>JAVKLA010000193.1:0-15155 GCA_034782735.1 Sagittarius serpentarius
CATCAGGGTGTTATCAACATTCTTCTCATACCACACTGAAAACACAGCTCTGTACCAGCTACTAGGAAGACAATTAATTCTATCCCAGCCGAAACCAGGACACAAGTATAAAGGCTTTACCTGAATCTGAGCTCTGTTTCCTGCAGTAATATTAGAAACAGTCCAGCACGCTTCTTTTCGAATAGACTCCTTGGGACTACTAAGCAAGTGCAAGAGACAGGGTAATGCAGAGCAGTTTAGAATCACCTAAAATAGTTTGAAAATTGAAAACTGGGTTGTACAATATACATATATATATATATAAAAGCACTTTATAGATGACTTCAAAAGATTTTGCAGCACATTTATATTATACAAAGTATCATAGATGACATCCTGCATAATTGAAGTGTTCAATGCTGTAGCGTGCAAATAGACAATCCAGCAATTTGAAAGAATCTGCCCTCAACTAAGTTCAGACCAGAAGACTGACAACAGCAAGACTAAAGCTGCTTAAGGCTAAAACATGAATAACTGAGAAGTGTAAATCTAATTTGTATGGTTAGTTGTTCATTTGTTTTTCGAGAGATGATTTCTATTTAATTCCTTAGCAAAATCCTCTCCTATAGAGCTCACAACAAATTATGTAATTATTTCCTTATTTTCCCTTTACAGTTCTGTCAGCCTTTTAGACAGAGTTGTCTTTAAAGCAAGACCTGTCTTAGTATTTCCTGCATTGCTTCAAACTCAATTCCATTGCCTGAAATTAAAAATAAATCTTTAGAACAAATTGCATCAGTAAGACTATCGCATACAAATTCATGGACAAATCAAGCATGACCATTGCTTACAAGTGAAAACTTTGACTGCATTTGAAGACTTTAAAAAGGGAACTATAACAAATAATTGAACCCCCACTAACAAGAAAAAATAAAAATAAAAAATGGGAAGCAACAAAGTACCATACAGGAATGAAGCAATCCACTACATACAGTGCTGTAAAAAAATGTTCATTCTTGCAGTAATTTAATGTTTAAAATAGCAGCCTAAACTGACAAATTAACAATATAGATCTTTCACTGACCTATACAGGTACCTCTACTAGACATACATTTTGTCACAATTTTTACAAAATTCTGTCCTGCCAATTAATTTTTCTTAAACCAACTAGTCTTACCTGTGTTTGGATATCATCCCCAGTAACAATATTTCCAACTGCTCTTAATGCAGGGGATACCACCTTGTAATCATTATGCCTGGAGACAAATATTAAATCGCTTGGTATTACCAAGTGTTAAAGTATAATTTTGCATTTTCAGTGAACAATGGTTTACTTCAGGTGCTAAATTTTTAGTTATAGAAAACACTGCATTATTTCTTACACTTTCCCCTTATTTAGCCAAATTTGACAACTGCAAGCCCACAACTGAATTGCTGATTCAAGGAAAGGGCGTCTCTATGGAACAACACAACTTAGAGCAATCCATCTGTCCAACAGATTCATTTCACCCAGCTCAAGTATTATTGAATACAATGCTGGAACCTGCATCATTCAATAGCCACAGAAACAAAAGGAGGGGTGTTAGCTATATACTAAAACTCAGCAGCCCCTCTCTGTAAATGAACCTCCCCCTTTTGTGAGTCAATAACCCTTGAAGCCAGTACATGAAGCCCATATTCCCATATTCAACTGTCTGAGATGTGGGGAAAGGAAATCTACTCAGTTGTCCTAAAACTTCTACGGAAGAGAAAGCAGCTTCACCCTCTCCTGACAGATAAACAGATCAGCTTTTCACAGGGAACTGTGCTGAGCTGTCAGTGCTGGGAACTACTAACCCTGACCTACTCTGCAGTCCCCATGTGAACACCGGGATTTAGTCTCCCTTTCTAGGAAAATAATGAACCATAAACCAAATATACTGGAACAGTTCAAAAGCGGCCCAAGCCTGCCTCTGGACTTCCTGAGTCCAAGAACTGTCTGTATTGTAACTGCACCTCCTAGAAAGGTAAGACGACAAAATACAACAGTGAAATTAAAAAAAAAAAAAAGCTGAGAAAATAATTTACAATTCAAGCTTGGTCTTCAGTCTTCACCCTTCTATTGCTCCATGTAAATGAAATCCTACATTAAAGAATATAAAGGAATATTTTGGAGAAAACTTTTTTTCCACTGTCAATCTCAGGAAAAATCCCAGAAGGCAAGCAACCTAGCAAGCAACTTAAAAAGGTTTCAGACTGATCAAGTTCTTCACTTCTCACAAAATAAATTCAGCCTTGAGGTAAAAAAAAACACCTCAATTTTAATTCATTACTATTAACAGTACTGTAAGACATTTGGTGAAGAGAAGACTTACATAAGCAGCTCTACCAATCTTCGACACACTCCAGAATCAATAACAGCTTGAATTTTATCATTGGGACCATCTGAAAGGTAAGACAGGGCCCAGCAAGCATCTGCTAATACATCCGGGTCACTGCTAAACAACAGTCTTGATAAAACATTTAGGCAAGGAGCAACCTAGATTAAAGAAAAATATTGCATAAAATCAGGGGGTTTGTATTTTTCAAGTTTCAAAGAACATTCTGCAAAGGAATAAAGGTGCAAAATTATTTACTGCCTAAGCACATGAGCTCATTAATGAATCGGGACCTAGGCGGAACACTTCCTGATTAAAACTAGATATCCAATTCAAACTGGAAAATTGGGTAAATTCTGATTTGGAGCCTATTTATTTAGAGATACTATATTAGGTATATAACTGTTCAGCTTAAACAAAACCCATCTGCCTTTTACAGGTAACCAGATGATCAGGAATTATGGATGCTTTTTTGAATCACTCAGAGAACAAAATTTCAAAGTAATAACATTTCGTGATACTGCTGTCTTTGTAGGAGTACTGGAAGTTATTTGTAATAACCAATTTACAATTGCTTTACCACAAAGAAACTCAAGAGTAATTCACAGAAGACTCAGTGTTCACTGAATCAAATCAAACAAGCAATGGCTGACTTCAGTTCTCACTGCGACTGTAGTCTCCGGCCTTAAATCTCCTACAAGTTCCACACAGACAGAGCCAAATGAACTAGATCATCTTAACACCACTTGGAACCTGACAGGTTTCAGCTGTACAGCTTGGGAATTTCATAGTCTTTGTAGAACTTAATTGTTTATCTTACATCAGTTAGGCAATTCAGTCTCCTTTATGTGTCCAACTGGTGCTATTGCCAAGGGCAAAAAGTGAAGGAGCTACTCCTACTAGCAGCTGCTTACAGAGCATCCTTTTCCACTGAAGTTACAAGCGTTTAAGCAGCAAGAAATCTTGGTTTTTTACTACCAGAACAAAACACTACTTAAAGATATAACTTAGGCAGAGCAATTCTGAGGGGATCAATTAATTGACATCAGAAATCCCCCTTTTTTGTTAATATCTCTCCAAGAATTATTAAGTAGCAATGACAGTAAATACTACACCATGAGGTAGGCTTCAAGACATGTAAATTCTCTCCAGATTATCATTAATGATCATTTAACCTCAGACTCTTCTACCAGAATATCCTATGTTCAGTTCTTTTAATGTCATTAACCTTACCAGAAATTAATTTCATACTGAAAATAAGAAGCTAACACTCCTATTAGCCTCTACAGTCTTCCTGTCTTTAAAACCACATAGTGGAAAGACGAAGAAGTGAGGGGGAGAGCATACAGGCAAATCACCTGTGTCATCATAGTCTCATTTAACTGCATCTGACAGAGCTGAAAACTCGAAATTTTATTCCCGCAGTGCACACTTGCAATCATAAAATAAACAAACAAAAATTAAAAAAGCTTCAATCGTAACTCACATCCTCTAAAACAGATCTGGAGAAAATACAGCCCCAAGGGGATTAGTGCTGAATGTATTATTTGTCCATCATTTCATACCAGTGAATGACTATTTGCACCTCACTAACTACAATCTCAAGTTTCTAAGTAATTTAATTTTAATGCTGATAGGTGTCAATGTAGGTGATTCTTTTTGCAGACACAGCAGACGGACAAGACTGTGTGATTACATTAAAAAGATAAAATTGAGACTAATCTCCAGGTTCAAAAATTCTATGTGTTTTAACATACTACAAAACATAAGTCTTCATCTTTCTGATTTCTAATAATGAATACTTTATTATACCTTACTGAAGTCCGGAGGTGGGTTCTTTCCTCTACAGAGATTTGAGAGAGCCCAGACTGCATTTCTAGTTGTTGTAAGACGATTTGAATTTGTTAACAGTCTGCCCAAGAGAAACAATAACAAAAATAATCATTCCTTATTGAAAAGGTAAGTCTTTTTATGTGTATTCTTACCAACAGTACCTCAAATCAGGAACAGATATCCTATTAGTGGGCACTAGTTTCAGTTTATTTCTCTTCATAGTTTACACGCTGCAAATATTTTCTTAGAATCAACTGAATTTGAATAGATTATTTTGCATAGACACCTCATTCCCAAATCAAGTATATGCGCATAAAGTAAACCATTGCTGATATGAAAAATCATTCAACTAATCTTTTCTGAGGGTCTTCAGAAGGGGCTAGGAGATGCAACCCTCCCTTGAATTAACTTTTATGTTTTAATTCAGAGAATAAAATTAATAATGACAAAAATAGTTCCATAAAAAGTTACAACTTAAAAGATCTTCTGAAAAAGTTAACACTTTACTGTTTCTGCTGAATAGAACGCGAAAGATTCAACACCCGAAAAAATCAGGTTCACTTTCAGATACATACCAAAATGTCTAAAGCTGTTAATCCTTTAAATCCTCTAGGAAGATAATCACAGTCTCCTCTATTATTTTAAGCTATTTTACAAATGTTTTAAGACATTTATTATTTTAAGCAATAATAAATCGAATAAAATGTGTTGTGTATATTTTTCCCCTGTGATGAAGCTACCTTACATCCTATTGTAAGCGTTTAGTAAATGCTAGAACGATAGTCCTGGTGAAGAGAAAACTTCTGGTGGAACACAGCTCATGTAACAACTACTCTGCCAGCTCATCTCAACAAGCAAATGGATAGAGAGCAAGACCAGAGCTTGGAGCTACCGGACAAAGGTGGGGAAACCAGCCTATTGCCCAGACAGTTGGAATCACACAAATGCAAGCGTGAATTGAATCATGTCTCTCACTCTATTGATCCAGAACTCTGGCAAGAGAGTTCTGCACAATACAGAAATTTCATACCTGTGAGATAACACTTCTCTTCTTTTGCAAACATCGGAAAACTTCCAGTCATGGACTAATTAAAGATATGCATGAAGCTCAGGAAATGCAAAACATTCGATTCATAGCAATATAGTAAATAAAGAAACATTCTCAATTTAGCAGAAAGCTTATATTCTTTTCAAATGAATTTTAAGTTGAAGTTTACAGTTACCTATACCCATACACTATAGTTACGGTATTAACTGACAATACTTACTCCAAGAGGGGTGGTAATATTCCACAGTTCAAAACAAAGTCTCTGCATTCTGCATTATCACCAGCAATGTTACCAAGAGCCCACACTGCCTTAAAAAGCAAAGCATCCAAGTGAATTTACATATGCTTGCAAGTCAGCTTTTACAGATCATCTACACATTTTTACAGCAAATATTATAGAATAAAAAAAAAAAAGCAGTATCACTCCAGATATAAAATTTCAGAAGACTACTGATTTCTATATTGCATTTTTTTGTGAATTCACACAAAGTCAATTACCTACACTTGAAATCATCCTTTCAAGGAAAGTCTTCTGTTATGAAAATATGTTGATTCATGTGCTTTTCAATAAAAAGGATGCATGCACTCTTTTCAATAGTAACATTTGCTCACTATGTATAACAGAGTCAATAAAACTGGCTCAAAGTTGTAAATAATGTATAAAGAATACAAAAATTAAACTATGAACTTTCACTATATAAACTTTCAAACATGCTAAATAAAAGCCAGTAAATTACAGCCTCTCTTGAACATAAACAAAAAAAACCCAGAACCAACCAACCAAAAAAAAAAAAACCAACCAACCCGAAGTTCAGGAAAATGTTAATGAAAACTGTAATATAATAAGATGGAAAAGCAGAAGGATATAGGAAATAAAGCTGCAAGATAACTTAGAGAAAAAAATCCACATTGTTTTCTACTATATTTTTTCTATTACGGTGTTTTAGATCCTGTCCATCACCAACAGAAATGAAGTGCTTTCTTCAAATTACTCAGTAACATGAAATAAAAAACAGGTTCAAAGAAACCTGGAAGAATTAGAGCAAAAAAGAAAAAAAAGAGGGGAAAAAATACACTGAAGGTCAATTTTTACCTTCCTGGAGCCAGACCAATGGGCTAGTAGGCAAATGAGGCTCAAAACCTCTCTAACCATACACATCCCAAAAAAGATGCTCATAAGTTAAAATTAAGTAGTTATAAAACACCCCAAGAAAAGTTACCTGCTCCTGTACATCTTCATGTTCTGAACTAAGCAACTTAATAAAAATTGGAACAGCTCCAGTTTCAATTACAACTTTGGTGTGTAGAAAAGTTCCAGATGCTATGTTTGTCAAGGCCCAAGCAGCTTCAAACTGTTGAGGAGAACAAAAACTATGTTAAACCACTCAGCAGTAAAACTTGTATTCATAAAAACCAGTTTGACGTGAGAGTTGCAGAGGTTAATTTTCCAACATTCTTCCTTTCCACTGAAATGCAATTATTACTATTATTATACTTTCTATACAATAAAATAATAGGTATTGAGAAAATCTCTATTTTAGTAAGCTTGCAGCACTAACTATAAGGAAGATTTCAAATCTCCATTAACCAGCACAAATCCCTGCTGTTTTCTCTATATTAAGTTAATTCTAGTATGAATGTACACAAGGCCTAAGTGCCATTCCACGGGCTACCACAAATAGAACTAGTTACTCCTATCGTAGGTTATACATTTTTCAAAGGTTTTCTAAAGGGATTTCATACAAGCCTTTCAAGTCTCCTGGGTTTTTTAATCCTTTCCTAAGATTTCAACCGAAAAATACTACAATATACTCAACACAAACAAAACGGATTCTGCTTACATATCAGTGCTGATGATCTTAATACACCACTCTGGAAACCGTCTTGAACACATTCTGCTTTCAGCACCTTAGTATTTGAACAGCTGAATACGTAACTCTAAAGACTACTATGAAATTCACAAAAGTCAAGTCACAATTTCAGTGGCAATAACTGACATTTTAGACAACTAAAATTTACAGCTTCAGTGGTTAAAAATAATTAAATTTGGTTATTAAAAAAAATTAATAATAATCACACGCTTTCCAAAGCTCTTTTGGGCAGTTTCTAATCCCATTCCAAACCCCTAATCAGTACCAGCCAAACTCACTTGCAGAGTGTAATTCTCATTTCTCTCTAGAAATTTCACAAATCTCTGTACTACTCCTGGTTTTTGTATGACTTCATCTATAGGTGGATTAGGCTCTAGGGAATAAAAACAAACATATTTGTGGTAAGTTTAACAAAGAGGCAAAAAAAATTACTTTTTCAGTATGATACAAAACACAAATATGATTCTCAGTCCTTAATGTAATTTTTAGCTTTCAATCATTTTAATCTCAAATGAAGGAGCTAAGCTTCTGGCTTTAGAAGACTGCAGGATCATCTCCAGAGTGCTACAATTTAGTAAACACCCTATTATGTTTAATAATAGTAACACATACTACTATCCATTGGCATACTAGTAACACATTACAAAACACTGTTCCCTCAATCAGTAGCTCAGGTCAGTGGAAGAGCAATTATGATTAGACACTATTTTAAATGATCAAGCATACCTTTACCTATCATGCTATACAAATGCTGGCATTGATTTAAGTCTGCAAGTCTTACAGTCTCAACAATACCAAGTTACAACTGTTCTTTGGCAGCCATATAATTTTTCTCCCTTCGATTACAGAACGAGAATCAGAAACTGAAGCACTGCAAGAAGTACACTAAGTTATGTTAGTCTGCAGTTAGTTACTGCCCTCAACACTTCACTCAACATATCCTTGCTTTTGTTACTTTGTCTGAAAGACTTAACATTAGAATAACGAGGCTTTGTGTATTTAGCCATTAGGTCAGAAGAGATTTGGCACGGTTTCTCTATAAACAGAGCTAGAAGTTTCAGCAAGCTCTATTTTAACGTAAAACAAAACCAAAGGTTAACTGACTCTCTCTGACTCAAATCCGTAGTAACAACACAGAAGGGACGGAAAAAAAATCAGGCAACATCTACGTACCTTTAGATAGCAATTTTCTGAATTTCTGAGTTGCTGTAAGTTGCTGATCAGGATCATCTGAGAAAATCATCTGCACCATATCTACTGTAATAACTTCTTCCTAAAAATGAAAGAGGGATTTCTTATGTCTAGCACAATGCACATTAACAGATAACATCCTAATCACACTCTAAAATAATTACCTCGGGAATAGGTACAGTAGAGCTGATATCAGGATCCTGAATCGGACTTTCTATCATAGATTCTTCATTTCCCGGGAGAGAAACGTTTCGGCGTTTAAACAGCTAAACAAAGAAGCAATTTTTTTTGAGACATTAGAATTTACTATACAGTGGGTACTGATGACATACACTTGAAGAAATGCTTTCACCAATACTAGTCAAAGTATTTCAACTATTCACCTTCCTACTCATCCATGCAAATGGAATTCTACGTGAAAGTTTAAAGAACATAAAGGAGAAAAACACTACTGTATCTGTATCCTGATAAACTGCACTTTAACACTTCAGAGAGACACTTAAAAACTGAAGTTCTTTTTAATTAGCAAAGATCCGTAAGTTTTTCCACATGTAAAAAAAAAGAAGATAACAGCTCTTTATACTTTTAGTCTTTTATCCCTCATAATTAGCATTTATATTGAAGCAGAAAACAGTATTCTACAACCTACTTCCTCCTTTTTTAGTTTATAGGCTAAAATCATCAACACAGAGCCAATGTTTGTTTGTGTCTCAGCACTCTGCATTCCTCCCTTCAACAGAAGGTCTAAGATTTATGTGTTTTCTTTGCATAACAATTAAACAGCACCTGTATTTCATATACACTTGCAGAAAGATTAAAACAGAAACATCATTTTAATATAGCTGGAGAAAAAATAGTGTAGGTTCAAGGTGAACTTTCAAATTGTGTAACATTAAACATTCTCTATGTCCAAAAATCTCTTTACAACTGGCTGCATGCACTGCCTACGCTCAAAATACATACCTGCACTGTAGTATTTAATAAGCTATGTTTAATGAGTGCCTCTTCATTTTCTGGCATGCAAGCAAAACATTCACATCAGCCTGTTTTCTTCTAGAAACCAAACGTAGTTTTTTATCTTTAATCCAGTACTACACTTACAACTACTGTAATTAACAATTCTGACAATATTATGCTGGCATCTTTAAAAATAAATGTTAGAATCTCAGTCCATTGAATAATATTTCACCTGCAAGCATAATAATGAAACCTCCTACTAAATCCTGATGGTTTTGTCTTCTAGGTGTCTATAGACACCTAGATTTCTGCTGTTGTACATGCCCAAAACTGTAGAAGCAAATCCATGTTTACATCTACCTATATTTCAAACGGGAACCTAAAACAAGGCATTCTCTCCCTTGTTCACACTTCTGGATTGGACACAATCCTGGACACAAAATAACTGCAGAATCCTTGACATAAACAACGTTTAATTCCATTTAAACCCACAAAGGAAGAAGAAACAACATTCCTCCTTTGGAAGACCAGCTATTCTTTCTAGCACTTAACAAGGACACAGAAGCTCTTGGTTGAAATGTATAAACTGTTTTTGTTTAGGATCACGGTCTATCTACCAGTTATAATTTCTTCTGGAGCAAAAGCAGTCTCATCTCCCTGCATAAACTTGTTCTCCCCAGTTCAAGAAGAGCTGAAAAACACCAGTCCAACAGATTAAGATCAAGGAGAACGTAACAGTATTCTCATTGTTACAACAGTCAGCACAGGAGAGAAAACATCCATTATTTTCATAATTTACCTTGGGAGTATCTACTAGAAAATACACAAAAAAAAACTTTCAGCAGGAACTGCAACGCAGTTACCCATTCACAGGTAAATGCTCCAGTATCATACTACTTCTTACTCTTACCTCTCTGGCCCAACTAATTTAAATTCTTTTTCCATGCAGTAGCACCACTTTCCCAGGAGAAGGGTAAGCATTCCCACCTCAGAGAAGACTGCAGATCAGTGCCTGGGACACTCTCTAGGTTGTGGGAGACAAATTCAGCCACTTTAGACCATGCAGAAAAACAAACTACATTCCTTCTTTCCTGGCAAGAAACTACTAAACATTTTGGGAAAATGAACTGCCACAAACCATTAAATTATACAATGTTCCACGTACTCCGATCACTAAAAATTCAATGAGGACAACTGCAAATGTTATATATAATAGTTCAGGGATCACTAACTGGTAGCCACTTTACCAAGTTACTGTAGAAAAGCTCTTGGGCCATTTGAAGTATGGCTTCAATGATGAAAATAATCCTCTCCCTTCTAACAGTACAATTTTGGCCCAAACTCTGCAAGAGAAGGCAAGGTTTCTAATCCTTACTAGAAATAAGAGTATCCTTTCAGCCCAGTCTTACACATTTAAACCTAGACTAAGGATTAAACTTAAGACGTGGGTCTCTCCTCTGTGTGCCCTAGTGACTTAAGAGGGCTTCTGTTCACTTTTTTGTTTTATGATCCTATCAAGAGGTGCCTGGTGCTCCCCAAGATTGCACAGAGAACAGACGTTCAAGCTGGCACTCTGGATTCTGCTCCATAAGAGGAGTCTGCTCGAGCCCTTTCACGTATCTGAATTTAGCTTCACAAGCACTTAACAGTCAACAGCTCACCAAGATACTTACTTGTTCTTCCCTTTTCTGTTTCCGAAGCTGGATTCCTTCCTCCTCTCTTCGTCTGCGCATTTCTTGGGGATTAAGTGCATTATTCTTGTAGCTTTTCATTCTGAAGTTATCTTTACCCGGGCTTGCCATGTTGTCTATTAAAAAAGAAAAATTACTCCCAAAGGCCAAACCTTGCAAGGCAAACCTGCCATCTCTTGTACTACAAAAGTATCTACAGCAGCAGCTCTATATTCCTGTAGCTGCCTGCAATACCCAGTTCATGAACAAAAATCTCTAAGGTAGAAATCAGAGAAAAACCTTTGCCTAGACAGGCATTTCTAACTGCAGACTAAACTACAGTCATCTCGGGGATCAGATACTTCATTAAAGGGCATAAGATACTGCAAAAAGAAATTATGGGTCTTAACAGCAAACGGAGAAACAAAAAGCAAAAACATTAAATTTTGATTCTGTCAGCAAGTAAAGGAACTTGCTTCCTCCTCTCATAAAGGAGACATTAAATATATTTAAAACTACACACAAATCCAAGAAGAAAACCTGCAGTAATTACTGCTTCATTTCGTATCTTGCTGCATTGTTTCTTTTTTATTTTTGCAAGATGCCTATCTCACAAACATAACACAGGACCTAAAGGTTATGCTGCACTTCCTTCTAAACTGTATACAAATTAAGGGTCAGTAGCACCCAGAAAAGCATACTCTTTTCAATTTTAAACTAACAAAACGATTGACTCATTCTAATTAACAGCTCTTTTGGAGGATTAAAGGATTAGAATTTGACTGTCATTTCAGCCACATCAGTCGTGAAAAGATAAAAGTGATAAAACATGATTCTGTCACTGAAATGATCAAACTGACTGACCAGAAAAGGTTGTTAATAGCATGGTGCTTGTTCTGAAAGCTAAAACTGTAGCCTTCATCTGAGAAATAACTGTCAAAAATATTATTTAAGACTCTACACGAACTCTCACTTGTCTGTAATTCTTCCACAACAAGAAAACATCTGAACTACAGCTCTCAAGCTGTGCACAATTCTCTATCAACCTCCATACCGGGACTGATTTTTTTTTTTGTTGTTTGTTGTTTGGGTTTTTTTGTTTGTTTTTAAAATATCAGCAGTACCAAGAACTGCTGAGCAATAAACACAAACCATGAGGGGAAAACAGTCTGAAGACTTAGGCTGACATCAACAAGACACTCCGGAGGACTCAGCAGCCCGTTTTACCCAAACACATTTGCTTCACAATAACCTTGGTAAACTACTGCCATCTCTGGACCACAATGCTAAGTGTGCCACCAACTAAAGCAATTTTCTAGTAATTGTCACGTAACTTTCGAGGTACAATTTAAGGACATCATTTTTCCAACAACACTACTGGCTTAACTAGTTCTAGAACATCACCGCTTCCTTAATCATTCATGCCTTGCTAATTTAGTTGCGCCAATAAAACTGCCAGGCCAAGCAACGAACCAAACAAGAGAAGCATGTGTTCACAGTAACGCAGTTTAGTTTAGGTCACCAGCTCTGCAGTTACAGAAGCTCAAGTAGGAGGAAGCTCTCATCAAGACTGTTTTCAAAAACAAAAGCTTATGAATTTATAGCTTCGTTCTCCCCACAAGGGTTTTGGTGTAGACACCATAAGGGAAAAAGACTAGCAGTCCCCAATCTATTCAGGCTTCACGACTTCTGCATCTAGATCCAAGGAAGTTTGCACTTCTGCTCTGCAAAACTACACTCGTTTTAACACCAAATCCCACCACATCCTGCATCTCGCCCACTTGTTGTGCCTAGACTAAGACCTAGCCAACTAATAGTTTGGGTTTTTTTTCCCTCCCTGCCTACAGAAGGCTCCCTAAATACGGCGCCTTGCTGTACCATCGCCCCCTCCCCGGCCGGCAGCGCCGGGGAGGCCGGACGCTGCCCGCAGGCTTCGCACCGACCAAGACGCTGACACCGGGCCGGATCAGACCCTTGCCGGCTGCTCGCTGAGAGGACGCCCACCCTGGCCACAACGAGCGACCAGCTTGAAGAGGGGGTGGAAAAGCCCCCCTCCATCAGCAGCAGGGCAGGGAACCGGGGAGGACGGCAGCCCTCCTGACTGAGGAAGCGGCGGCGAACAGCGCGGGAAGACCCCGTCCCAGCACCGACCGCCGCGCCTGGCGGGGACCGAGCTGCCGTGCCCGGCAACGCCCCGCTGCTGCCAGCCGCCCCCAAGCAGGCAGAAGACCGGCCTGCCTCGGGGAGCCCTACAGCACGGGGCACCGCACCCCGCCCCAGAGCGGAGGCAAGGGGAGCACAGCCCCTCCTGCTCCTGCCCCTGCCCGCCGGCTCTTAGCTCTTACCCATCGAAGCGGAGACGCCCGGCTTCTGCCGCCCTCCAAGCGAAAAAAAAAAAAACCCGCCGCCGAGCGCGGCAGCGGATCGCAACCCAAGATGGCGGACGCCGCCCCACCGCGCGCCGTACCGGCCAGGGGGCGGGCCCCTCCGTTCCCAGCAGGCTCCGCGCCGCGCAGGCTCCCGCCCCGGGCTAGGCGACGACACTTCCCGGCAAGCGGCGGTGGCGAGTGCGGTGGTTTCGCTTCCCGAGGGAGGCTGGGCGGGCGGGTGGTGGTGCCATGCTGGTGTGCGACTTCTGCGGGAAGGCGGTGGCCTCGGAGGCGGCGGTGCGGCAGCCCGCGCGCCTGGACCGCCAGCACCGCTGCCCGCTCTGCGCCGCCGCCGCCGCCCCGGGCTGTGACGAGCTCCGCGGGCACATCGAGGCGGCCCGCCCGGAGTTCGGGGCGGCGCTGCCAGAGTGCCCCTTCTGTGGGGAGCCGGCGGGGCGGGAGCTGGAGGCGCACGTCAGGGCGCGGCACGGGCTGCTGCTGGGCGCCCCGGGCGCAGGTGAGCGGCGGCGGCGGGGTCGGGGGGCGGGAAGCGGGAAGCGGGAAGCGGAGAGCCGGCCTGCGGTGCTTTGCCGGTGTGCCAGGGCCTGACCGGCTGGGGGGTGACTGCACCGCTTTGGGGTCGCAGCCCCAGCGCCTCTTCCGCTGTGTTTTCGTCCCGGCGGATGCGGCTGGAGAGCTGCGAGAGCGCTGGTGGGCGCAGAGCGGCGGGGGCCGTGACTGAAGAGGGTAGAGAGAAGCCCCTGAGGAAGGGACAGTGAGCGAAGGCTGTGGCGGCGTCACTGGAAAAAACTGCTCCAGAGCAGAACCACAAACACTAACGCAGACGAACCCGCAGTGTTTTGCGTGCCCGAAATACACCATCTGTATCAATGAAAGCAAATCATAAACCTTTGGTGTGGTAGGGAGGTGGTTTTTACCTGCTTGACATATGTTTGGTCACACAGGTTTGACTTTGCCTCCCGAAGTCTCGTCTTTGACAGGATCCCGTAGAGCAGTTGCAGTACGCGTTAGGGAAAGGTCGGTTTCGGTTTGAAGCAGAGACTGAGGAAAGATCCAGCACCAAAGCATTCCGAAGTACTAAACCTTGGTTTGGAGACCACAGGGATATTTTGGGGGATGGAGTTGGAGTAAGGAGAATAATTATTTATTGGAATACTGTGTTTTATTTGAAGCATGGTCAGAATTTTATTCAAACTGTCCAAAGTTGCTGGTAGCTATTTCAGAAACTTAGTAATGACATCTCTGCTAGTGGGTAATTCTCGTAAAAGACTAGCATTCTCGATGTAACAAGCTATATCTACTGATAAGAAAAACTGATGATGAGGAGGATGTAGAATGCGGCGGTATAATCAACCATTCTGCATGGTCTGTGATTAAAAATATGTTTTTCTTAAAAACAAAACAACAACCCCCCCCACCGCAACTGGCATGGTTTAACCCCAGCCAGCAACTAAGAACCACGCAGCGGCTCACTCACTTCCCACCCACCCAGAGGGATGGGGGAGCGAAGGGGTGGGGTGGGGGGAAGTAAAACTCCAGGGTTGAGATAAGAACAGTTTAATAGGAGAGAAAGGAAGAAACTAGCAATGACACAAATTACAATAAAGTGACAATAATAATAAAAGGATTGGAATACATAAAACAAGTGATGCACAATGCAGTTGCTCACCACTCGCTGACCAATGCCCAGTAAGTTCCTGAGCAGTGATCACCCCTCCCCAGCCCACTCCCCCCTGTTTATATACTGGGCATGACATCCCATGGTATGGAATACCCCTTTGTCCAGTTTGGGTCAGCTGTCCCGGCTGTCTCCCCTCCCAACTTTCCTGTGCCCCTCCAGCCTTCTTGCTGGCTGGGCA
>JAVKLA010000195.1:0-14807 GCA_034782735.1 Sagittarius serpentarius
AATTTCTTTTTGAGGGAATTCAAATGGAAACTGCAAATCTGATACTTACTAAATAATCTCTACCCTAAAATGCAGAGGTAATGGTCTGAACCATTGAGTGATGCCTGAATAGCTCTGGAACACAGGCATGGTGGGAACACGGTGAAACTAAATGTAGTTCAACGTAAAGCTGCTGAACCTCACAGAGTGTAGTTGTAGAGGTCTCACTACAAACTAGTTCAGTCTGTTGTTCACTTCTTTTCCACCAGTTTATTTGCTAATGTTCAGAAAACAAAGATCTCTCCGAGGCTCTGTTCTAGTGTTATACTTCTAGCTCATGAATTCTCTGATAATAGATGTTTCTTTAAGAAAGCCTAACATTGCTAAAGAATGCATTAGCCCATTGTTCACTTCTTATTTCAGAGCTCCTCAGCGAAGTTTCCTAGTGTCTCATGCTATCTTCCAGGGCATCCAACATAGTCTCTCAATCAATTTCTGTTCTGTCGTTTGGATGGTTCAACCAATTTATTCCTAACAGCTGTGATTACTGACCTAATGTCTTCATCTCTTTCAAGACCTAATGTCTTTATGTCATTATTGAAATTCTCTATATATTTTAATCAACAGTCTTATTCAAGCACCTATATCATATAGATAGAGATCTAATTATGAAATTCGGTATCTTTGCACATTTACATTTGCTAGCATATTTTCAGTTGTTTTATGATTTCTAAGTAACAATTTATATTAATAATTGATGCAAAATATTAGCCTCTTTTCTAGTATTTTTCTCCTTTACCTGTGGGGAGTGCCTAAAAAATAATTTATATTTTCTGCAGTAAATATTTCTCAAAATTACCATACAGTTTTCTATATGACATTTGACTCAGATTGTTCCATTTGTCTTATATTTCCTTCTTTTTATTTATTAGGTAGCAAAACCCCTGTATAGGAACTTAAAATCTTACCCTTTTCTTTATGAAGGAAAATGACACTGCTTTAGAAAGTTAGATGAAGAAAAATTCTGAGGAATACATCTTCCCCCTAACTTCTGTTCTATTATATAAACTAATGCTATTTTTCATTTTAAAGGTAGGTAGAATTAGAATACATAATAATTCAGTACCATTTTAATATCTCAATCATCTGTTTCTTCCAGTAGTGCTACTTACAGTTGGCAGTAGTCCTGTCAACTGTCCTATTTTCTCATTCAGGAATATTTCTGTAGCTTCATGACACAATTGTGAGTAACCCTGTCTGACACAAAGCTAATTTTCTCTAAACTTGTTTTAATCTCTGTTACTAAAGAGGAACAAATCCAATCTTTGCCTTTAAAATGTATAGTGACTACACATGTTGACATCTGCACAGAAGCCATTTTTGAGAGGATTTCTGATACAGCAGAACAAAGATGGAAAATAAGTGACTGTTGGACACACAGTACAGTAAGTTTGCAATTTAATACTAAGCAGATACTGTATTTCATTTATTATTTTGTAATGATGTGGGACTTTTAATAGATATGGGTCTATCTCTCTCAATATAAAACACATTATCAAAATGTGTGTGCAATATCAGTAGAAAACAAAGATACTAAATATTTACAATGCCCTTATTTCTAAATTGTGTGGTTTTATAGACCACATAAAAACATGCAATATCTTTAGAGTTCATAACACATTATTACAATGAACATACATAAATAAAAAAGTGTGTTTTTCTTCTTGAAGTATTTAGCTGAATCTAAAATAAGTATGGAACCAATATTACATCCCCCTCTTTCCAGGACTACTTCAATGCCAAAACATGAAAAAGTAAAAGGGCTTCCTGAATTGCAGTGGTAAATAATCTCAGGTTTAGAAGACAGACATTCTGGGACTAGGTCCTTACCTCCATGGTGTGTGAAGTACGTTTTCCCATGAATAGGAAAGGCATGTGCATTTGTGCTTACGTGATCACCCTGTTAGCTGAGCTCTTGTTTTACTGCTGGTGGACTTAAAACTTCGTGGTGCCTTAAGCTGTGGCAGTTTTCAGCTGCTAGAAACAGCACAGTAAGAGAATGTTGAAATGGTAAAGGGCCATGCTGCAGTTCAGTAGAGTGACATTTTGATGGCATGAAACTGAAGGTATATGTACTATGTTGTGAATTGTTGCATGAGGGCATATGGGAACACTGTATATATACAAAACCTGATGCAATAGCATTTTGAGGCTATGTTCAACAGACAAAATCACGATACAGCAATTTCACCTACCTTCCCTTTGAGAGGGGTCCCTGAAGTGAATTAGATCCCCCACCATGGCTAGGTATGGAGAGAAAGAATAGTTCAGAGCTTGGAAGCAAGCAAAGAAAGTAGCTGGTTTAACACAGGCTTCAAGTTCACTCTTCAAATACCCTTTATTTAGCAGACACTATGTCAGTTATTTCACAAGAGTCTAACCTATGTGTTCAGTAGAGACTTTTGTTTTTACAGCACATTAATGATATAACACAGTATAGTCTCTTCATATTTGCTTTTATCACATATTATTCTCCCTCACCTTCTCTCCATACACACTCCATTTTATTCCAAATGTTCTGAACTATGTGTTTCTGTCTGTTGCCTGTAAGATAACCACTAATATTGTCCTTTTCTTGTTGCTGTCTTTTTCTCCATAGTTGGTTCCATGAACTACCAACAGACATTTATTTGCTCCATCTCTAACTTAAGTCTTAAACTCTTGACCTTAACTTTTACTGAACTTTAAGTTTGCAGTCTATTTCAGATCTGAAGAAGGCCAGGCAGAAAAGAAAAAAAAAAAGATCCAAATTTTTCCCAACAATACTAAATTATTCTAGTAAAACATATTATTTCCAACTACGCAGCTTGTCCTGTGTCCCTAGCCTATCACAGGTACGATTATTAATAATTTTTTTCTTTAAGTTATAAAAAGAGTAACATATTTTTCCTGTACAAGAAAGTTTTTGTGAAATGACTTCACTGACTGCTCTGAGATTCTCAGAGATGAATTACCTTATCTGAGGCAGATATAGACCAGTTAATGCAAAATATTTTCCTATTTCACTACATATACGTCTTAAAAGTGAATATGAAAATAATATTAAGCTAATAATGCATCACTTCCTTGTCTGTATAACTTCAGCAATACAGAAATGAAAAAATCGTTATATAATAACACTGTCTCACGTGACTAGGCAGTAAATAGAAGGCACATGCTCCACAGAGTGATTTATTTATAAAATGTGGTTAGAATGCTCAAGTGATACAGTGCCATGTAGGTTCTTGATGGTTACTTCAGTCAAGGATAGTTAAATTCCTTGATGGTAACACCCATCAGATTACAAACAATGTCACGAAATGACAAAGTCAGTCCAAATTGTGTAACTTTTCTTAGATGCTTTTTGTAAAAGCATTAAAAGCTTCCAGCAGATGACTTTACAGAGCAATGAGAGGGGTTCCTGTGAAAAACAGCCATCTAGTTTATCTATTCCTATTACTGGAAAGCATGTATCTTCTCCGGAGGCTATCCCTCTGTTATTCTACTCTGGTGTTTCATAAAAATAAAACGTCCAATTCAAGTTCATATATAGGAAGTACTACAGAGGAGAAATGCAAACATAATTCCTGCTTTATATGTTTGTCATCATGAAAAAAAATCAACAAGAAGCTGAAAATAGTTATAAAGAGTAATATTTATAATGTGTTTATAATACAAGCACATAGTAGAAAAGTATAAGAAAAAATATATATAAATAACAGAAAATAATCTTGTGACAAAACTCAGAGAGGTGAGGAAATAGATATTTCTTGCTTAATGAGAAATTTGAGTTAGTAATATGCCAGTAGATACAATGCATTTCTATAGTTTTTAAAAAAGCTAAAAGAAAAATACAAAAGACAAATAAGAACAGTCACATTGCATAATATACCAAGTTCCTCATTGAATCCTTTAGTTAATTTTCCCATTTCATCCACAAGCCACACCTGTCAAAGGCAATCAATGCAGTGCTGCCTGCTTCCTGAAGCAGTGCCAGTTCCTAGCAGTTATATATAAGCCAGCTAGAAGTAGATGGTCTATTAATTTTCTTGAATTGGTATCTTGTGACAGAAGCATATAAATTTCCCAAATAATTGCTATCAGGTTAAGTGGAAGGCTCATTCCATTTATTAAATAAATATGTTGATGCATTTCTCTTCAGTAAGGCACAGTAATTGAACAGCATAATAATAAATGCATAAGTCTATTTCAAACCAGGACTCCTTTTAACTTAGCTGGTACTCCACTGAGCAATTTGCCTGTGTTAGTAGGCACGTTATTAGGTATAAGTTTAGAAAAGTTTTACATTTGCCTGTATATCCATTTAAAAAAATTTCAGTGCATAATCATTAGATTTAGTGTAAGAAAATAATTTAAGGCCTATGATACATTATTATCATAGTCTAATTACTGGATAGTTAAGCTCATGCCTTTGCTCATTGGCATAGTCCTGTGGGCTACTTAAGACATGTTTGTCCCTGCTATCATCATTCAGTGTGCATCACTTCCTTGCCCTTGGATGAAGAAGCTAAACAGCTGAATTCCCAAAAGAAAATCAAGTATTGGGTAGTTCTATCTACCCAGTCATTACCCAAGAACTTATCATTCTTTCACAAGATGAAATATTACCGTAGTTAAATAGAGGATTTTTAGAATAACTCTGGACTGTCTATATTATTTTCTCTTTAAAAAAGAAAATTCTTCTAAACTTAAGGCATTGCAGGTGAGAAATACTGAAGTTACTTGATGCATCTGACTGCTTTGCACGTTTTGTCTGACATATCTTTGAAATGTCATTGTCCAAATAATGATTAGCAGGCTATTCCTGGTTTATTGTTTTATACCACAGTGGATTTGAGATAATTCAAACTGATTCATGTCTAGTGGCTGTAGAACCATTTCAAGACATATATAATTTTGTGTGATATTAAATAATAAGACATCGTTGGGATTTGAGTCATAACACTGAAGTTATTCTCATACACTGATACTTTTAGAACAGTAAGGTAGATGGTTGTTGCTCAGCACTGAAAAAATCAGCAGGGGGTTATTTAATGAGCTATTAACTCTTGACTGATGATTTTTCAGTTACAATGTGGACAACAGATTCTTTAATATTTGCAATGTGCAGGGAAGCAAGGTTGCTACTACGCTACTCTGGTTTTGCTTGCGGACTTTTTCAACACAAGTTAGTTGGTGTAGAAAGCTAATTCCAGATGAGGTTAAACCTGAAACAAATAGCCAGTCCAGTTTTGACAATGGTGGTTTTGACTATGTTTAAAAAAAGTAAGACATATATTGTTTCATCTTCTGACTGGTGCACTTGTCCTTGGCCTCATTTTTTGCAGCAAGAAATGCTACTTTATATACAGTGATAGTGATGATGAAATACTTGTACTTTAAATTACGATGAAGTTTGGTCTATTAATAGTTTGACTTGCTCATTATCTTGAAAAGAAAAAGAACTGGAAGATGAAGTTGTTAATAAATCTTCAAGAAGACTGTTGTTTGAAATAGAATTTCTTGTGGCAGTACATTGCATCTATTTTCTTAAACTATCTACATATCTTGTATCATATGTAATTTATATCAGGAAATGCAAAAGCCTGCCTTAAATTTTGCGCAATAATGTCTGCGTTTTGTGTTTGTTAACACAATAATACACTTAAAAAGTAATGCATGGTGGTTTAACTGTGTGATGTCTGCTTAAGTCAATCAGCTGGACTCTTCTGTCACTCTCCTTTAATGTAATATGGTTCCACTGAAATCAATACTTATTCCAGTGCCAAACTCTGAAAGGATGCCTTAGCTTTTGGATAACATATGACTTACTTAACCATATCTGTTTTAAATAAATTTCCATGGACAGTCCACCTACTATGAGCATACATTTTTCTTCCCCTCTCTCCCCATTGAAAAGGAACACAAAATTTAAAAGGTTGGCTATGTGTATAAATATATGTGTGAGATGTAATTTTTTGTTATGTTGCTCATTTTTAACCATTTTAATGATTAATTTGTACCATTTTGGGGGTTTTATAACCATCTATGAAGATTAGCCTTCAGCTAGATTGTGTGTAACTTTGCTGGTATTTTTAAGGCTTGTTCTTAGCTGTAAAACTCTGGGATGTTTTGGGAGATGATATGTAAGAACACTACTCTTTGTTTGCAATAACTTTTTGGAAAACAAAAGAATGTATTACAGTACCTTTAATTATATCAAGTTTCGGTCTGGTTAGAAGTATTTTTAATCATGCCCTGGATATGCTACTTTAGTTAAGATACAGGAATTATTCAATAAAAAATAGTCTTACTTTCAAACTCTGTAGTAGGATGTTGGACAATCATTTGGGGAGTGAAATCTTTTTACTTAGAAGATAATAGAAAAAAATATCATTGACCAATTGTGATCAAGATTTTTATTGGGAAACTCTTTGTGCCATCAGCTGATTTGTATTTTACTAAACAAACCTAATGAGCAAATGATTAATATAAATTGTCTATAGGGTCCTGATCAAATCTGTTAATTGTCAGCTGCACTACTCGTACCAAACAATTAGTAAAACTGGCAATTTATTTAACAGAAAAAAATTTAAGAAGGTTTAAAATTATATTGCCTTTTACATTATTTTTTGATTATTTAAAAGATTTTATTTTGATGTCATAAGCCTGAACGTGCCAGTAAGAAGACTAACAAAAGATCAGAAAATTCATGAGTAATATTGTATCTACAAGATCCAGCTGGAAATTAAATAGTTTTTGTATTATGAAGTGAATAAGTTTTGGTATTTCATATTCTTGATTTTGCTAGTGTTGAATTTGCTGACTGCCACAGTCAGTGAGGCTCAGGCAGACAAAAAATAATTATATTCAGAATGAGAACATGACCTTACAAGGTGCACAGTCAGACCCAGTACCTGGAGGAAAAATTGCATGGGCTACTGTGATGCCTCTGTAGATCTCTTGTCATTGTCCCAGGACACTGGGGACTTTCCTTCTTAATCTCATAATTTTCTGATGGTGCAGCTTGGTGACAGATAATGTTTTTCCCTCCTCTGTAGCTTGCTTTATAAGGTAGTTTATGTGGTGGCAATGAAGATGAGTATAACTGAGGTTAAGGTTTTAAGAACTTCCTGTCATTTCTGCCTTCTTACTTTTTCTTACTGGGATTATGTCAATATCATTCCTTTTATTCTAAGTGGATGGCCTAGTCTGAGCTCTGCTCTCAAGCTGACTACAGATACGTGCTACATCAAATTCCACCGCAACACATCCAATGTATCATTTGGTTTCACTTTATTCTGATGGCACTAAAATATGTGTAAATGGTTAAACAGATACTGCCTTTTTAATATAATGAGCTAATTCATACAGAATTCATTCCATTTAATTACTTGGAACGGACAAAGGTTTACACTTCCTACACAGTAAATGATTGAGTTCTTTCTCCTGTTGAGAATGGAGCTTTCTAGTATCAGCAGAAGACTGGTGTTAGAATTGCAGGCTATTTTAAATAGTTTGCCTTCATTAGTGTTTCAGCAGGGATCAGGAGTGCACTTTCAAGCAAATCTCACTAATGTTCCCACTTAAGACACTTTGCATCTTAGATTGTTCTTGAAGTTCATGGACTTGTGAAAGGAAATACATTGCTCCAGGAGTGCCTTTAACCCACTGCAGTTGATAGCAGAGGTTTTTACTCACTAATATAAACATAACGTGTTAGGGTACCAGAACTCCAGTTCCACCTGATACAGTTTAAATTGGTTCTTTCTTTTTTTGGGCCCTTTCACGCTTTTTATAGTTATATAATAATTCCAGCTGTATTTTGACTGACATGAACTGTAGTATGACTTTGATATCAACAGTAGTAGTAAAACATGCTCTAAGAGAAAAATGCACTGGACCAGAATATAAAAATGGAACCAAACACTCTTATTCTGTCTTACTAATTAGTAGACACCTTTGCCAAGTAAACACTGTTGTGTGAAATAGGAAATATTGTTTTAAGTGAGTATTTTTCTCCTGGTTTTGACTTCGGTTGCCTGCAACAAAAATCGCTGTAGGTGCACATAAAAATAACTCTACTATCCTATTTCAGAAGTTTTGGCAATAGTCTCCCCAGTTATTTGTTAGAAAGGAAAGAGAGAGAGGAAGAATGAGAGAAAAAAAGATAGAGGGAAAAATTATTTCTTTGACCTTTTCTAGGAATCATAAATAATTGGATTAGTTGCCATACAGACAACAAATATTTCCCTGCTTGAAGTATTTTAGAGCAAGGGCAGCAGCAGCAGCAACAAGAATTCTTGTGTTCAGACTGAATAACTGTAGGCAAGTACTTACTAGTCAACACAGGAGCTGAATCAAGCCTGACAAGATGTCACTGTACCTACTGACCTACAGTGTGTTTATCTTAATATTGTTATTTTCACTTACACAGTATGGAAAAGATCCATACTTTTCCCACAATGATTTACCCAGTACAACAGAATATATATATGTCTTATGTGAAATAGTTTTGACAGCAGTGGCACAAAACACATCATAAAATGACAAAGACCAGTGCCAGTGTTGCCTGAAATATGTTACGTCTAAGCTTACTTTCCTTGTTCTGCCATTCCTGGGATAGATCTTGAGGACTGCAGTCAAAGTCGTTTCTGGCAAACACCTCCTTTTGCTTGCAGTGACCTTTCTAAGTAAAATGAGACTGTTTATTACATGATATGAAGAATTCTAATCAGTGAATTTAAGAACCTAAGAATTTGTTTCACATATGTGTTGTTTTTTTCATACAGTTTAAATACCTACAACCAGATCTTTTGGTGGGACCAAGCAGTATGTGGTTATTAGTTGTCTGCAGTAGTTTCATAATGACACAATATTGGACTTAGCACCCACAGTAAAGACAGCTGTCAGTTTTAAGTATATGAGATGTGATGAGTGAGCAGTCAGGAGGAGAAGGTTATGTCCAATATGCTTTTAGGGAAAGGTCAGTGGCTTTCATGTCAAGTCCATTATGCTACACCAAACACCATGGTTTAAGCAGCCATGATACCATAATTGCACAGAGAGCAGAAAATGTGCAGAAATGGTGTCATGATCCAGCACTCCTGTGTTTTCAGTCATAAACGGCTAATTACTGTCTACTATCCCATTTGTCATCTTTGCTACCTCTGAGCTTTTTTAATGACTTTGGCTTCCTGAAATGTTCTTCTTCTTTTCTGTCTTTAGAGAATTTCTCATGTCTTGGACTATGAATCCTGAATGTTAATAATCTGATCAAAATTTACACTTGCCTCCAATTACAATTTTTTTTTATTCAGCAAAAGAGAAGAAATAGCTTGAGGAAACGTTCCCCTGTAATTTTACTCAAGGAATTTACAGAAGCATTTCTTTGGGTAGAAGTTGATAGCCACAACTTTATTTAACATGTTGAGAAAAAGGACTTTCACAAATGTTTTCTTTTTATTAAAGCTGATATATTTGGTTGAGATGCACCAATTTTAAAGAAACTTTTCTTGAGATTTATGAAAGAGACTGAAAATACTGCCTTCTCAATTGATTAGCTAGTAGCTAAGTCCATGTCCCGAGTTACCTGCTTGACCAGTTTGTCTGAATATTGGATTTGAATTTGGGATTGTGCTCAATAAATATAAAAAAATCTTGTTTGTCTTAATATCCTTAAGCTGTCTGCAGCTCTTGAAATATCCAAACAGGAATGAAAAATCTCTGAGAAGTCAGCATTTTTCCTGATGTTTTATAGTGTTGTGTTTTCATGTTAACCTAGGCTACAAATAAAAACAAAACCACTTATCAAGGTACTTCAAGACCTAATAAGTTTCAACATAACCCTTCAGTTGTTCATGGTTTTAAAAGCCATGAAAGACATCCTTAGAGAGGGAAGGAACATTTTTGTAGAGAATGATACACCACATTTACAAAATGCTGTTGATAATCTCAGCATTTCTGATTAGATATGAAGTAGAGACTGACATCCAGACAGTATGTAGTCTATACCAGTGTGCTAAATATCAAAATTCATGGGTGCTTATGTTGTTAATCAATCAATGACCATTAAAACCCAGCCAAACAAATCAACAAACAAACAACCCACTCTCTGCTACTTTAGGAAAAAAAAAATACCACAAACATTTTATTTTGCTGTAGGGAAATACAAAGCAACTTTTAAAAAATTAAATGTTTGCTGTCCAATGTTCAGTTCTGTTCATATGGTTTAAAATCCATCTCTCTACTTTTCTCACTCTCTTTATCATAAAAGGCCTGATGTTTGCTTCAGGGAAAATATTTCTGTGATTTTTTTCCCCTTCTTATGTTGAGCCTTACTTCTGAGAAAAAAAAGAAGAAAAGGAAAGAAATTGGAATCTTGTTCTAAAATTTTTAAGATGTTCAGTAACTGTCATATAAAGTATATTCATTGTGTCATTGAGCTTGAGGAGTTTCACAGAAACCTTTTAAAATGTGTGGCATTGTGCATCTACTAGAGAAATATGTTGTCTCAGGTTTCCAGGCTGTTGAGTTTCTGCTGTTCAGGTATTCCCTCCTTGTCAGTCTGGACTTCTGCTGTTGCTCATTGTATAATCAGGTACATTTTTATTAGTGTGTTTGCAAATTCCAAGGTGACAGAATTCCCAATTGGATGCAAAGAACTTTCTGCTTAAAGTCAAGACATTTCCAAAAGCTATATAATGGTTGCAGTCTGTGATTAGTCATACTTGTATAGATTAATCATAGTTCTGAATTGCTCATTCTCCTTCTATGGCTCTGAATATTGTACTTTGATTTGAGGCTGGCAGTAGGAAGAGGTAGCAATATCAGAAACAAGAGATCACTTACTTATTAAACCAAACTACTATGTGATATAAGCAAGGTGCTCTTGCCCCTTCCTGAAGCTACCTCAGTAACCTACAAACTACATGTTGTATGAAGTCCATAAAAGTTATCAGTCTCTATCTGCTAGGGCTCGGCTCTTTCTTATGATATCCATATAGGAGCATGTTAAACAAGGCCTCTGTAGAAGTTATTAAGGGGTATGCAAAGCTCCTTTGTGTAGAAAGAGATGTCCTTCATGCACTGAAAAATACATTGTCAATACTACAGTCTTCTGGAAAAAATAAAAAAGGACAAGGATACCTACTGCTTTTCATGCTGCCTTAATTAGTCATGGAATTGTGTCAAAACAGGAGCAGTCTTGATACTGAAAGTACACAGGGCCTTAATTATGCTCGGATGCTGCCTATAGAACACCAAAACAAATGTCTCTACAAGTTTTTCGCTCTTTGCCTGTGTTGTGGCTATGTAGCACTCAAAGTAAAGTATCCATACCTGTTATGTAAGTAAAATAATCACTGCAAAAATAGAGGAAAGAAAGACCACTTCTGTGCCCTTTTTAAGGTAGCTAATACTCTGTTACAAAATATCTTGCTTGAGATAACTCATCTGTTCTTATTATTAAATTGATTTTTCTCAGTAGAAATCATGTTCCCCAGTTTTACCATTACAAATCCCATGTATTCCTTTCCCTCCCCAAGTTCTTTGTTGATGACGTCATTTTTTGTCTTCATTTTTTATTATTTCTATTGTACATCACAAAGCTGAGCACAATATGCCTATAAGCTGAAAAGCAAGTGTTGTTTTGTCACTTGCTCCTGTTCTGTGCTTTGGAGAAATCCAAGTAATATGACCAATAGTTATACTTAATACATTTAAAACTCTCAACATAAAAAGAAGAAAAGCAAACAAACAGAAAGCAAATGAAATCTGTCTCTTAAATAAGTCTTTACAACTCTCAACCTAATTCCTTAGTGATAGACAGACCTTTTTTTTTTAGTATCTTGAGATATATTTTTAAACTGATGTTTTCATTCAGTGTACTTTTCTCTGTTGTCTTGTTAATATATGCAGATGTAGGAAAACATCAGTATACTGTGCATTAGAAAACATAGTTGCATCAGCTCATATAAACTACATAAAAGTAATGAAAATTTCTTTTAGAGAGGGAATGTTAATCCTGATTATGCCAAAACCATTTTTGAAATAGAAGAGCAGTGACACCAGTAGCATAAACAGAAGATGCTGTGTAGCTTCCATCCCCTTAGGAATGCCACGTAAAACACTGCAAGTCTAATTAGATCTCAAGAGACTAGGAAACCCCATTTGACTGTCAATTTAAAGACAGCAGTGCCAGAGCACTTTTATTTCCAAAGACTTAGAATTGTGAGTTATCTTTGCATGAGGTGTGTGAATTGAGAATATGATATTTACTGAAAGTATCAATATGTTTCACAGGGTAATGAAAAACATGCCCTGTGTTTTTAGTATTCATGTTAGCAGACTGAAAGACAAGAAAACAACATGCAAGTCTAGAAAAGAAAAATATGGCTACCCACTATTAAAAGAAATACATTAGTGAGCTTAATTGCACAAGCTTGTGTTTAAAGTGTAACCCATATACATTCTCAACACTTATGTTCAAGAATCATTTTTACTCTGCAATATATGTATGTATACATACATATTTAAAGAATTTTAACACTGAACTAATCTGAAAACTTTCTTATTCTTTTTACAGTTGAGGTTTCTGACTAGCATAGAATGAATCTTTTACATTATTATTAAATCAAATATACATTTATTTTAAATTTTGGGTTTGGTTTACCACCAATTAGTAAAATACACTCTGTGGAGTCAGATACTCTTTGCATAGATGTAGATGCTTCATGACACAAAAGATTGGAAATTTTAAACATTTGGCTGCAGTGTGGACTTCCAGTACTGTCTCTTTTGATTTGATCTGGCTTCAAGGAACGATGGGACTGGAGGAAGGAGAGAAGGACCATCAGATCGTAGGATAATTTGAGTTTAGAGTAACCTCAACTTGAGGGGGAGGTATTTGGTGTCATCTGCAAAGTTTATTAACAATTACTCCATTATGTTCTTTGGGTCATTGATAAAGATGTTAAAAACATCTGTGGATCTGATCCAGCTGCTAGGAACAATGAATCTGGAGAAGACAAAGGATATGAATATATGCTGTCCAGAAGCTGGAACTGTGTCTCTTCTCCGTTCTGATGATTAGTAGGAAAGCTTTTTTCTCCCTTATATTATTTCCTATGATTGTTTTGTTGATGACAGATCTAAGCAAACTGGAGTTTATGGACCGATTTATCTGCTGTATTAAAACATCTCTAAGATGAAAGGAACTTTGGGTGGAGAGAAGTTAAGCCTGCAACTTTTCAGAGATAGCTTAATCCACAGGGGACCATTAGGTTTAGTATTTAGATAGCTAAGAATTCTCCCAGATGTTGATGCTCTGGGTTCAGGAACTTGTTAAAAATATAGTGGTGAACATACTGCATCACTGCAATGGTCCATCTAACCTGTTTGTGATAGCAAACAAAAGTGATGCCTAACAGAGCATAGGGAAACAGGATGAACATACATGATACTTTTGCTCAGTACTCTCATAGTGTCCCATCATTCTGGTTGCATATATAGATCCTACTGACTTCCTTTTTTTTATCAGATCGCCTAGTCTTCCTGTGTGCTGTTGTAAAATTTTAGCATCTGCACCTTCCTACTGCAAGAGTTCCTTGGCTTTACCACACATTTTGAGGAGAACCTTCTGTACTGCTTTGTCCTAATCTGCCTCTTCCTTTTATATGGAACTCCCTGTTTCTTGTATTGGAAGAAACAGGAAAATCTATCCCTCTCTGTGCTGCTGATTATTTTAATAACATCTGTGTTGGCCCTCATATCTGCACGTGATACTGATGTTGTAATCTTTGCTGAGTATACTTCCTGTATTTGGGTCTGCAGGTGGTTCATGTCAGAGAACATTTGATTTTGAGAGATTTTGTAAAACATTTATCTGCCTAAAAATGAAGTTCTAGAAAAACTAGCCTTGGAATTTGTGTTACATGTGGTATATGGTTTAGTCAACAAAAAGGGAGAAACTTTGAGTTTTTGAGTTGAACTAAAATTTCTTAGCTGGACTGTGTAGACCCCAGGCAAGACCTGGAAAACAAGTGAGTTCAACGCCCTGATGCAGTGAAAAAAGGTTTTCATAACGTTATTTGAAATATTGCAATTAACTATAATACAGTGAATAAAACTAATTTCAAAGTCAATAAAACATAGTAAATGAATAAATGCATGTAAGTAGTTGCTATAAATTGTTTGATATAAATAATAAACAAAAAGATTGCCTAACATTGGTAATATCTGGTAACTTTTTAATGAAATTCTTAGGGAATCTGCCAGGTGGGAATATTTACATGAGAGTAAATTCAGAGCCAGGACTGGAGTTCCTCTTTTGTTCCACTTTTATGAATAAAAAATTATTCTATCTTAAGACAAATAGACACATCTTATTTGTTATTTGTGGTCAGACTGATTTGATCAAGCACTGGCTGATTTCTTGCTTCCGTTATGTCCCATTACAAATGCCTGCTATTTTATTTCCTGTTCACATGACTTAGCCTAATTTAATACAGGTCAAGGGAGGACCTATATTATTTGTAGTCTTTTTTAAAAAAATAAAGTTTTTAAGATGTCTTATATATAGTTTAGTGCTGCAAAGCCAACAGGTTAAAAGGCACATACTCTAAAGTTACTGAAAGCCAACTTATCATAGAATCATAGAATCATAGACTGGCTTGGGTTGGAAGTGACCATCAAAGGCCATCTAGTCCAACTCCCCTGCAGTGAGCAGGGACACCTTCAACTAGATCAGGTTGCTCAGAGCCCCATCCAGCCTGGCCTTGAACGTTTCC
>JAVKLA010000196.1:0-14799 GCA_034782735.1 Sagittarius serpentarius
AGTATTCCAGATGGGGCCTCACGAGGGCAGAGTAGAGGGGGACAATCACCTCCCTCACCCTGCTGGCCACCCCTCTCCTGATGCAGCCCAGGAGACAGTTGGCCTTCTGGGCTGCAAGCGCACACTTCTGGCTCATGTCAAGCCCCTTGCCCATCAGGACCCCCAAGTCCTTCTCCGCAGGGCTGCTCTCAATAAATTCTTCTCACAGTCACTACACATGTCTGGGGTTGCCCCATCCCAAGTGCAACACCTTGTACTTGGCCTTGTTGAACCTCATCAGGTTGTTGTGGGCCCACTTTTCAAGCCTGTCCAGGTCCCTTTGGATGGCATCCTTTCCTTCTGGTGTGTCAACTGCACCACTCAGCTTAGTGTCATCAGCAAACTTGCTGAGGGTGCACGCAATCTCACTGTCTATGTCGTTGATGAAGAGCACTGGTCTCAAGACAGACCCCTGGGGGACACCACTCATCACTGGCTTCCACCTGGACATAGAGCCATTGATGAGAACCCTCTGGCTGCGACCATTCAACCAATTCCTTATCCATCAAATAGTCCACCCTTCAAATCCATATCTCTCTAGATTAGAGATAAGGATGTGGTGCGGGGCCATGTCAAAGGCCTTGCAGAAGTCCAGATAGATGACATGCATTGCCTTTCCTTTATCTACTCATGCCATCACTCCATCAGAGAAGGCCACCAGGTTGGACATGCAAGACCTGCCCTTGGTGAAGCCATGCTAGCTGTCTTGGATCACCTCCTTATCCCACATGTTCCTTAATATAGATTCCAGAAGGATCTGTTCCATGATCTTCCCAGGCATAGACGTGAGGCTCAATGGCCTGTAGTTCCCTGGGTCTTCCTTTCTCCCTTTCTTGAAAATGGGTGTGATGTTTCCCTTTTTCCAGTCACCAGGAACTTTGCCTGACAGCCATGACTTTTCAAACATGATGGAGAGCGGCTTGGCAACCACATCAGCCAGTTCCTTCAGGACTGTGGGATGCATATCATCTGGCTCTGTAGACTTGTAGACGTTCAGTCTCACAAGCCAGTCTCAGACTTGCTCTTTGCTTACAGTGGGAGGAATTTTACTCCCCTGACCCCTGTCCAGAGGTTCTGGGAAGTGACAGACACGGGAAGCCTGACTGCTGGTGAAGACCGAGGTAAAGAACTTGTTGAGTACCTCGGCTTTCTCCATGTCCAATGATGCCAATTCACCCTTCTCATTTATCAGAGGGGGTACACTCTTCTTGGCCTGTCTCTCCTGACTAATGTACCTGTAGAACCCCTTCTTGTTATTATTCGCATCCCTTGCCAAGTTCAGTTCCATCTGAGCCTTGGCTTTCCTGATCCCACCCCTACACCTCTGGACTGCTTCCCTGTATTCTTCCCAGGCCACATGTCCCTGCTTCCACTGCCTGTACATCTCCTTTTCCCTCAGTTTGACCAGCAGGTCCTTGTGCAGCCATGCTGGTTTCCTGCTTCCTCTGCTTGCCTTCTTGTGCTCGGGGATGGAGAGCTCTTGTGCTCTCAGAAAGGTGTCCTTAAAAAGCTGCCAGCTCTCCTCCGTTCCTGTGTCCCTAAGGACAGTTTCCCAGGAGATGCCATCCTGTAATTCCTTAAACAGCTGGAAGTTCGCTCTCCTGAAGTTCCAGGTCCCGACTCTGCTCTTTGCCAGGCCCATATTCCTTGAGGTCACACACTCAACGAGGGCATGGTCACTACAGCCCAAGCTGCCTCCAATCTTGACCTCTTTAATAATCTTCTCTTCACTGGTGAACACTAGGTCCAGTAAAGCTTCACCCCTAGTTGGCCTGTCCAATACCTGGACCAGGAAGTTATCCTCAACAGACTCCAGGAGTCTCCTGGATCGCTTGCAGCTTCCCGTGTTGGTTTCCCAGCAGATATCTGGGTGACTGAAATCCCCCATCAGGATGAGAGCCTGTGAGCGTGATGCTTCCTGCAGCTGATGCAAGAAGGCCTCGTCGACAGACTCCTCTTGGTTTGGTGGCCTTTAGTAGGCCCCAACCACCAGATGTCCCTTATTGGTCTGGTCCTTAATTTTAACCCACAAGCCCTCAACCTGATCATGACTGTTTTTTAGTGGCAGCTCTTTGCAATCTATCCCCCCCTTGACATAGAGGGTAACTCCTCCACCCTTCCTGCCCTGTCTATCCCTTCTAAAAAGCTTGTAGCCCTTGAGCAGTGTGCTCCAGTCGTAACAGTTGTTCTGTTCTCTGTGTTCTTAAATGTTCTGTGTTCTCTATGTTCTTAAAAATGGAACAGCATCCCTAAATTTTCTGGTAAGAACTTCTTGATCTGCTCTTCTTTAGTGTTGTGTTTAATTGTCCAGCTGGCCTACAGCTATGGAAGCACAGGAATTGGCCTTAGGATATAGGTTATGTGCTTGCAACAGGAGAAGTCCTGCATGCAGGGGCAGAGGTTTTGCTGTCATGCAGTAGCTTCAAGTTTAAGAGCAACTTTACGGTCAAGAATGTTCAGGCTACTAGATATCAGAGACACAGAACTGATGGTGGCTCTATAAAATAAAACAAGTTAACAAAGTTTAGCTCTAGGCAAGTTAAATTGTTTTAAGGCAATATTTTTTCCGTGAAAAAACAACCTCAAACACTTTGCAGTTTCCAAGTCCTTAGGTGCCTCTACCTGGAAAATATTTTTGAGCTATAATTATGAACCAGAAGTGGCTAAAGAGATGATCATATTTCTTTGCAAATGGGTAGGATAAGAGACATTTGTGTGCTTCCTTTTCTGTTTGAGACATGAGCCACTGCTGCTCTAGGGCAAATAATCCATCTTACTTCCCAGAAGAATTTCTTAATCATTGGGATATGCATATGGGGTATGCTGCCATGCTGGCTGTACCATTTCCCTGCGTGGCACAGCTGTCAAATGTCATGCAGCTAAATGAGTTTAAAGCCATTTCTCCCACCTTCCAAGTGATTTCCTTCCTCAGTGGTAGGTCATTGTGTAAAACAGGCCACTGACTTCTATTTCTCTTCTTTCTAGTTAAAATGCTAGGCAACTAAATAAAAATGTTCTTTTAAATTAAAAAAGAAACAGAAGTCGAGGTTGTGGTATGGAAGTAGACTTACAGGTACCTTTTAATAAGAAGAAACGAAGATTGTTTGTGTTTGGATTTTTTTTGGAAGGGAAGATTTTGTTGTTTCTGAGCCAGAGTTATCCATATAACCCAAGTTACTATTAGACAAGTGAGTCTTGTCCAGATTTACTTACCTTTATGGTAGGTGGTTGGTTTCAATGACAGGCATTAAGAAGGGATCTCTGTGCTATTAGTGATGTATGTCAGTTGTTTCTACCATGCTCCACATACCTGTAAATTACTCCAGCCTTTTGCATTTGTGTCTTCCTATCTATAGCATCCCTCCTTTCCTGCCTGCAATAACCTCCATCTGTCTGCTTTAAAAAGATTAAGTTAAAAGAATAAGTAGTTTTCTGCATCTGAGAACTCGTTTAAGATTTTCAGAAGCAGTTGCAAATTTTTGTTGGCCCAATGTGACTGTCATAAAGAATAATTACAACATCATTCTTCCTATTTAGAGATGGATTTCCATGAAAGCATTAAAGTTGATAGTGAAAAAGATTATTCAGTAATAAATATTATTTTCTTTGACTTTTTCCTATGTCTTTGCCACAGTTAGTTATCTTTTGGATTTGGCAGACTTGCATAATGCAGTTTGTAAAATAAAGCAGCCCGTACATTTGTAGGAACTTCACAATGTTTACTGATTGTTCATTCTCTGATGACACCTTCCAGAAGCTGAATAGGCCCCATTCCTTTGTTTTGCCAAAATCCAGTACAGAAACAGTCTCATACTTGGAACACCTACAGCATCATATCCAAAGAGAACAATCTAATTAGAATAATCATGCTCTTAATATGTGAAAACAGATTTGCTTGTATTGGCTAAAACACAAGAAAAACAAAGTTTAACTTTGTCTAGGCCTTTAGTAATCCTTTATATTGACATGCCTCATTCCTTTCAGTGGACTGAGGAGTGAGAACTGAATGTGCTTCTCATCATCTTTGCTTAGAGATTCATTATACTGGAGCCTCCTTACAATGAAGTGGCATCCTTTAAAGTTAATCTTCACAATAATGTTGTTATGGATTGTTTACATCAATCCTTCCTATTTTCTTTTATTTGTTACTTTTTTCCTCCATTCTTCTTTCTCCTACTAGTCAAAGCAAATATAAGTAAGAAATGTCCCTTCCACATTCATTTTCTCTGGAAGGGTATCTCTACATTGTTATATGGGACTGAGAGATTGAGGTCACATTTCAGGATATGGGAGTGTATCTGTCCTTGAGTGAAAATGCAAATCTGTAGAAGTGTGCTGTAAGAAGCTGAAAAGGCATTCATGTAAGTGGAGTAAAGAGCTTGTTTAAATTAATAAATGGCCATTGGTGGGTTCACTGACATAGCTGAGAGAGCAGGTCTAAATGTTTGTCTAAACTGCTATTTGTGAAAATGAAATGAGAACATCATGTGCATGAAAAGTATCTAATAACACTGGGAAATCATAGCATTTCTGGATATGGAGAAAGTCAAAATTTGAAAAAAGTTTTAGATTTCAGATGAAAAATCACAAAAATACAGATTTCGAATGCCTTTGTAATACTTCTAGGAAATACTATGTCCCTATTGTTCCTCTGGGCCAGGTTCACCATCACACGTAGTGATATGTGTGGCCAGAAACTTCAGCTTGGCAAGGGAAAAGATGTACACCACAGGTGATATTAGCAAATCAAGAATCCTGACCTTAGGAAGGAGATAGAATCCTCCAGCACCAGCAGGGTATTTCTGCATTACCAAATGAAATGATAGGTACTTAAGTACCTTAGAATTTTACTCATTCATCAAGAATCCAGCTCTTTCCATGGGAGATAAATATTTTCAAGAGTAGCATTTTTTTTTAAGATGGAAAAGCAACTTTTAATTGGAAAATCAAAATTGCTCATATCCCTGTAAAAATACTTCTGGGTTCATTACAAACTATCTGTTCTGTAATGACATTCAGGCAATAGAAATTCAGAGGATTTGAGATGGATTTTCGTACTAATTCTAGGTAATCAGATTTACTCATTCCATTAATAGTTTAGTACAGGTCTTATAACTGGCTAATTGAATAGCTTAGGGTTTTAAACATGATAGTTTTGTATATAAACCTTGCATTTGTGGTCTTTTAATTACTTTGATATAAAAACAAAAGATAATTCAAAAGGATAAAGAAAAGATCATAGATAGCAATTGAAGGTTTCAACATTTGGAAGAAATACAGCTAAATGGTTATGCAATTACTTGCATATGTGACTGATGTGGTTGAAAAAGTGGAAAAAGTAATATGTTTACATCATTGTGTTTATATGGAATGCACCCTATCTTGTCTTTTTAAATCTTGTTTCCATACCTAGATTCTTCAGTCTTTCTAGATTTTAAATTGAAGTGTATATGCAAAAACTATAAACATGAAAGAGGAAAACTATTAAAATCTATTTTCCAGGGTGCATAGTCTTCCAATGAATTAAGTTTCTTTAGCATAAAACCAGAGGTGCCTATTTTTCTATGAAGCTGGAACAATCAGCATTCCTGACATTTGATGTCAGTCAGTAATGATGTGCATTTCATTTTGTTAACTGCCACAACCTTTTAAAAAAGTCAGCTGTGTCTCTGGCAGATTGTTCTTTAGATTTCAGGCAAGAAGTTAAGATCATGTCTGAAGTCCTATTTTCCTCATGGTAGTAAATTATACATTAGGATAAAGAGAAAGTTTACAATTGCTACATATACTGTACAGGCTATTGCCTCTAACTCACTAACAGTACTGCTGTGGCCTGACAGTAATGTTGCTGTCAGGCCACAGTGTAGGGACTGACTCAGCAGGTTAACGTTGATAACAAAATCTAGTAAAGAACTGACAAAAGCCAAAGAGGAAAAAATCCTTTATATATGCCTACCCAAGACCCCATGAAGTTAAAAATTACAGATTCAACTTAACTTTACATACCTCATATGACTGTATATAATCTAATGCTAAATTGAAGTTTGTCTTTGTGTCAGTTTTGAGACTCTTGGGGAGTAAGGCTGAAGCATTTGTATGCTAACGTTTGTCTTTCACTGAAAAGGCAAGAGCTATGAAAACCTTTCCTGAAGTAGCTCATAAACAGCCAGTCCCAGGTTTTTGTGACACCTTGTGGCAAGCAGCATCTGAGAAAGAAAGGCTAAAGAGAAGCATCCTGCAAGCTGAGTGTGTGCTGTGAGGTGCCAGCTGGGCCACCTGCTCTAAAACAGTGTATTTAAAAGAGTGTGTATTTGCAATCCCAGGAGAAGAAAAAGAAGAAAAAAATCTATTTACATTCCAAAGCAAACTCGTCTAACTCTGAAGGCTAATACTTCCTCCTCATTTCTATAGGGAGTATGCTGAGCTAAATCATTGGCCCAAGGGAAAATAGGATGTCATTAGAAAATTTGTTTTGTGAGATCTTAATACCCCCAAAAACCCAGCACTAACTGCCCTCCCCCCAAAACCAACCAACCAAAACAAAATAACCCCACAGGATGCATCTTGGAAAAAGAAATACAAGCTTTTAAAAGAGATTTTATTATTTTTCTTCTTTCTATGTAATGAAGCAGTATTAAATGAAACAGTATTCTTCCATACTCTGAAGAATCTCCTGGTAAATAATATTTTTTCCTTTTCCTAATCTTTACTTCTGAAGATTTTATTGATAAGGGGCCACAAATTTAAAACCACTTTGAAGTATCCAACAAAACAGCAGTTCATCTGGAAAAGGGGGAAGTTTGGTTTTGGGATACCTTCAGTTCATAATATTCAGGCGGCAGTTAAATGGAGTCAACTGCTCTTATTTAGTTTTTAAAAATTCCCGTTTATATGCTGTAACCCCTATATTGACCGTCATTTCTCATTATTGTCTCTATGACTGAGCTCAAAAGCCACCATGACCACTATTTTACCACATTATTTTTGGCTAAAAGAGGTTAGTTTTGATACAATAATTGTGTTACGTCTGGTATTGTTTTCAGCAATATTGAAATTGCCTTTTGGGAAAGATGCTGGCTACTCAGTCATAGACTCTGGCATATATGAGCATGTTCCTATGTACTGTGTGCTTTAAAACCCATTAAGGATCAGAGAAATATGGGGATAAAGTCATGTCACTTCACAAAAAAAGGTAAAAAGCAGTAGAAAACTACCTTCTCTCTGTGCTTGTGTTGTGGTTTAACCCCAGCTGGCAACTAAATACCACACAGCTGCTCAATCACTCCCCTGGAACAGGATGGGGGAGAGAAATGGAAAAGTAAAAGTGAGAAAACTCATGGGTTGAGATAAAGACAGTCTACGTAAAGCAAAAGCTGCATGCACAAGCAAAGCAAACCAAGGAATTCATTCACCACTTCCCATGGGCAGGCAGGCATTCAGCCACCTCCAGCTTTATAGGCGGAGCATGATGTTGTATGGTCTGGGATGTCCCTTGGGTCAGTTGGGGTCAGCTGTCCCGGCTGTGTTGTGCACCCCCAGCCTCCTTGCGGGTGGGGTGAGAAGCAGAAAAGGCCTTGACTCTGTGTAAGCACTGCTCAATGACAGCTAAAACATCCCTGTGTTATCAGCACTGTTTCCAGCACAAATCCAAAATACAGACCCCTACTAGCTACTGTGAAGAAAGTTAACTCTATCCCAGCCAAAACCAGCGCGGCTTGGCACTTGTATTCAGATACAGACCTAGGCGGAACTCTGAACACACAGGTGGCTGAGGGTGCTCTAGTGCCTGCCTGTCCCTGCCCAGCCTCCTGGGGCTCTCCCCACCCTGCCCAGGACTCATCTCAGCCCCCTCCCCACCAGTGCCACAGGAGGGCCAGTCTCCAGCTCCCCACAGCCCTGCCCTGCCCCGCCATGGGTCCTGCTGAGCCAGGCCCACCTGTAGGCCCATGTCTCAGCCTGGCCTCGTTCCATCTCCGTACCCAGCGAGGTGTCTGATGCCAGGGGCTGGGACTGCCCCGGTGCCTCCAGCTGCCCTGCTCTTGGCTGGGGGCTGGGAGGGGCCCTGGCTGCCCCTAGACCTTGGCCTGTGGCTCCTTGCGCCGCAGCCCACGGGAGCTGCTGGCCCTGACAGCACCTGTGGGCTGTCTCCTGCCCCCGCAAGTCATCCATGGGCAAATCTGCTATGAATTATTTTTCTGAGATTAAATTAGTTGTTAATTCAACATTTACATCAGTTTATCACATCTTTCTTTGCGCTACTACGATCAAGCAATTTTTCTAAAATGAAATCTTCAATTCTAAGGCATAAAAATGTTCTGCTGGAATTTGGTGTCCCACCCAAGCCAAGGCAAGAGGCTTTAGTCCATCCTACCAATCTTGAGCACCTATTGTAGTTGAACATAACCTTAGAACTCCTAACAGGGCTAGTTATGACCAGCAGCTCATAAATTTAATTTGGAAAATGTGCTAGCTTCCAAAAATGTTTAGGATTGTGGATGACCTGCTAACTCTACCCCTATCTTGCTATTTACATCCTTTCTGGGCACAGGACAGCTAGGTAACGGAGTATGTCTCCAGCCAAGAATCATACCCTTAAAATGCTGAAAAGCAGCAAATTATTTATCAGGGAAATTTTTTTCAGTTTTCTCGCTGTTCTGTTGCCTTACAAATCATGCTGTAGGAAAAGCAAATATTTTGAAATGTAATTAATAAAATTTTAAAGCTAATAGAATCAAAGATGAGCTATTGTAGCACTGGTGGCATTGAGACATTTACATTTTGTAAAGCTGCGCTGATTATTTTTCCATTACTATACCTTGGCAATATACAAGTCAATTTATCTTTCAAATGTTCCCTAATACGCTCAGAGCTTTCCCTCCCTCTTCAGATACAGTGTAAGCAGCCTGTACTTCGAAATGAAAGGGCTGCGGCGGCATGTGCTACATGACGTGCCTACTGACGATTCCCACTGCAAAGCTTCAAGGGTCAACACTGAGAGCGAGCAAGTCTCTCCCTATCGATACGCCAAGATGATAAAGAAGTAATTGCTATTCCTGCTTCTTCCTTTTACTCTCTGTTTCCATATGTGTTAAGCAATAATTGTAAGGTATGCAGGCAATTTACAGCAGGACCCTACAGGCTGCTGCAGTAGGGACCGTTGTGGCACAGATGCAGGAATGTGTGTCCAGCCTGAGGGCCATGACTGGCTCAGTGCTGCTGCTGCTGCAGAGCCAACATGCTGTGAAGTTCCAGCATCAGTTTAAGTTGGAAGCCAGGATGTAAAGATTGTCCCCAGTACATTACGAGATTGGGTCTGAGCTGTAGTGTTGTATCTGCCTTCCTTTACTTCTCTCAGTCATGTGGATTAAGGTGAGCTTAGTCATAGTCTTTTGTGGGAATTTTATCATGGCAGCATTTTCCATAGACTTCTTAGGCACCTCAGTCATACTGGTGAAAGACAAATGAGGCTGGTGAATAAACAAGTCATGGTTATGGAGTGGCCTGGCCCTGTAGCCTGTTTTTTTCTTGCTGCCTCGCAGGCCTGGCTTCCTGTTCCTGATCATTCGTGGGAATGGGAACCATAAGGTCCAATCAGTCTTGCATTATGGCTATGGGTTTCTGCTTCTCATACTGACTCTGTTAATGTGACACATCCAGCTGGTTCTTTGGTTGTTTTCCTCTGAAGACCTGCTAAACTGGTTAAAGTGGCTTTAACAGTTTCTTCAAAGCAAAATAGCATTTGACTGTCAAGACAGTAGCTACGAAAATGGGTTAACATAAACCCCCCCGCAATCCGACAACAAAACCCCCAAACTCTTTCTTTAACTACAAAAGTCTTTCTGGCTATGTCTATGTTATTCTCCCATCTGTAGGGGAAGAACTGACTTTTTTTGTTCTGCTCTCTTGCTCCCTGTGACTATATCATAGAGTACATAAAAACTGGAGCCAGCAAGCGTTCCCTGGCACTAAATGGTGCTCAGGCCTTGACACTTGCAATTTAGAGCAGTTCCTGGCATGGTTTTAGCCCAGGACTACTGATAATTCCACTCTGATTTTAGGTATTGGGAGAATTTAAAGGTATGGATGCGGTGCTTTCTGTGCCAGACAGCCTTAGAGCCAGCAAATGGTCTCAGGCACTTTTAATTTTGCAGTATAGAGATAGCTTTCAGGTCACAATGTGTCTTTGCATCTCTGCCAGCTTTCTGACATGCACCAGTTACTACTCTAAGGTGGTTATTTTAGACTATTAGAATTAAAGTTACACAGACTTTTGGCTTTTAAAAGTTAAGATCAGTCCAAAACATTAATTCTTTTTCTTATCCTTTTAAAAAAAGGTAATTCAAGTGTGACATTAAAATGGGGTTACGAAATGAAGGAACATGCTGAAGTAAGCCATAAACATCTTAATCATTTTCTCAAAAATAATTTTAATGTTTTTTTCTGCCAAAATTGTTGATCAAGCTTGACCAAAATAGTGACTTTTTTTTTGTCATTTACTTTGTACTGTTTTGCATATTTGCTGAAATACTAGTGAATGTCTTACCTTAACACCCTCTCCTCCCCCTTCACTATAACCCCAACCAAAAAACCCGCAAATTGTCCATCTCTATTTAGGACTTTCTGCAAGCCCATGTTCTGGTGCCGGAAGAATAAACCATTCTAGCATGGATATGGACAGGAGACTAGCTATTTGTGAATTGATAGCCGTTGTTAGCTTAACTCTTCCGAGTATTTTACAGAACAAGCGCTGTCTTTGTTGCTGTTTCATTTTCTCTTTTTCTTTTTCCCTCCAGACAACAGCTTGGTTTAACTCATAGAAGTCTAGCAGGTTAACATCACACAGATAACCTGATGGGAGTATGATAGTTGTAAAAAATAGTCCCTCATTTTCAACAGAAGACATTAGAGATGACAGGACTAGGTGACTTCCACTCTATTGCCAGCATCACTTTCTAGAGCCTGTCTATTGCTGACTCTTTTTATATGCAAGCACTTTGTAGATGTTAATTTCAACTATTCAACAACCGCCAAATGAAATGAGAAAGGCCCAAAGTCAGGCTTGCAAGTTTTTCTATAGGTGACAATGACAGAGAAATTAAGTAACTTGCACAAAGGCAGTGAGTCTGGTTTTCTTTCCCTTCTTGCAAGCGTGTAAAACAATGCAGTGCCGATAGTGTAAAACTTCCATCAATGACAACAGAATCAAGCCCAACCAGGCTAAAACAAATCACAACCAAGAAAGAGTATGCACTAAAATGTAACGTGTAGCTGTTAGACCTACTGAGCTCTGCTGAGAGGTCTCAATTAATGTTTCTTATTTTTGTTGTTAAGGCATGAGATCAGTCCAACACTTGCAAAATCAGTTTTTAGATAGGAAAGCAGACATTTCTGCAGGGAATGAACGTTTTCCAAGAGCAAAGAAACTGCAAGAAATAAATAGCAACACAAATTTCATTTGCCCTGGCCATCATAATGGTAGTTGCTATCTAAGAATATTCTTCAGGCCCAGTGATGAATGGGCTGAAATACATACAGGAATTAAACATATGCTTACATACTTTGCTCCATGGGGGCTGATGATATCAAAATAACTAGAGCTATGTTGAGTGTCATGTGGTTTTGATAATAATTAATACCTTGATAAAGTATACTTGCTATTACTGAGAAGGAACTATCCTTTTGTTCTGACTCAGAATTTCTTCTTCAGGCATTGCCATGGCAGAAGTGATCAATAGCAATTTGAGTCAAACGTGCAGGACTTACCGAGTTGCAGCAAGAGAAAAAATGTGGGCAATCCTATACAAAGGAATACGAACACTTAAGAAATTTTGGGGGCAAGTGGCTGCAACAGAAACTAATATTAAGATTTCTTTTCTTCTTTAGGTGCATACTTAGCAATAGAAACTAATGCTTTCACCTCAGTGCTGTCACACAAACAGAAGCATCAGGCACCTTTACCTTCACTGTAAGCCATCTTGCTGCACATTGAATGGTGCTCTGTATTCTTATTCTTGAAAGCGGTTGCCATTCCTCTTTGCAAGAAATATTCCAACATGAAAAAGGGTGTTTGTCTACCAGCATGTCTCCATAATGTGGTATCATATTGATAACACTCAGTGGGAAATTTTTTACCTGCTATGTCAAAAGCTTGGGTTCTGTTCCTGGTTTATGCATCTCTTTAGAGAAAGATTTTGTCCCTGGCAGACCCTCCATGACATTTTCTCTCTGCTTGATTAATTGTTCGCACTGGTTTTGGCATCAGGAGACATTTTCCTTAATGTGTAAGGACATAAAGAACTTAATGCAATTTTACCATTTCTTGGAGCTGGAGCTATCAGCAGTTTGGCTAAAGATAAGCTACGTTTGCCACCTAGAAATGCCTCAGCTGTGGCGTGTTAGAAGCTGAGATAGTACGCAAGAGGAACGACAATTCTGTACATGCCCTGTTTATTACATTCTTTCCCTAAGCATCTGATATCAGTCCCTTTGGAGACAGCACACTGGAACTGTTGTCTGACCCAGTACAGCTTGTTTTTATGTAACTGGCTTTGTGCTGACTCTGTCTCCTGTGGCTCCTTTCAAGCCTCTCGAGCGTTTCTAGCTTTATGTCTTCAAAGTGGGCTGCAGGATTTTTCTCTTCTTTTAAACTGCCTCTCCCATTCTGCCCCTACAGTTCTGAGAAACAAATTAGTCTTTTATTGCCGCTTGACTTGAAATCCCTACTCTGATTTTATACTGGTAGGACTGTTGCAAAAATGATGACTGTTTTGAAATGGTTACTTACAAAAAGGAACTACCAAGAGTGTGTCATTCCATGGTACAAATCCACAAAAACTGAACTTCAGTTCTCACTGTATCATAATTGCCTGTAAATACATAAGAACATACATGTTTTATAGTGTCTTTTCCAAACAAGAAATAAAATTACTATTTGAATTGTATGCATGGAGTATGCTTGCAGTTATTCCCACTGTTTAATTATGTCAGTAGTATTAAGCAGGATTTCTGAGTAGTTTGACAACAAACTGCATGCATTTGCTGTTATATTTAGTTTTTACATACTGAATAGTAATAATTAAATGATAGTATTAATTAAATGATAGTATTAATACTCTAGACTTTTATACAGAAAATTGACATTCAATGAAAACAAAGCCTTTCAACCTTTGTTATACTCTGAATTCTCCGTAGATGAGACAGAAGACAAACTCTAAAAGCTTGAATTCTTAAGAACAAGAAATACAAACATGACTGATAAATCATGTACTTCAATGGAAGTATTTAACATAATCATCCTAGTTCTTAGGTCCAAATTTGAACACCAACTCAAGTATCCTGATTCTTTTCAGTTTCTGGGTACCCACAGATCCAAAGGAAATTGAGAATCAGCTATATGAAATAAGAAACTTTGAAAAATAGATCACCAAGCACAGAGATGAATATTAACTGTTAGTTATCTTTGGCTTTGGTCAAATAATTACTACTTTTTTTTTTTCAAAGAATTGAAATCAAGTGGGTGGAATCACACTTGTTTACTTGTTTATTGGCTCACTTCTTAAACTAACAGAGATTCCTCTTCAGTTTTAAATCATTAATGAGGCTGCTATTTTTAAAGCTAAAAGGTAAATACCCCTTTACTCCTGATGCATATAAATGGTTGACTAAGAGCAATTAATTATAAAATAAAGACTGGTCAGAAAGTTTCAGTCTAACAGCTTTTCGCTGGAAAATTCAGTTTTCTTGAAATGACATGTTTAGCAGAACGTGCTGACTTTGATGATACTTTCATTATGAATAGTACTTAGTGAACAGTTCTGATGTCTTTAATAAATAGTTTCAACTTTCTTCTTTCTTTTTGCTATAGTAAAACATTATTTGGACTCTGATTTGGTTTTAATTTGGGTTTTAAATCTTAATGTAATTTTACATTTATGGATAGTATATTTATATGGTACAAGTTGAAAATTCTATCTTTTCAGAAGGAAACTATTAAGCTTTGGAATGCTTAAAAAATGTCAGGGAATGCTGACCTTTGATCTAATTGTTTCTGATCTAAATGCCTCCGATCTACAAGGAAAGCAAAACATCAAAATCCCAAAATTTATCATGGAGTAAGAAATTCCCCCTAGCCTAAGGGGAAAGGGGAACATATCAGGAATATTGAATGGCAAGACAGGCGAGGAGGAGGCTGTAGGTTAAATCACTCCTCTGTCTCCATCTGTGTAAACATTAGAATTAGGACCCCTCTACTTCTTCCCTGGCTTTTCCTGGGCTGAAGCTGAAGGCTTCTTATAGGAGGTCATAATTTTGTAGTGAAGGATGAAGCCAATGGATACTAAAACATTAGAAATTTGTGATAAGTTGTTGTGGTTTAACCCCAGCCAGCAACTAAGCACCACGCAGCTGCTCACTCACTTCCCCCACACGCAGTGGGATGGGGGAGAGAATCGGAAGGGTCAAAGGGAGAAAACTTGTGGGTTGAGATAACAGGATGGAAACGAAGGGAAAAAAAATTAATAATAAAAAGACTGGAATATGCAAAACAGGAGATGCACAGTGCAGTTGCTCACCACTTGCAGACTAATGCCCAGTTAGTTCCTGAGCAGTGCTCCTCCCCCAGCCAACTCCCCCCAGTTTATATGCTGGGCATGATGCCCCATGGTATGGAATAGCCCTTTGGCCGGTTTGGGTCAGCTGTCCTGGCTGTCTCCCCTCCCAGCTTTCTTGTGCCCCTCCAGCCTTCTTGCTGGCTGGGCAGGA
>JAVKLA010000197.1:0-14768 GCA_034782735.1 Sagittarius serpentarius
TCATCTCATTGAAAATCTAGCTTTCTTCTATGTTCCCAGGCTCCAGTTCCTACTTCAACAAGCAAACTTCTCTCAGACATTGAATGTTTCTCAGTTTTACCTTTCAGTCAGCTACCAGGCTTGACTGTCTCGACCAGTGTGAGAAAAACAGTCCCTGAGCTGCTACATTCACACGCACAAATTCAGTCTTGAGTCCACAGATGCACAGAAGATTGACACGCGCTGCTACTGGGTAAGGAAAAAGTACGCGATGCCTGTGCCTGAAATGTAAAACAATGCACCTCTCTAGCACTCAACAATTTTGCTGCTACTGTTTCAGTTAGCTAACAGCAGTGGTTTATTTCTCAACACCTGCTGAGCAAGCCTATGTTAGGCAAACCACTGCAGAAAACAGAAAACCTCTCTGAATTAGACAGTTCTTTTGCTATTCGCTATGAGCCTCCAGGTCTGCTGATCCAAGAGCTAGAAGAGCTGTGGAAGGAAAAATAACCGATTTCTGATGTAAATGAACAACATTATTTCTCCTGGGGCTCTGGCTGCCGAACTATGGGGCAGATGAAGAACTCATCCTGTTTATTCCCTGGGAGGGTAAGAATAAAAGGCAGCTAAGTGGTTACTGAGCTGTAAACCTGCCAGATAGGCAGTCCATTCAAGAACAACTAACACATCAGAAAGCACTCTACAGACGCAGAAGTAAACCGTGTTGTCCTTAATAAGAGGGACCCAAGCTCAACATACTATCAGCTTTATTTTCATATTATTTAAGCTCCAGTGGCACTTCTTATGGTTTAAACAGAGCCTTAAAATTAGCATTTTCCCCTCTATGGGTTTATCTACCTGATGTGAAAGCAGTCATCTGAGCTTCAGCAGAACTATGTAAAATGAGCACCCACTGACATAACCAGTCCCCCTGGAGAAGGTCTGACTGCTCCCTCCACAGCTCATCGAGCATGTCACTGCAAACAGCACCAGAAACGCCTCCTAGGCCTTCTCTGGGGGAAACAGGAAAATGCTGGGAAAGTATATCTATTTAAAGCTGTAGAAATGCTTACAGAAGATTAAAAAGAGATCAGGGTCTACAATAGAGACTGAAAATGTCGAGTCTGCTGAAAAATTACACTCCCTCACTCCAAAGCCCGTCCCTGTTAAGAAATGTTAGCTAAGAAATCCATGTCTGAAGAAGAATTAGCTCCCTTTTTTTCCCCCCAAAAGAAGCACTCTGACCACACAGAAACTAATGTGTGCAAGAGGTAAATTGGAAAAGCTGCAAGTTTTAATACATGATGAACATCATGACTCAGCTGATATAACACTGATTTGGTAAGATGTTAATACAGAAAGTAATAATTTTTTAGAACAAACAGGTCATTAAAAGAAAGGGTTGCTGCTTTGTTTCAAATTACATATCCACCTGCCTCTACGTCTAAAAAGCAGGAAAAGAAACTAGCAAAGTCAGAGGGCAATGAGATGGAGAGGTGGTACGGTAATGCTGTGCTGGTAATCTATGACAGCGACTACATTCATCCATCAAATTGATGAAACTTCTGTGCTATAGGAAGAAGCATTCAGAAAAGATGAATCTGTGATAAGGGAAATCTTTGGCTCCACAAACTTTTGTAACAATTTTTTCTTACAAATGTAACAACATTTGTAACAAATTTATAGCAATTTTTTGTTACAATGGCAACAAAAACAACTGGGAAATGATGGCCCAGATGTGATCCCAAGAAACAAAGGAGTACAAGGCTGAAAATGTGAAGATGCATGGTGACTTGTGTGAAGGTGACCATGAACCAGAAAAAATTCAAGGACTGAGAGAGGGAAAGAGATTTCAGGAAATGAGATGTCAGTACATTCAAAGTATTCATAGGTAAGACCCAATAGGCATTAACTGTACTGGTAATAAAGATTTTGAGGAGTTACGGGTTCCTGACAATTAAGACTGAAACATGGAAAGATATGAAGGTTACATCTACATTAGCCATTAGCGTGGCACAATTATGGCAAATCAGTAAAATGAAAGGGTTGGTACTGAAGAAACATAACCATCCCGCACTCACTCTTGGGTTTTACTTTGACTAGCTTTAAAAAAGTCAAAGATGGTGCTGAAGGAGACTACGTAGGCAGACGATGAAAGTTCTCTCAGGAATTACAAAGCTCTAAGTGATCCTTCCTTGGACATGACCTTTAAGCTTCAATTTCTATCATTATATAAATACTCCGGGGGGAGGAGTTTGGGGGGTGGCATGGGGGTGAAAAATGGCTCAGTGAAAACATTGATCTTTTTCAAATGAGGATCTTCCAAAAGAAAAACTTTTTTGTTAGAAGATTTTTACTGGCTCTAACCCCCATGAGATGATGGCTATTAGTCACTATCCTAAATGACACATTTGCACTCAGAAAACAAAAGATCATGAGGTCGAGTAAACGCAGACAGCGGGAGAGACAAAATGCCGTTACCAAGGTAAAAGCAATTCCTTCTGTTGCTTAACTGCAAAACAAAGCACCACCACCGCCCCCGGGAAAGCTGACAGTTATGGATCCCAACAATTGTTAACATCGGCAGGTTGTCTGTATTTTTACCACTTTGGTAAGTCAGTGTACTGGGTGCAGGCGGCCAGGCTTTGGCAGCGGGGCTGCAGGGTCTCTGTGAGGAAGCCAGGGGCTGCCCTGGGCTGGTTATGACTGGTTCCAGCCGGCCCCAATGGACACCCCTGTCAGGGCACCACCAAGCCCCTCAGCCGTGTATGTGGTGCTTCCGCCTCCATGAAAACACCCTTCAGAAAGGGCAAAAATGCCTGGGAGGTGGCGGCAGAGAGAAAAAAACCAAACACAAAACCGAAGCAGCAGCGCAAACACCAAGGGCAGAGGAGGAGGCAGGGAGGAGGTGCTCCAGCCACCAGAGCAGAGAGTCCCCTGCCACCCCTGGGAGAAGCCATGATGGAGCAGGTGTCCACACTGCAGGCCTCCAAGCAGGTAGATATTTCCTGAAGGATATTTCCTGTGCAAAGGCCATGTTGCAGCAGGGAACAGTGTGGGGAGGAAGGAGCGGCAGAGAGAAGCTGTTAGGGACTCACCACAGCCCCCGTCCCCCACCCATCCTCCCCACGCTGCTTGGTGGGGAGACAAGTTGGGTGTGAAGGAGTGAAGTTAAGCCTGTGAAAACTAGGGGTGTGGGTATGTGAGGGGAAGGTGGTGTTCTTGTTTTTGTCTTTGTCTCCTACTGTCCAACTCAATTTTAACTGACAACAGATTAAATTACTTTTCAGTAACAGTGCAGTCTGTTTTGCCTATCAGAGTACATGATCTCCCTGTCTTCATCTTGACCCATGAGCTTTTCCATCCTGTTTTCTCCTCCTGTTCTTTTGATGAGGGGGAGTGTGACAGCAGCTTGGTGGGCCGAAGTTAAGCTACCACAATCACTTAGTACTGCTTATCAGTTATAAAAAAAAGTTCAATGAACTTTTCTTGGTATTGAGCGTCTCTGATGCTCCCTTTAGAATTAAACCTAGTATTTGATTAAAAAAAAAAGATCCACACTTTTGCTGTAGTTTCCTGTCTTTAGTTAAGTGCAAACCTAATCTTGAAGACATTTGCTTAGTACAGAAATGACTATGTCATGTATATCATGCTGGGCTGGGCTCTCTCACTGTGAATGAGCCACCTTTTAGGGCATACTCTCATTTGAGACTCATTCAGGGGAACTGTGTAGTAACACTGGTGGCAAACAGCAATACCACAGAAAAAAGCACTCACAGAAATTTTCCATTGTTTCTTGACCCAATGAGGATTCGGTGTTCTGACTCTTCCCGAGAGATCCTCCCATGGAACCATGGCATCTTCTCATGGGCTGTAGTGGCAATCAACTTCTCCAGCTGAGGCTTTTGACTAATGATAGCTTGTTCAAGAGCGTGCCCCTAGAGAGTGGTAAAAATACAGCGGGACAGTCAAACTGTCTTCTGTAATAAAAACGTGGCAGATAGACTCCCAGCATTGGATTGGTTTTGGGACATCCAAAATCTGCACGTATTTGTTGTATGTGAAGAAAAGATCTGGTTGCTATAAAGATATTAAACCAGAAACTAATGTATGGTAATCTAAATATCACAAAGCTGGGATTCTTCCTTTACGTCTGAGAAACAGAAGGAAAATAACCCGTAAACTAAGCCTTTAATATATCGGTATTTCAACTAGAAAATTATGTCATATTTTTATGCTAATAAGACATAGCTAAATACACTTAGAGTCACTCTGAGATATCACAACATACCTCCATATTACTTATCCTATAGCAGTTTACTGAAATAAACTGAACACGCTTTGTATTGTTGCAGCATGTCTATGCTGAAGACATCAATGCAAATTGCCCAAAAGCAACAGGACAGTCCCAATTTTAGAGTGAACTATGTCAATATTTTAGCTATAACCTAGACACTTCTAAACCCGTCTGTAACCTATCACTTCTAAATTTGGCCCAGAATCTGAGGGCAAAACCCCCTAGTTTCATCACTTTTCCAGTTGAATTCATCAACTTCCTTCTAGATTGGGCTCAGACTCATCAGAAAAAACTGTAAGCCCCAGCACTTGCAGTAAATGTCATATAAGTTTCAGGCTTTTCCAATTTGGGCATTGCTCTACATATTTTACAGAGCAGAACACACAGGGTTACTTGCTAATACCAAAAGAGGTGAAAAATCTAGCGTAACTCCATGAGTTCATAATGGTAACTCACGGCATCTCAAGATGAAATAACATTCCTGTTGCAGCCGCCTACACTAGTGTTTCCATGTTAAGACTAGCTTCCTCACAGTCATTCTAAGGAAAAAAATCCAGCCTGCCTTCCTCAGCATGGAACATTCCTGCTTGACACATCCAGTACTGAAGACGTATAGGCAGTGCTCTGCAATTAAGAAACCAGCTACTGTTTTGGACACAATCTAAATAACCATCACAGGAACAAGGCCAGCTAAGAGGGAAGAATGTAAAACAAGTCACCATGTTGCAATGCCTGCCTGAACATCAGTTCATAAAAATTCAGAATCAAAAGCCATCAGACAAACTATTTCTGTACCTTGTTCATTACATCTATTAATTTCTGGTGCATGTGGAAATCTGATAACACAGGTTAATGCAGTGGTAGATAAGGCTATGCTCGCCAAAGACATCATAAAAGTCCTAAGTTTTGTAAAATTTCGGAAAAACTACACCAAAGTACTGCATGTACTGGGGGACCCCCACACACACTGTTGAAAACTCAAATAGTTATGATTCTGTTATGAAAAAATACTACGCAGCAGCAGCAACAGCTGGAAACAAACACTGCAGTATCTTTTTCTCTGAACTCAAAGACCACTTTATAGCAAAGTCGGCCTGGATTTACCTGCAAATTCCAAGTTTGTTTGACGTACTCTCTGATGAGGTTCTCTTTTAAATCTTCAAAGGGTCCTGTTTTGGGTTCAACACCTGGTGGTCGGTTGAAAGGTTTTCTCAGTAGACAGATAAGGCCATCCATTTCCTCTGAGTGATAGTTAATGAGTTCAGCAGGACTGGCATGCGACTTGCCTCCTGCAATAGCATATGAGCCACTCAGCTCCCTCTCAATTGTATAATGATGAACCTTCCTTCCATGGGCCAAGGATAAGGCAAAGCCCCCCAAGTAATTCCGGCTTTGGCGGAGCAAGTATAGTCCATCACTCACTCCTCCTTGCATCAGATACTCCTCGGCTTCTTCACGTGTAATATTGCCAAAGAAGTATGGTAAATGGTTAGCAGGGTTTGATGTGTGGGAAGCCATGTTTCTTCTCTTCCAGGTAGCAAACTTAGTATTCTGTATCTGAAAAACAAAGACAGAGACATTTGTATGAGTCGGAAAACAGAGGATAAACCAGCAACATGGCAGTTCACGTATGCTATGTCAGTAATATATTTTTTAAAAGATTTTGGGAAGAAGATCACATTTTTGTTTTTAACTTGTTAGAAGTTGTCTTTCTAAATCCTAATAGAAAGTTTTTCCCTATTATATAGTAATACATGTTTCCTATAACTGCACAAGTTTCCTTTAACTCTTTCCCTCTCTGCTTCTTTGCCTAGCCATATAGACGTCCTGACATTTTCACTTGCCTGAATGCCTCTATCTATGCTTTTGTACTGGCCTCGAGGTGTTTCCCAGTAAATGTAAATAACCAGGTATGAAAGATTCAGTGAGAACTGTTTTTCATTCCAGTTTTGTGCCATTATAATTTTGCTTATAAGAGCAGCTTATGCCAGTATGTGGGCAGAGTATGGACAAAAGTCCTATATTAAAATAAGATTCCCCTCCACAGAGATTTACCAATTTTTTTTAATGGGGGGAAAAAAAGTGATAGTGTCTTTTTGAACAGTTTTCATTTCAAACACCTTATATTGAAATAATACGAAGGCACATTACCAACAAAACCACAGAAGAGAATTAAGTTCAGCATCTCTGAAGAATAATAGTGAATATAATATAAATGGCTTCAATTGTTTTCTTCTTAATTTAACAATAAAAATAATATCATATATTTAATATATATCACACATATGAGATTATATTATTGTATGTATTAATATATGATATATATTTAAAAATATGCACAAGGATTCTATAGAACTCTAGCTACAGGAATACTGTTCTTCTTGTGTCCTGTCTTCCCTCAGTTATCCCAGCCTCTAACCTACATCGCCAGCAGAGAAATTTATTTTCATTAAACCCCATGGCAGATTTACACTGCCTGGACAGCTAAGTATTGTGCTGGAATTACTTTTGTCTCTTCCAGGTTACTGAAGAGGAGACATCAGAACGCAAAAGCTGAATTTGGTTTATTATTCGTATTAGTGACATTTAAACGACTATCTAATGGATACTGGGAAGAATACCCCAGCTACCTGCTGATAATATTTAAGTGGATAGGAAGTGAATATATTGACAACAGTGAGATCTGTATTCTTGCAAGAGTATTTCAAAGTTCTTGTCTGTCAGATGAAGTGGTCCGCAATAACAATTGCTTATGTAATTGCAAGTTCACCAGTCGAGTCATTGTTTCCTGCAACATTACAAGTTTTTCATATACTTTCTCCTCCAAATGCTTCTCCAACCCAATCACTGTTCAATGAGGACTGGCTACAGACTGTTAGATCTACAGATCTCCATTTAAGAACAGTCCAACATCTTCTTTCAGTCTACAAAGAAAAGAATAATCCCACTAAGTATTATAGCCTGTGCATTTGTAAAATGACTTCATCATCTGAAAAATTACCTTCAGAGAACACGTGAAATGCTGAATAAAACTAGCAGTATATACTTCTGTTTGTATTATATGTGTGTGTCAGATTAAACTTTTCCTTAGGGAATATCTCACAACTTCATTGCCAAAATTTTTATTTCCTTGTCTTTTAAGTTCAGTTGTGACCACCTCATATTGAAATACTCTCAAAATAGGTGACAGCTTCTGTTATCTGTAGTGTATTATGCAGATTTTAGGCTAACTAGACAACACTACAACTATATAAAAGAAAAAACACTGCTGCTTCTTTGGATTTACAAGAGCACTGCACAGCTTGTATTCTTTTTTTCCAGTGTATATATACTAAGGAAAATGTATATATACTGAAACCCATGAACATTAACCTACAAAACAGTGTTATCTGTGTTTTATTCAGGTTACTGCAGCTCTCTTTCCCCACCTTCCATTACCTTGGCTTGAAGCAGACAAAAGGATCAGAAGTTCAGTTCCTCTTTCTATTGCTGTGCAGGATATAGCAGAAAAAACAATGTCCCCTTCACACTTAAACGAAGAGCACGATTTTAGGGAAGCCGTGCAGCAGTCTGTAGAATCAGCACTAAGTAATTCAGGATGTATGTGAATGGGGCTAATAGACCTCTCAGCTTGCAGCTGCCCAAAGCATGCAACTGAGTTACATGAGCACAGGTGGAGAGCGCTTTATGGAAGACCATATGAGAAGGGAGGGTCCATGCAGAGCTGCAACTGAGGAACGGGCATCTTAATGGAGGGCCTTTTGGCACACAGTGCCTGACAACTTCCCTGGCAGCTCTGCAGCAGGCAGAGATGTGGTGTACTTACTGCTTAGTTCAGATATGGCCCACCAATGGACCATAGGTGATGTGCTCTCTCTTGTGCTTGGGTCAAGAAACAGTAAGAGAAACACCTGTGCTGCTCTGTGAATAAGTGAAGAACGGGGCGAGGCGAGGGGAGGCACACACAAGTCAAATGAACAAGGCTCACACATTATAGAAAGCTAGACAGAACACAGTCAGGACAAACCACATGTTGTGCAGATCTTCTGGTCTTCTCCCACCTTCCCAAAGTAGGGAGATATCAAAGCTGCAGAGCTACTGCAGCCCTACAAAATAGAGCTGTGTGCAGCACGTCATTTATTACTCTTGTGGTTTGCAACCAAAGGTTACTGGTTTAAGTTCACATACTAATCTACTAATGTATTTTTTGTTAAATTGCAAAAGAAAGCTGTAACTGAAGAGACAGAAGGCGGCAGTCCTCAGTAAGCCACCACCAAACATTGATTCTGCATAAAATACCACGCCACATGACAATTTTGACTGCACCAGATAAAGACAAAAGACAGCTTCCCTTAAACAGAATGCATTATATCAGTAACATAATGCAGGGCCAGAAGATTGTAATCAATAGTACGAGGTCCAGTTGGAGGCCAGTTAATAGTGTTGTAAACCAGGGTCAGTACAGGGGCCAATACTGTTTAAGATCTTCATTAAGGAGGTGGACAATGTGGAGAGTGCACTCTCAGAAAGTTCACAGACAATACAAAACAGGGAGTACCGGCTGAAACGCCATAGGGCTGCGATGCCATGCAAAGGGACCTGGAAAGGCTGAAGAACCAGGCTAAGAGGAATTTAGTGAAGTTCAACAAGGGGAAGCACCCTGTAGAGCAGGCTTCCCCCCTTTGGGGGCCTTTCTGGCCTTTCTGGGTGGGTGGCTGTCAGGGTGCAGCCCCTGACACTCCTGTAATGTTGGCAGGGAATGGCTGCCACAGCCCCTGACCTCGCCGCTTTTCAGCAGCCACAGCCTCTGTGCCCACACATTTTGTCCAGGGCTCCTGCAGGTACACACGCAAGGCATGCAGGCTCCAGCAGGACCTCCGGCTTGCTCTACCAGCTTTGGCGTCAGGGAAAGCAGCAGGCCTGGGTGCTGTGCAAAGGCAGCCCCTTCCAGCACTTCTCTCCCCTTTGCCCTGCTGCGTGTTGTTGCATGTCCTGTCAGCACCTGTCGCAGGACCGTGGGTGCAAGGAGGGTGCCAGGGACGTCGGCAGCAGTGAAGACCCCCAGCAAGTTCCTCCATCTTGCCTGACCGCCTCCTGCAGGTACTCTGTGCTAATCTGGTGGCATCTGGGGGAAAGCACAGGGGCTCAGGGGTCTTGGGTGTACCAGCTCTTCCCCCAGGGCCCCCGACAGCTTGCCAGAGCCTGCCCCAGGTGTCTTGCCTGACCTGGCTTGAGCACTGGGGAGGAGTGGAGGAGATCAGGGCTTGTCCTCCTGCTTTCCATCCCACCCTCCCTCCCTCCCTGCAGCCCATGTCCACGGGGGTGCAGAGATAAGGGCACATCCCAGCCTGGCCCCATATCTCTCTGCCCTGCCCCAGGGCTATGGCTGCTGCTTTCCAGCCTGCAAGGGGAGCCCTCGGGAGGCCCTTGCCTCCCCTGTCCCAGAGCCTTCCGGGGCTTCCTTGGCTTTTCTAGTCCTAGCAATAGAGAAGCTCCAGCGCTTTGCACATCTCCTGGCAGGACGTGGCATCAGGTGCCAAGGAAGCCATGGGGGAGAGCGGCTCTGCTGCAAGGGACATCAGCATGAGCCAGCCACCCCAGGCAGGGCTGGTGTCAGTCTCTTCCAAAGTGGGACAGGGTGAGAGGAAAGGGCCTCAAGTTGCGTTAGGGGAGGTTTGACTGGGTATCAGGAAAAATTTCTTCACCAGAAGGGTTGTCAAGCACTGGAACAGGCTGCCCAGGTGGGTGGTTATGTCACCAACCCTGGAGGTATTTAAAAGACCTGGAGATGTGGTGCACAGGGACGTGGTTTAGTGGGGGACTTGGCAGTGTTAGGTTTACGGTTGGACTCAATGATCTTAAGGGTCTTTTCCAACCTAAATGTTTCTATGAGTCTATGATTCTATTAAGCTGAAAGTCATTACAAACACGGAGGCTTTGAATGCTCTAGTTCCTGTTTCCTTCATTCCTGCTTACTTGTTTCCCTCAGACATGCCCATGTCACCATGTCATTCTTTTCTACTCCACTCTGAACCACAGATACTGTTGGTTAGGAGATGAACATACATCATCCCCCCTCTGGCAAAGTGCTCCTTGAAGGCAGGGTCCAAGTCTTCAATCTCACTTGCACGACAGGTGGAAGAAAACAGATTTGCTGCTAGGTTTTCAGTAAGGAAAGAGCTTAAATCATGTTCCACCATAATTACAACAAAAGAACAACTGCTATAATTTCTATTGTATGTGAATCTTTGTGGTCCTCAACAGCAGAGGCAGCTGGGACACAGAGGGCACAGTTGCCAAATGGTAATACTGACACTGAAGGATGTTTCCATTGGCATATTGGTATGGAGATTAGCCTGGACACAGACACATTGGATGCATGGATGGATGAGTGATCCACACTGGCTCTTCACCAGCACCGTACAGCTAATTTAGAGAAAAGGCCAAAATAATCCCATACAATTCTCATGCCAAGAACGGTACTGCACTGCAGTACCTGTTCAAAACACCTCAGTCATGCTGTAGTGAACAACATTCAAACAGAAAAATGCCACCACGCTCTTTATCTGTGGGGATTTATTTTCATGGAAGTATTTAATGGAAGTTCCTTTTCTCTGTAACTTTAGTTTCAGACTTAAAAAAATATTAGGACCTTCATGTCTAAAAAGGATAAAGAACTTTAGAATGAAATTAAGAGCTAATAAAATAAAAGTGGGGTGGGAGAGGAAACTCGCATTCCCTGGCTACAAAAGATCCTGATGCAATGGCTACTGAAATTACAATTCACTTTGACTTTGATGTGTTTCAGATCAGGCTACTCCTCAAGTGTATTTTTTAGTCTCAGATTAGTTTCAGAATTTACTATACACTCTTCAAGATGAGTTGCCCAGACACAAGTTCTCTTTGGTGGTCTGCTTTTTGTGAAATCTGTAATGCCACGTTTTTCCACTGCTGACAATTCAGCATATTTATGAGTTAAAACAAATATCAAGCACCAACTCAAGTTCCCTCAGCTTCCTCCTCATCCATTAACTACTGGATAGCAGGGAAACACATAGCTGCAGCTATGCATTTACTGTTTGCAGGCTTAGAAAAATGGCCACATGTTGAGCTCATGCTTTCATGCAGTGGAGGTACTGTGTTGGCTTGTTCTCCTCTGGGCACATTTATTTATTCCCATAAATGACTGATCAGACTATCCATGAGACCCTGTCCTCTGAGAAATCAGGCCAAAAGTAAAAAGCTATCAGGGAGAGCCTGACAGGATGGTGACTGCATGAGCCAGTTTCTTTAGAAAACCAGGCAAAAATAGTTGAAATGTGATCTAGCAGTTCACAGCAAATTCAGAATTCTCTAAAATACAAAATACCACAAATGCCAAAGTAGACTTTGGCCCCCAGGAGGACAATGGCACAGATGGGCAGATAAAAACATTCCGAAGAAACAGTAGATACAGTGGAGTCTTGAGTGGTAAAAAGTAGGTGTCTTTGATAGGTCTGTATTTAGACATCTTGGATCCCTTATTGACACTATGACCTCTGTTAGCAGCAGTCATGGGAGATACACTCCACAGTCTCCAGTTTGTGAGGAGACTTTATTCCAGCACAGATAATGACTTGGCTGAAGCAACTTGCATAGTTGCAGGACCAAAATGCCTATGATATCCCAGAGTTGCCCAGAACGTTTATTCAAGAAGTCATCATTCTTTGGTAAACTTCAGTCACAACAAAACATTAAAATACATCTTCTCTTTAAGGTGCTGGATGCTCTGAGCTAAAGGCATCATAAAGACTTCTTACAATTCTGAGATAAAGACTGTGGACAACAATGCACTTCTGGCATAAGAGATGCCTCTATAAAGAGATTAAAATTTACCTGATAGAAGCTTTGACCAACACATTGAACGAAAGAGTAATGAAAAGGGCTCTTCCAGGTGCAAGACTGGTTTCTTTGACTTTGCTTATCATACCTACAAACTGACCTCCCAAAAGACAACAAACAAATAAATACAAGTACCGTCACTCCAGCTCCTAGAAACCTATCAGTGTCTTCTGTGTGCTTCTCACTTGGGCCAAAATGTGAGAGAAAAAGCAACACTTCATCTGTTTAGTCATGCTGCCTATGCCCTAAATTATTCACATCTCATCGTAATGAGAACAATGTAAGTGCCACCTCTGGATTCCTCCCTTCACCTGGCTTCTTCAGGCATCTATCTGATGGTACCCAAGAGGACAGAAACTCTCTCTTAGGCAAACTGCATACCTATTTCCAAGACCTAGAGTACAGGCTAATGTTCTATTGTCTTAAAAATGACCAGTATGAGGCTTTTGTTTTATGATGACCTTGAGATACAGCGTTCACTACAAACTGCTCCTTTTCACTGACACTTGTTGAAGACTCATTTGGAGTTTGAGCTCATACAGATCAGAAAGTCCATGAACCAAGCCCGCTCATATGCAGGTGACTTAATTCTTCCATTCCCTACAAAAGTTAAACCAAAACCATACAACCTTCCACAGAGAGCAAATATTTATGTACAAAACTAAACAGGCAACAAAGATAAAACTTCAAGCTCTTTCTTGAGTATTATCACTTCTCACAAAAAGGCAAGGCTACAGCCCATCAGTGACCTCCTTAATGAAAATGTATGTCATTCTACATCATACATAAAACTACCATATGCTACTCCTGTAAAATACCAATTAAAAGTTTGTAATGAAATTATGAAAATTGTCAAGGCAATATTTTGGGAGGAATACTAGAAACTTCCACTGCTGAAACTTCCACTGCTAATGCTCAGTATTGGTCTTCTCTAGCTGGTAAAGCACTGCATGGTTTCACCTGCTGACCGTTCTCACTCTGCTACTTCAACTTAAAGTTTTACATGAAATGGGACAAATTTAGTAGTCTGAATTTATGAAAATGTGCTTCTACAGAAATCTGTATTTCATAGATCAGTCACAAAAGCTCTTCTGATTTTATTTTCTCATAATCCTGTGAGTTTTTAGTCGACGTTGGCTAAAGGTCAAGGTAAAAAAATATATTTTCTTCACTTTTTTAAAAGGATATTTCTACACTACACCTAATGCCTTCCTGTGATGGGTACAAAAATGTTGTCCCTTTTTACCAGTTTATAGTTCCTAAAACAGAGAGAAAAAAAAAAATCCACTGGTTGCAATTTAGATGAAATGGCAGTTGCAGTGATGAGGGACTATCTCTTAATTCTTCAGAACATAAAATGGAGAAGTTCAAAGCTCAATAAATAAGAAGGCCAGCTATTAAAAGTTTATAAAATATGGAGAAGATTTTTCGGTTATCACTGAAAGAACAGCAGCAGGTTCCTTACGACCTCTTAAGATTTCACAAGCGATTTATTTATAACTGTTTCAGACAACAAAGGCTTGATTTACTTTTGCAAAACAGATTAATGCTGATGGATTTCAGGCAAGGTTTCTCCACCATGTCTAATACATAAAGAATATTCAGTGTGTAGCAACGTTAGGAAATGTTTGGACTGATGTAGTGTCCCATGGACATGCAAGGAGCCAAATATACACACAAAACATTAGATAATGATTAAAAACTTATCTATTTGGAAGTATTTCTGAGTTTGAGATGGGTGTTCTCTGGTTGGACTTTCAGTATCTTGCTTTTCTTTTGGGAGTTTAATACCTTTCTATGACCAGTAATAGGGTAGCAGAAAATGTATTTGGATTCACACTTTTCTCCTCCTCTAAATTCCTCTGGGGGACAAATAATGCTGAGATTGTCAAGTCAGCACAGCTACAAATGTGAGGCTGTAAAATGGAGATTAAGTCCCCAAAGGGCCTTACCCTTGAGAGGGCTGAAGGAAGTGCGGCTGGTTACCTGAAGGACGCACTTCAATGTAACAGTAAAAGAGGGTCTAAAGGGCAACTCTTCCCATAACCATTAAATTTGACTTTTAAGGAGGCTACAAATGCAAGCAAATATCATGGTTACCTTACATGAAAGAAAAAAAAATTATGCAAATACATAGGAAAATGAGGTACCCACTTCCCCTCAGGTAGCTTCCCCATCAGTGTTGCAGACAGTGGGTACTCCAGATGTAATGCAAGAGTTTAGTATCTCACGCATTTCATGCATGCAGGGAAATGGAACATTCTTACAAAACAGAGGAGCAAAACTCAGGAAAACTCACCTGGAAAGTGTTAGAAAGAATCTGTGCTGACCATACTGCTACCCTTAGCTTGCTTCTCTTTCATCTCATATATTTAGACAAGGATAAAGGTAGAATAATTGTTTTATTGAAAGGTTTGCATAGCAGTGAGCATAGTGTTACTGAGATACTGATCTCCACTCTAGCACAAAAAATTATAAATAGGAATAAGAATCTTTCTACAAAGACCAAACAGGAATGTGGAATGATACTTAGGGACAGTTGATTGATTAGTTTACTTGTCCAGCTATTTAATGAGTAAAAGGACTGAAGTCTGACAAAAGATCAAAAGCT
>JAVKLA010000198.1:0-14767 GCA_034782735.1 Sagittarius serpentarius
GGACCTTGTTCTCACCAGCAAGGAGGGGCTGGTGGGGAATGTGAAGCTCAAGGGCAGCCTTGGCTGCAGTGACCATGGAGTGGTGGAGTTCAAGTTCCTCAGGGCAGCGATCAGGGCGCACAGCAAGCTCGTTGCTCTGGACTTCAGGAGAGCAGACTGCAGCCTCTTCAGGGATCTGCTTGGTAGGGTACCATGGGATAAAGCCCTAGAGGGAAGAGGGGCCAAGAAAGCTGCTTAATAGTCAGGGATCACCTCCTCCAAGCTCAGCAGCGATGCATCCCAACAAAGAGGAAATCAGGCAAAAGCGCCAGGAGGCCATGGATGAACAAGGTGCTCCTGGACAGACTCAAACAAAAAAAGGAAGCCTACAGAGGACTTGTTCCCATAAATAAATTACATTTCCCCTGTCTTCTGTAACAATAAATATGATTTAGCTTTTCCCTTAAGATGGCTTTAGCAATAAACAGGGTTACAAGGTCAGCTGATGCTGGGGTATCCTGTGCCTACTGGAACAGCAAATCTGGTTGAAGACTGGTCTGCAGTACTCAGGGAATGCAGGCCGGCCACGTATTGCAGCAGTGCGGGCACTTTCTTCATGCCTCAGCCAGGGCACTGCTGGTGCATGGAGAGTATGTCAAACTTGACACACTGACTTTACCAGGATTGCCTCCAGGGTAAATCAAATGCCCCATGCTATGCTCAGGCCCACAGTTTAGATGTAATTTTACACAGGCACATTGACTTCAAGACCTGAGGCGAACTGTTTAACTCACCAGGAGTATTATGACTGACTTCACTGAGGCCACTTTTTTTTTGCCATGCTCGCCCCACCATGTATATATATAGATGTGTGGAAGTGCTGATATGAAGACAGGAGGCAGAGATGTATTAGCATGCGGGAGGCTTTTTGCAGGGAAGCAGTTAGCAGCTCTGCATGTGAGTTCTCGTCACATTAGCAGGGTGGCTGGTGGCTTTTTTTTGCTCTCTGAGTCATGCTGGAGGGTTTCAGCCCTGCTGCTATTCTTGTATTCTGCAGATAACGTAGAAACACAAATCATATTAAAAAAAGAGCTCATTTTTTCACACATAAGCATAAGCAGTGAGCTTAAAGGGGACAGTCTGTGTGTCTGAGTGCAGATGAGAAGAGCCTATATTCAGTACTGGCTCAGTTGCAATGATTGTTAACTACAGTTGTAGCCTACTTATTTACTGAAGTGGCTTGCTACTGGGTGTATGCTTTGTATGTGTTAAAACATTAGTAAATAACAGCCCACTATGGGCTTCAACACTGCTAGTATCACAAAACATATTTCCCTTTCCAGCAACGTACTTGTATCAATGCCAGTTTTAAATTAAAAGCTGTAATTTTAAACATTGCAATTTCTCCATGTTAATAATTATTTTTCACCATACAGATTATCAGAAATATTTTGGGTTTTCTGCTGAGAGAAAACATGTTTTTTTCTTCAATATGAAAGAACATGTAACTGCTAAGGAAGACTGGTAGAAATTATCCCTCCCTGTTCCCCTTACAATTTACATCGCGGTATCTCAAAGGGTTGGTCAATGAGACTTCCCATTACAAGAATAATGAGGATTTTGTCAACCTTGACTTGCCTGCAGGAATTCCCTGTGACTGTTTTATGAGGACAGGAGCAGGAAAGGGAAAACCCTTATGGGCTGTAACTTCCCTCTAACCCCTTTGGATGGGATCCACAAATCTGTGCTACAGTCAGTTACCCAGCAACCTATGGCTTTCAACTGGCTTTTTTTGGGTGCCTGTGCCACCTAAACTCAAGACTTTGTTGTCCTAATCTGTCTCTAGAAGGGGAGATGATAACCTTCCAATTACAAAGCCAGGTAAGGGATTTCCCTGGCTGCACAGCCAGCTGGTGCGGACTGACTCATGTCGGTATTGCTCTCCCCGTTAGTGCAGATGGGTGATGTCTAAGCTGCACAGCTCTTGGCCCTGGGTTTCTGCTGGGCCCACATGGGTGCTCCTCTCCCCCAAAGCTGGGTTTACTCTTCTGTGTGTTCTTTTAGTTCTCATGCCTAAGACAACAGGAGGGCTGTGCTTTAGGCTGTCAAAGTGGTGTTTCCATAGAGTGAGATTGAAGATATGTGTCCTAAAGTGGGACATCTGTTTGAAAGAGCTATTCTACTGTCAGCTGGGCTGGGCATGGGTGAAATCTTAGAGAGAATAAGTTGAAGCAATCAAAAACATATCAAGGAATAAGGAAAGTTATAGATGCTCAAAGGTTCGGTGTGTAAACTATCCTTCCTGACCCTTTGCATTTATCTGCATTGACAATCCTAGAGTCTGGAGGGTCTATCTTTTTTAACTACAGAAGATGAGGAAGGCCATACATACATCCTTACATAATTACATAGATGACAAGGAAGCTGGCAGAAGCATACTTGGAAGAACAGATGATAATCAGATGCTGGCTCAAATGAAGAGCAAAGTCTCAGTTTTACACTCAGTTCCTCCAGGAAAACTTTCATGGAAGTCTGTTTCAGTTTTGGATATCACCCTGTGACATAATTAACTACATTTTGAACTTACGGAATGGTTCATAAAACAAAAAGGTACTTAGGCCAGTGCGTAACTCCCATGTGAATATACAGGTTAAGTTAATAGTGAACTCCTTCATTATTGAACAAGGACAGGAAATCATACTTCTTGCACCCGCAGATCCTCAGGAAATGTAAAGCTGCATAATGTGAGGCAGTAGAAATCTGTCTGGCCTGCAAAAGCACAAGGATGTCTAAAACGAATGAACTAAACTGATGTTAATTCATATCTTGAAGGATTTCTTTTTTGTCCAGCTCTGCAAGCAGACATGTAGAGATTGATAGAGTTGCCTGGACATGGTGTCATTTTTGCTGCTTTTGGTAGCGGAGACATCTGTGCGGGACTGGGGAATATACAGCCATGGGAGGGCTGTGCCCTTGTGGAACAGCATCTGTCAGCTGGGGAGACCTGTAGGACATTTCAAATAACACTAGAGGCATCTGTGTTGGTGACTGAACTGTGTCCACTGTGTTAAAGAGGATCCTTTTCACAAAAACATTAGCAACCAGACAATGAGATTCTGTTCAGTTCTGTTTTTTGACCTTTTCCCACCTGGACCTTTCAATCCCCTTGAAAGGGGCAGGTGAAGTGGAGCATGCCAAAAGCTGGAAGGCAGCATTAGTAAGATGGATGAATTGAAGACATCACCTCTGAGGGGCAAGTTGAAAGAACTGCCTTTGTTTAGTCTTAGGAGGAGAGGATGGAGGTGGGGAACATCATAACAGATTTCTATTATGTAAAAGGTAACTGTGAAGAGCATAACAATTACTTGCTCTCCATGTTCAGTTGTTTTCCACGGCTGGCAAGAAGTATTCAGTTTAATTGCAGAAAAGAAGATGTAAGTATGATTTTGGGAAAAAAAATTCAAGCCTTAAGATTTATAGCAACAGAGACATGGAGACTTTGGAATACCCTTCATCAGAAAATTTCAAGCGACTGGATACTGATCTGACAGGACCGTCTCTCCATCAGTGTGCGGCAGGGACCACAGGACCTCTTGAATTTCTCTTTTACAGGTGATTCCCTCTCCTCTTGCTCTATAGCAGTATTCCCAAGCGGTTTCCTGAGAGCAGCCTGATCCATTACAATAGCAAAGCAAAACAGGGAAAACAAATTGAAGACAATGGTGCTCTGAGGTAAAAACGAATAAGCTCTTAACTCAAGGACTATAAATAGACCCTGTGCCATCTTGAACAGTTTTGGCTTATTCTTCTGTAAGCAAAAAAGTTAACAAGCAATTTTGAATGCTGGCCTTCGCATCATACCAGAGGAGAGGTAAGGGACTGCACACACACAGGGCTGTGCATATGCTGCCGTGCTCAGAGCCTTAGAGAACTCTCTAATTTCTTTGACACAATACCAAGTTTTGCAAGTTTTAGTATGTCATTTTAGCTTTTGGAGAAGATGGTTTTCTTGCTGGCTTTTAATGTGGTTGCTGAATGGCTCATTACAGAATGGGCTATGCATTTCTCTGCAGGGACTGTTGAACAATTTCATACCAATTATTAGGAGTGGGAGAATCTCATCAATACAGGTTGACATCTGTGTCTAAAGAAAAATGTTAATCTTACATAGGCAGGGTGCAATAGTGAGACAGAGTTCCAAGAATGCTAAGATAATACTGTACCTGAACATAAATTGGGATCTGGTATTTATTAGATGATATAGCCTGAAAATGGATTTCAAATGGGCAAAAAAAATACAATTCTGCCAAGAAATTCTCTGTATTTGAATGGACAGCTTATTTTTCATACAATACTAGCTCACAAATGCCAGATTTGTTGCTGTAGGTGAAAAGGAATTGCTGAATCGAATATATAATTTTAACATATATATGCTGAAGTTCTTGTGGTAGGTAGTTTGATGCTCTTGGTGTGTTTGGGAGACCAGGTATAGCCTAGAACTACACCAGAATGAAGGTAATTATATTTCCCTACTGCCAGTAAAAATTAACCACCCAAGGAGAAGGGAATCAAACATTACCAACTGCTTAGTGACAGGGAAGGCTTGAAGGGATATGAAATTAATTCCTTTTCTCCATCACCATGCTGTAAATGAAGGAGATGTAACGGAACATGAATTTAATGTGCCTGAAGCTATTCCCATTGCAGTGAGTAGAATACTTTCTGATGATTTCACTGGCATTTCTGTTCAGCCTACACAAATCCTTTGCACAAGCCAGAACAAATGTTTTTTGAAGAATAAATAAAAAAAAGTAAAGCCACATAGTCTGATTTCTGAGCCCAGTCATCAGTCCTTTCTAAAGAAAAGAAAAACAAGAACAATTTGAAGAATGACATGATTATATTATTTGTGAAAGTTATAACTGTATAATGTTGTGGCTAGTGAAAATATTGTTCAGAGTTTATGAAAGGTAAAGGTTTATTAGTGAACCTTGAGATACACCATGAATACCAAGGGACTGAGGACTCCATAATAACAAAGGTAGTAATTGCTTTTTTACCAAAGCAATATATTCTGTAGTCACCTTTTGCTTATTGACTATGACTTTTCTACCTGTATTTATTTTGTTATTATTCTGTCATGAGAAAAAATATGCCAAAGACTACTCCTATTCTCAACTGTTGTAGCTTTGGCCTGATGCTAGGGCTGCATCTTCTCAGAGGAAGCCTGATTGCAGCATGACGGCAGAGCTCTAACTGGTCTGAAGCTGATGCCTGCTCAGTCCCTCCATGCTGCAAGCCATGGAAAGCAACCTTCTGTGCTTCTGAAAGTCTCCCTCCAGGCTGTCCGCTGCGGCAAGGGAAGTGTCCTTGCCCACTCTGTGTCACCTCATCTTGGCCAGCATCCTCAGAAAGCCTGGGCTGAGCCCAGAGGAGCTCCTGGTGCACATGGGAGAGGCTGCTGTAGGAGTGTGGCAGCTGCCCTTGACTCCTGTGGGGTCTGTGAGACCGGTGAGTCTCTCCGGTGGACAGTTCCTGTTATCCAAGCTAAGATGGCATTGCCCATGGGGGAGATCCTAACTTGGTCACCTCCTTGAAGTACCTGAAGTTAATGGGATGGATTGACCAATTCATCCCAATATTATATCAATAACTTTAGACTTTGACTCTTTAAAAATCTGAGGTACTGTAATTGAAGCCTTTTGTTTCTCTCCAGCAATTCTTCCAGGAACACTGGCACTGGTTTAGTATTTCTGGGGGGTGAATATCAAACACCACAGTACTTAAAAGAGAGTTGAGAGTGGGGAATGTGTTCTTAGTTACGAGAGAAACAAGTTTGAAGACACAAGGCAGGAACAAACGTTTGTAAAAGATCCAAGCGAAATGTTTGATTTAGACCACTCCACTTTGAGGAGGAACAAGGTACCCCTTTTGACAGTCTGACTTTGCATCCTGATTTGCAATGACATACCTCCAGGGTTTGCATAGAATAAGGGAAATGTTTCTAATGCAGCTCCTAACTTGAGCTTCTTAAAGCAACTTCTGCCATCTTTCACTGTCCGAATGCAGGTAGCATTATGGTTTGCTTGCCACAAACAGCTTGTTACTGTGACACTTCTCTGGCAAGTAGCATTACCTGGGTACCCTCTTGCTGAGTAGCTCACATAGGGCCCCTGAGATCAACATATTATCATGGAGTATGGACATGTTGAACAGCTTTATAAACAACATTAAATCACACTAAGGCTCACCAATTTCTTAGATATTAAAGAATGTCCATAGTACAGAATTCAAGTTTTGGTCTGTGCTAGTATGGACGCACTTACGAAGCAGGATGGTGCATGCAATGAGCTATACATCCCCCTTTCTCACTCCGTCCCCTTACTTGGTCCTTCATTATGGATATCTTGGAGACTCAAGGGGAAATTTTGCAAGGCACACTGAATGGCAGAATGAGAGGATGCCTAATTCTCGCTGTGTGTTTAAAATGCTCTTCAAAGCTTCTGTTTTGCACTGGCAGTAGAGGCTTGTGGAGAGGTCTTGCTGGAAAATGAAGGCAAAAAATCTGACTTTTTACCTGAACAATTGTCTTCTGCTGTATTAGATGCTGCTCAGATTTGGTTCTCCCAATGCAAAAAAACCCACAAAAACAGCCATCCTCCCAAACTCCCCCACTTTCCAAACTCCCACATCTGAGAAAGCTACAGCTGAAGATGCCTAAAAGGAAAGGTTTAATTTTTTTTATTTCTGAAAACTTCATGGTTCACATAGGGAGAACATCCGAGTAGAAACATCTCTAAGATATAATGATAAACCCATATATTTTTTTTCAAAATGCTGTTACCTCCTGGTAAAAAAAGTTATTGTCTACATAATTTGCGCTTAATTTTATTTCTCAAATATCAAATTAAATTGCCCATTGTCACTAAAGTGTGTCTGTGCTTTGATCTCACTGAATTATCTGGTGTAATAGGCAGCAGGCTCAATTTTCAAGAAAAGTCTAATTTTACATTTACATTTAATAGAAAAAAAATTACATTCTGCACTTACACATTTTCTCACTGATGTAAGAGAAAAGCTTTCAATACACACATAATCAGCAGAGATTAAAGAGCAGAGGGCCAGTATGAAGTGTCATGGTCATCTTAATATTACAGGTGTTTGAAAGGAAGCTAGCAGATGAAAGAAGATTCTTTTTGGAAACACAACTCTTCCCTCCCCCAGCCTTTGCAATGCAATTAATTCCTTTTTATTTTAATTTTCCTTCATGGGGACAGATGAGGACATATCATCTTCGTTTAAATGGAAATGGCTGCAGTAGGAAGAGAACTACATGGTAAGGGTTTGCTTTTGCTCTGCCATATGACATCCCAGTGAAGAGGCCCTGCAGACTACTGTTATCTCTGGCTTAGGATAATGTCACTTAGCTTGTCTCTTCCACATTTGTATCCCCAGGGGAAGAAAGCCACAGACTGAGGGCAGCATGAGGAATCCCAGAGAGTGACTATCAAAGCTGGGCAGAAGATGAAAGAAAGATCACATCAGTTATGACTTCATACTGTGCTGGGTGGCATGCAAGCTGACAAACAGAAATCTTCTGCAGCTGGTGAGGCGAAGCTTTTCATGCTGCCAGAAGAAAAGCTGTCATTATTCAATGGCTAAATGCCCTTGGCTGTAAGACCAGCAAGACACCTTCCTACAGACCTAAACCCAAAAGCTAGTCATATAGGCTGGAAGAGAGCAGTGAAAGCATGATTGCTCTGTTCACCAGGATGCTTGCTCAGTGCCTTTCTAGAGCCATTGCCAGAACCACTTTGAAGTAGTTTGCAAATTTTAATTTTAATGTATTAGGTTGTGTAATAAAAGCTGGTCTGCACATCCACAAAGGAGCATGGAGAGACACTGGGCAGGGGGAGCCCAATTCACTCCTTGTCCCGGCTACTCCCAGGCCCATCCCAGGGGCCATCGTCCCATCAGAGGCCCTTCATGTGCCCAGAGGAGCCCGGGGCCCTAAGGCAGGTGGCAACCCAAATTGAGGACTCAGAGGAAAAAACCACCCTGTCTTGGCCTCTGCCAGGGCTGCCCCAGCAGAGCCTCAGCTCCAGTATCCAAGTGTGGAACTCATCATGAGGAGTCACTGGGAGCAGCTCTCCAGATCTTCTGGACTAAGGGAGGGTTCTGCCTAAGGGTGGGACACATTATGGGATGCAGGGGAAAAGAAGTTTGGTATTGCACAAGACTTATTATGGGATATTTAGGGGGTGACACCCTGCCCCTTGACCGATACTGGCAGCTAGGCAGGACTGCCAACACGCCCCGCCCCGCCCCGCCTCGCCCCTTGAGCGACATGGGCAGCGTAGGCAGGATGCCGCCCACATGGTTTATGCACGGTATGATTCTCTCAAGTCGCACTGACCTTGGTGGAGCCAAGGGATGGCACGACTCTTACCCATGTTCAAAAGGCATTTGCACGATTGGCTGTTGCTGCCAGATAACCTGGGACATTCAGCGTCCCTGGCAGTCCACCAGAGCCATGGCATCACTTATGATCCTGTGTTCACTATAGGTGATTGGGTGAGTTGCCATATGGGTGTGTTGCTGCTTATCTTTCTTACTGCCTCAACAAAGCTTTGGTTATAACATGTTTTTAGACTCCATCACTGTTCGGACCACAGGGGAGGAACTAAAGGCAGGAAAAGGCAAAGCTAAAAATGGGCAGACAAGATCAGTTTAAGAAATCAGAACAACTGAGTATCACGGAATCAGATGAGAATTGTCTGTAGGTATGTTTTGTGTGTGTTTTGGACTTGTGACTACAACAGTGTTGATAACACACTGAAGTTTTGGCTGTTGCTGAACAGTGCATGCAGAGTGTCAAGGCTTTCTGTTTTTCCCACTCTGGCCCCCCAGCATGTAGTCTGAGGATGAGCAAGAAGCTGGGGGGACACAGCCAGGACAGCTGACCCAAACTGACCAAAGGGATACTCCATATTGAATGTTGTTGTGCTCAGTGATAAAAGCTCAAGGAAAGGAGGAGGAAGGTGGTACATTTGTGGTTATGGTGTTTGTCTTCCCAAGAAATCATTAAGATTGCTAAGGTCCTGCTTTCCAGGAAGCGGATGGACAACTGCCTGCTGATAGGAAGTAAAGAATAAACTACATGTTGTGCTTTGCTTCTGTACACAGCTTTTGTTTCACCTGTCATTATCTCAGTTCATGAGTCTTCTCATCTTCTTTTTATTTTCTGGACATCCTACAGGAGAGTGGAGTGAGTGAGCAGCTGGAGGGGTGTTTGGCTGTTGGCTGGGGTCAACGCACCATGGTGTAGTCGGAGAATTTCAACATATCTATGTCCATACACGTACATTACCTAGATAAACAGGCAAGTGTGTTGCCTGATTGTGTGTTTCAAGCTGGAAATTGTATAGAAATATCCTGTTCTCAGTAGTTTGACTGGAAATTGAGATTTTGAATGTTTGGTATAGATTAAAAGCAACAGCCTTTGGAAAACTATGTTCATCTATGTAATAACGTGCAGCATGTGTACTAAACAGAATCATAAAGCTTTGATCCCATCACTTACTCTTTGCTCAGTATTTCATCTGTTAAATTTTTGTAAGATTACTCAACTTCTCTGAGGAGGCAAAACTGTCATCCAAATACTTTGCTTACTAGGGACCTGCAAGAAGGGAGGCTAACCTGCCTTTTCATTCACATGCCTGGGCAGGCCTCTGTAGCTCTCCCGAGGACAGAGATGGGGCCAACAGCTGGATCCTTCTTCTTGCCTTTTCTAAAGGCGGGCATCACTTGCCTCTCTTCAGTGTCTGTACAGAGAGCTGGAGTCTCTAAGTACTGGACATTAAGTGCTCCCAATTGCTTGTCGCTTTCCTGAATAGGTCACAGTGGACATCATCTAACTCTATTCTTCCAGTCTATGTGCCTGAATTAGGAACCAAAAGACCTCTGCAGAGCTTTGAATGACCTGCTGGGGCCTCATTACCCATTGAGGCTCCTAACGTCCCTAAAGGGACTTCCTGGCCCTACTACTATCCCACCGGTCTTCCTAAGGCATCCTATTAAGTGAGCGGAATACAGCCTTCAATAATCCATTTGCACCAACTCCTTTTTCATTGCCGCCCTGAAAACCCACATAAAGGAGAATAAAATTGTAATACAGAGGAGTTGTGTGAAATGAAAACAACTGCTGGTCTCCACAGCTTTATTGAGTGTAGTGGTGTGCAGCTCACAAACAGGAGAGCTTAACTTGGAGACCTCAGATGATTGCAGAGCTTTTTTTAGAAAAAGAAAATCTCTAGACTTGCAAAGTGAAGAGCTAGAATAATCTTATAGCACAATAATTTGCATCCAGAAAGTCACTTTGCAGAGACCAAGGCATTCCAGAGACAGGATTTAGACACCCTGAAACAAGAAATGAAAACCCAAGTCAAAATGATCCTGTAAGCAGGTCCCCCTGTAATATGCCTTGCAGAGTGGTAGGTAAAAGGTGTGCAGTAAGGAAGGACTAGCATATGCTACACTGGCAAAGGCACCATGCAGCGCTGCCCAGATAATCACTCTACCACCCTTTACAGAGTACTGGTCCAGCTATTTCTGTGGCAGGCACTGACCTTGCAGCTCCCACCCGCTGGGAGCAGCTGAGGCTCTAGCTCAGGAAGCACAAGGGTCCCCAGTCAGGTTGCACTGGCTGCGCATCACAAATGCCATAAAGCTGTTTTGATAACATACGAGTGATATTACTATAAGGAATACTAATAACAAGTAGTTAACAAACCATTATATCCATCTAGCTGCTTTACAATGGATCACTATTTTTGTAGAGTGAACTATTAATGCCCGTAGAACAAGGATGTACATGTGACTAGGTTGTGCTGTTATTAAATATCACTTATGTTAGCAGGAAACCATAGAATGAAGACTGTTGAAGAAAACCTGGAGGACAAGGGCCCCCAAAAGTACAAGAATGAGGTGAGAGAGGCCTTGAAAATGTGGGCACAGAATAGCAACAGTGGCCCAAGATCTAGAAATATAAGTCCAAAGTGGTTGATTACTGGTGACTAGAGGAATGCAACTGGCCTTGGGACCTGGGTAAAACAGGTTTTAAGGATAACGCAGGGGAAATAAGCATGCAATGTACATAAAATATATCATAAGCAGAGAAAACAGATTTAAGGAGGAATGAAGACCAATGAAGAAAGGGTAAATAAACAGTCTGTATTAGCTAACATGTAACTGTAACCCCTATTATCAACATCAGATTCCCCCCAGGGAAGAAGGCGAGATGCTAAGGACTTGTCACAACCCCATTCCTCTCAGGGAAGACTGCTGCCACTGACCTTAGGAACCAGAAGGGCAGGGGAAAGGTCAGCAATACACCATGGGAACGCTGGATACAAGAGAGTTCATGCAGCACAATTTTAACTGTATTATTAATTAGGCTTTTCCTGTAATAATTATACAATTTGGATAATAACTTTAAGTATCATCGTAACTGGACTAGTAATGACTCTTTGATTAGACCTTTGCAACTTTAATTAGACTAATAACACATTTTGGTTTTGCATATAAGGTGCATTGCTTTAGCCCACAGAAGTTGCATGGGGTATTTTGTCTTGAGGCTTAGTTACAAATTGGATGCACTGCATCCACATCTTCTGTGTGCTACAGCCAATATTTGATGTCTGAAATTGGGCACTCCCTGCCTGTCTTAGGAAATGCATTAGAATGTGGTGCTCATCGGCATTCAGCAACCCTTTCATAGTAGTTTCTGTGAAACAGTTGTTTTTCGCTAGCAGAAATTTTCTGTCATGAAAAATGTGTCAGATTTACCATTAACACATCAGTTGTGGTGTTGTGAAAAAAGGGGTGCCTTTTCCTCTTGGGAGAGGGAACATGTTGCTGCTGCCTTCCCTCCTTCAGGCTGCTAGTCACATTGCAAATGAAAATATGTTCCCTGATGATTTGAATCTGTTAGGGTGAATGATTTTTCTCACACTGCTGTACTTTTTCGGCTTCCCCATATTTGTTATCAATCAGTCTGCTTTCTAGTGGAAGACCCAATGTGAAAAATGCCCTTCTGTATTTTGTTTGAAGGCCATACAGCCCCCTGTAAATGAAAGAGGGGGAAAAAAAAAAGCTTTTGGGCTTTGCAGACTTTCAGTCAGATGTAGAGATTTCTGCAAAGAAAAGCAAAGAAATTTAATCCAGAGACTGAGTTTCTCACAAAAGATTGTAACGCGTAGCAGGCAAATTCTTACTCTGTCTGTTCAGAGGATATGAAAGACGTAGACTGGAAGAAAAGACATAAAAGAGCCTCTATAAATAGCAGTTCAAAACCTTATCAGCATAGTGCTGGGAGCAGGGCGATACTACAATAGGAAGGATGTTGCCATCCCCAGCTGTGGGAGGCAGGGCGCCGGGTGACATCCTCTCCCAGCCCGCAGACAGCAGCAGAACGAATGGAAGTGGGAGCTATGGGTCTGCAGCTGGGGCTCATGCTTGGGCTCGAGACCTGCCAAGGACAACGCACGATGCTCTGGCCTCTCTTGGCCGTCACTGCACACCTTGCAAGTTACTCACACAGCTTACAACTATTCCCGAGAGACCCTGCAAAATCGGTCCCAAGAGAAATGCTGAAAGTTTGCACCATGCTCTTTTTTGTCTAGTTAAAAGTTGAAATTGTGGATTTTCCTTATGAAGAAAAATAATCTGAAGCATTTCACTGAAGATTTTAACCTTTGTATATTAAAAGTTATGTGTTATGAGAAAATAAAATAGAGAATGGCAAACCAAAATGCCTTTCAAGTCAATGTGTTTCCACTGGATATTTTTTGCTTCTTCAGATCTTCAGGAAAAATAGTTCTGTGAGAAAAATGTCAACAACATCATTCACAATAAAAGCAGCAGAAAGTTGAACTATATTCCTTAAGTAGTCTGAATTCAAATTTTCCTAGTTTTCTTCTAGCTTAGCATAGCTACAGAATTCTGGCAACCTTTCATGTTCACGCCATGTCATTTGTGTTTACAAGGTTGTGTTTTAATTCCCTCTGCCACTCACACGCATATGAAAGTGCCTGGAATTTGGGTCTGAATGACTATTTCATAGGAGAACAACTGAAAACAGAAAAGGACAGTAGCTGTACATAAGAGTAGGGGGAAAAGTTGCCCCAAAGTTCCTTTATTATTGCTCTCCAATAGTCAAGGTAAGGGTTCTTACTTCATTGGCAAGTGTTGATGACAATTACTATGTTTCAATCCTTATGTCTGCAAACCAGCAAAGGCAGGAAAATGTCTTTGTCGTTTGTCTCTAAAACTTGAGCCTGGAGAAAATGTTAAAAGGGGACCTCCCTGCCTGTCGAGCTGAGGTTCCTTTTCTGTCCGCTCCTTGTCAGATTAAAGAAAGAGAGCTGGGAAACAGTATCTCCCTGCTCTTGACTTGCTGTTGCTCATTAGGATGGTGTGAGCATGTGGCAATTCAATCTTCAGTTGAATTGTTGCTCTAGAAGAATTCTGTTATTTGATCTCTTCAGATTTAAAGATTTTGCTCAGTGAGAAAATGTATTCAATTTGCTGTTACTTACTTAGGGTAAATCTCAGGCCTTATGGAGCTTGGATGAGAGGCAAAGTGGATAATGAAAGGCAAGTTTACCAAATAATGAAGATATCAGCACTGTCTGGAAGTTTAGATAGCATCAGCAGTAAATTAATTGACAGCAGTGTATCGAAAAGATGGCAAAGACTTTTATCCTGAGCAGCTGTAGTGGTTTAAGCCCAGTGGGCAACAAAGCACCACAAAGCCGCTTGCTCACTCCTCCCCTCCCGGCTCCAGTGGGATGAGGAGGAGAAAATACAAAGAAACGCTCGTGGGTCGAGACAAGGACAGGGAGGGATCACTCACCACTTATGGTCGTGGGCAAAAGACAGGACTCAACTTGGAAAAAAACCAAAATCAATTTAATTTACTACTAAACAAATCAAAACAAGGATAATGAGAAGTATCCTGGTTTCAGCTGGGATAGAGCTAATTGTCTTCCTAGTAGCTGGTACAGCGCTGTGTTTTGGGTTTAGTAGGGGAAGAACGTCAATAACACCCTGATGTTTTACAGGTGTTGCTAAGTTGTGTTTAGACTCAGTCAAGGGCTTTTCAGCTTCTCAGGCCCAGCCAGCAAGAAGGCTGGAGGGGCACAGGGAAGTTGGGAGGGGACACAGCCGGGACAGCTGACCCAAACTGGCCAAAGGGGTATTCCATACCATGGGATGTCATGCCCAGTATATAAACTGGGGGGAGTTGGCTTGGGGGGAATCGCTGCTTGGGAACTCACTGAGCATCTGTCGGCGAGTGGTGAGCAATTGCATTGTGCATCACTTCTTTTGTATATTCCAATTCTTTTATTATTGTCATTTTATTATTATTATCATCATTATTAGTTTCTTCCTTTCTGTTTTATTAAACTGTTCTTATCTCAGCCCATGAGTTTTACCTTTTTTTTCCGATTCTCTCCCCCATCCCACTGGGTGGGGGGAAGTGAGTGGCTGTGTTCTTAGTCGCTAGCTGGGGATAAACCACAACAAGAAGTAAAACTAAGTCTTAAAACACCTTCCCCCACCCCTCCCTTCTTCCCGGGCTTAACTTTACTCCCAATTTTCTCCACCTCCTCCCCTCCGGCAGCACATGGGGGATGGGGAATGGGGGCTGGGGTCAGTCCCTCACACCGTGTCTCTGCCGCTCCTTCCTCCTCAGGGGCAGGACTCCTCGCTCTGCCCCTGCTCC
>JAVKLA010000199.1:0-14615 GCA_034782735.1 Sagittarius serpentarius
CTGAGGAGGAAGGAGCGGCAGAGACAACGTGTGATGAACTGACCGTAATCCCCAGGCCCCGTCCCCCGGTGCCGCTCGGGGGGAGTTGGTAAAGAATTTGGGAGTGACGCTGGGCCCGGGAAGACGGGGGGTGGGGGGAAGGTGTTTTAAGATTTGGGTTTTTATTTCTCATTGTCCTACTCTAGTTTGATTGGCAATAAATTAAGTTAGTTTTCCCCAAATCGAGTCTGTTTTGCCTGTGACTGTAATTGGTTGAGTGATCTCTCCCCCTCCTTATCTTGACCCATAAGCCTTTCATTATAGTCTTCCTCTCCTGTCCAGTCAAGGAGGGGGAATGATAGAGCGGCCTTGGTGGGTACCTGGCGTCCAGCCAGGGTCAACTCACCACACTACTATGATGCAAGTCCAGCTGTAGCCTTTCCACTAAATTGTATTTGCAGATCCAAGATATAGTTTAAAAACCAGTGTAATGAATTCTTAATAGCAGCATTTGATCATCAACTTGTATTTTCATAGATACTTGGCTTCCTTTTTCAGTCAAATATAAGTAATATTTACAATATGATAAGCAATCTAATTAGTTTGTGATTTTAACATAAAAGTATAGCTGGCTTCAGAAGAGATTAGAAGAATTTATGGGAGTATGGTCTTCACCCAAATGCAACCTGGAAACCTTTAAACCAGTCTGTGTGGAACGGAGAAGATACCTACATTCCTTAACTTTACCTTTATGCTCTTTCCTTAAGCTAATGGCCATTGTCAAAGATAAGGGATTGGGCAAGATGGACCTTTGTTCTGATCGTTAGGACTTTTTTAGTGACTAGTGGCAAGGGGAAATTTATCAAACAGAAGTGACAGTAATAAAGAGGAGCAATCTGCATATATAGGTAGATACCCTGCCCCCAGCACATGCCTTGAAGATACTGATGACTGATGTGTTGATGAACCTGTTATGCTGTAGCTATTGCTTGGATATCCTCTCCCTCTATACATACTCATTTCGGCATCCTTCCACAAGAGGAATTTACCTGTGTCTGAGACCGGTTGTTTCTGAGAAGGATGCTCCTGGGTTCCAAGAAGCATGCCTAGGAAGCCCTCCAGTTGCTGGGAGGATGAACTAACTTTTTTTTGCCTGCTGTCTGGTTGCTTCTCTGTGACTTCACATACATTTATCTCTCTGTTACTTACAGGTTTAGGCAGTATTGATGCCAACATTATTATTAGATGTTAAGCAGTGGCAGAAACACAGGTGCTGGGGAAATGTGTGCAAATCGGCTCCAAAATGAAGTTACAGATTCATTGTTCGCATCAGAATTCCAGAAGCCCTGAAACTTTAAAAAAAAAAAAAAAAGAAGAAGCAAAAAGGCCAAGCCATGGTCCTGGGTTTACTGGGGTTGCCCTCTGTGTCAAACCCTAGCCTGGAATATAAGTGGCCCAGGCTATCTCTTCTGATCTGAGCATCTGCCAGGATCAACCAAAAGGTTCAAAAGATAGCCTGAGACAGAGCAGTGTTTGGCTTACTGGTAGCTCAACAGTGCTTTGTATAAAATTTTGGTAATAAACAGGTGATAGCACATAAAAGTCAGTAACCATGCACCTTCCACACCAGTATACCTCTAACATAGGCTATATATTAAGTAGGAGATTCTTAGGGTAGCCCCAGTGGGATGTCTTTTTCAGTCACTGGGTATTTGAGCATAATATCTGAGTTATGTCAGGTTGCTGAATTCTACCTCACACTCCTCAGTGACTCATTCCTCAGTTGTCCTCCTCAGTCTAATTTCCACAGAATCCTTGCTGCCAGCAGGTGTGTTTTGGAGGCCTGAGGAAGAGACTACATACAGTGTTGAACGGCATTGCCTCTGACATACACATCCATGGGAAAGAAGTACAACATGGACAGCATCTCTCTCAAGCTATTCTTTGCCCTAGAACAGAAAGAGACATGCTGTCAGTTGACAGAGGACCAGCTACAAAGGGCTGGTGAGAGGAGTGACTTTGGCTGGCTGAAATGCAGTGGTGGCATCTTTTACTTGTCTGTTTTTAATACTTGAATAACCAAAGGTCATAGAATAAATGAGCACTATACCTGGTTTTCTCATCCTTCCTGCTGGATCTACCTAGCCAACATGGTTCTCTGCTAATCATGTCACCATGCAGAAGAATTTGGCCTTTATATTTGTAAATTTTACCAAAAGTCTTTTCTTTTGCCTGCTGACATCAGCTTTGTGCTGCACAGCTCAGTTTTGATCTGGGACAGAATGTGAGGATGGAACTAGTCGGAAAAGAAAAAGAACTTTGGCAGCTGCAAAGAAAACCAACATATGAAATGTTTTCGTATTCATCCTTTTCTGTGTGCTTGGCCTCCAAGGCTCTAGTTTATTACTTCTTTTTATTCTTTAAGCTATTTAGTGCACATGTGTTCTAGAACTGAAAGTTTTTCAAAACTGTTTTGTTCTCACTTGTTTAGTGTGCTTAAACTCAATGTGGCTTAATTTTGTACTTTCCTGCTGAGAGATTTTTATTCCCATTTTCCACAGCACTGAGTTGTCGCACTTTTATATGGCAAGTGCCTTCATTACTGGCCAGCTGGCATATTTCATTTGTAAATGAATGCTTGTTCTTATTTATGTGTATTGTATATAGATACCACCACCAATTTTTCTTTTAGATAGATGTGAGTGGGAAATTTCAAGGCGAGAGGGTAATCTTTGAAGCATAACTCCCATTAATCTCACATTGTGAACATCTTGCTTTTAGTTGAATTTTGGATCATGGTAAATATAGCTGTGTGAATCAGAACAAAGCATGATTGTGAGAGCGGAGCAGTGAACAGTTCATTTTGGTTAGATGCTGTACATCAGTGTCAAACTTTAACAGCTCTGTGTTTAAAGCCTGTATGTTAAAAGCTGAGGGAAGAAAATACGAATTTGAAGTGCTACTTTAAATTGCATACAGCTAGAAACCCTCCATGTGGTTAATAAAATGCACTTACCCATTTCCTCCACGGTTAAAAATCTCTTTCTGAGGAAATTATGCTCTGTATTTCTTACTATCTTTGTTTTTTTTCCTAGGGAGGTTTTCAGAATGGATGACTGGAAACCACTTTATTTTCTTCTCTCTGTTTCCACCTTCTGTTCTGTAGATGCACAGCAGACTGGTAATACACTAAAGAAATTACTCTTCTTCAAGTTGATAGCAAAATTAATTTTTCCATTTATATCCAATGCCAGAGAGACATGAAGAATTGATGACGGTTTATTCTTTGTATAACTAGGGATAACATGGTATGTTTTTATGAAACATATTTTTAAACTAGGATAAGAGCATTGTCCTGACTCTTAAAATTGTAAGATCGCCAAAAGCAAGATAAGTCACAGGATTTAGCATTTCCATTTTGGTAGTTAAGTCTTCTGGAAGATCTGCCTTAGAAAGTGTTCTGTCCATTTGCAGAACATGTTCTGCATGACTTTTGGTTTGAGGAAATAACTGTTTAATCCATGCCCTACTACTGTCATATGCTTCTGAAAGGTGTGGAAGCACATGAGTTTAGTATTTACTGTAAGTAAATGTGGTCAGTCCCATTTAAGTTGGGGTGAATTTATTTTTTCCCCTCAGATAATAAATATTTGTTAGTAGTGTGTGCTTGCAGAATGGAGCTCAAAGTGCATGAGTAACTTTTTCTTTTGGCTCACTTGACAGCAGGTCAACGCAATCTTATGGTTGTGGTTCACATACAGAATCATGTACAGCAATTATCATACGCGTTTACTACATAGGAGTTCTGAGGAGGCTATGTATGGAAATTGTGTCAGTTTGAATTTCAGCGTCTCTTCTTTGCCTAAGAATGGTGTTGCAGAAGGATGTAGCCTCTGACCCTCTGTATGATGAACAGGGGAAAAGAAGGAACTAGTAGGTGCTGAGAATTTACCACGATAGGTGGAAAGGATTTTTCTGCAAAAGGCAAATAGGTCTTGGATTCTGAAAAGCAATCAGGATGCAAAATTACTCTTCTGTTAGATTACATATCCTGTAGGAAAACAGGAAAGTTACAAAATATTTCTTCAGTCTGCAGGAAAGCTTCTATGGCAGACATCTTCCTCGTAGATGGATCCTGGAGTATAGGGACAAAGAACTTCAAGATCATGCAAGACTTTTTGTACACAATGGTCAATGTCTTTGGTATTGGGCAAGACAAAATCTGTGTTGGTATGATTCAGTACAGTAATGTGCCATACACCAAATTCTTGTTGAACACTTACTATAACAAGAACCATACCTTACAGAAGATAACAGAAATTACATTACAAAGGAGGAGGTACCAAAACTGAGCAGAGCCTCCAGTTTATGCTAGAGAATCACTTTCTAGCAAGTGCTGGTAGCCGAAAGGAAGAAGGAGTTCCTCAAATTGCTGTGGTGGTAACAAATGGACAGGCTGAAGATAATGTTCAAAACCCAGTCACAGCAATCAAGGATGCTGGCATCACGTTGTACGCCATAGGTGTTAAGGGTTCTGCTTTGTCTGAACTTCAAGAAATAGCTAGTAAGCCAACTGATAAGCATGTCTATGAAATGGTAGATTCTGCTTCTCTGCAGGGACTCTCTCACAGTATTCTACAGGTGCTTTGTACTACACTAGAGGAGTTTAACTGGACCAGCCACCCAGGTTGCTCATGGTATGTCCTGAAAGAGCTGTTTTCTTTGCAGATTTTTTTTTCCTGTTCATAGATGAGGTACATGGAATTGCAGTGTGTTGCCAAAATACGGAGTTTAACTTCTTGCATCTTCCATATATTGCTAACTAGCTTTTGATAATATCAACTCATAACTGTGATAAATTTTGAGTACCTGCCTACCTTTGAAATATTCAAAATAATGGTTGGGGGGGGAAGGTGAGAGGAGGAATGGGAGGGCAGAAATGTGCAACACAGTTGCAATTTATTTCATGAATGATAAAATGTATGGTCAGTTCTTCCTTGCTCATGAAAAAAGCTGGAGAAGAAGTTATAATAATTCATTCTTCTATGTGATCTTCCTTGGGCAGCTTACAGAAAAGCCATGTTGGCAGATGTTGTCTTTTTAATGGATACTTCAAAAAGTATTGGCCAGGAAAACTTTCGGACGGTGGAAAACTTCCTCTCCACCTTGGTTTCAAGTCTTCATGTTGGCCTTGATGGGATCGAAGTCAGGCTGGAACAATACAGTGATGAAACTTACCAAGAATTCTTGATGAATTTGAAAAGTGGTATTTTGGAGTAGATTGGGAATTTACCATATAGCAGTGGAGAAACTTACACATGGAGAGCTCTGGATTTTGTCAACAGAGTGTATTTTGCTGAACCTGCTGGTAGCAGAGCTAAGGGCTATGTCCCACAGGTAGCCATTGTAATCACTGGTGGAGAATCCAGTGATGAAGTTGAATTTCCTGAGGAACAGAGGCATCTCCCTCTGTGTTGCTGGAATTGGGGTCCAGAATACAGCTGAGCTTCAGCAAATAGCCGGCAAACCTTTTGGTAAATATCTGTATAGTGCTGGTAGTTTTGATGACCTTCAAGATCTCTTCACAAGACTTTTAGAAACCTTTGTTTTGCAATTGAAAGTGAGATAGAACGTAAGAAGTTGTGCTGTTTCAATTGCTCATACTGTGTAATTGTGAAAATAAGGTGTAGGAAAGTGGTCCTGGTTTTGATGTCATTTACATCAGTGTTACTGTCATGTAACGTGATTGAAAACAATGGGGCTAATTTTGTGTTAGGTTGCAGTTCAGGGTGGTATCCCTGTTCTTTTAACACATTTCAGTGTCTGTGTTGAAGTCAGTGAGGTTTAATTGCTAAAATAGAAAGGTAAGATTATGCTCAGTGCTCTCTGAAGCTGAGCCTTAATGTATTGCAGAGAAAATCAGGGTCAGATTTACAGATTCTATGAAGTACATTCTATTTCATTTCATTAGAGCTGGTGGAGCCTTTTTTAGAAAACGTTTTATTTTGATGTCATTGAACAGTTGAACAGAGAATTATTTCTTGATTAAGTTATGCTTTTGGTAACTCTTAATTCCTCCAAAAACCTAGTTCAGAAATTGAACATTCTAGGACTTAAAAAAAGGAAGGGAAGTCTTATTTTCCCTTTCAATACATTTGCTGAACAGCAAAATTCACAGAAAATGTATTTTCCCTGTTTCTTTGAGGACTGTTATTGTTGAATGGTGAAAGGAGGAGGGATATAAAAGAGGAATGGTAGCAAAACTAAAATCAGAACAAAAAATTAGTGTTTAAAACAAGGATGAATGTTTAGAATGTAATGTAGTTACAATTTAAAAAGGAAACTTCTTTTTCTTTCTGGTTTTGCAGAGGTCAGTGTGGATACCTCCACTAGTTTTCCTCAATGAAGAGAAAAGGTTAGGGGTTATGCTGGTAGTTAGGCACTTGGATTTAATCCCCTTCTCCATCATAAACTCTTACATTGAAGGATCCATTTAGGTCCAGTTTCATGTCTTGCATCTGATGTGCCCTCCAGAGATGCATATCTCTCTTCGCTGACTGTACGTTCTGGTGCCGCCTCTGATATTCAGAGGGACTGTCTTTGCTTTGGAGCAACTCCTTATGGGGTTGTTAGGAATGTAGGTGTATTCTGAAGTGCTCAAATGAGTCCAGTTCTTAGATGCAACCTAGATTCCAGTAGTGACGTGGAAGACTTCGGTTAATGGAGTTATCAAAGGAATGAAATGGTAAAGCATGTAATCTCACTCCCACAGTCATAAGTAGAAGATTTGGTGGAATGAAGATGAAACTTTTATCTACATAAATACTGTCAGGTGTAGAGTTTCTCAAGACATTTTTCTTAGGACTTTTTTTGCAGGGTTAGTGTCACTAGAATTCTTTGTTTAACTTGTCAAAATATAGAATTATAGCAATTATATAGTGTGGTTAATGGTATGCTCTAGACTTGAAACTTCAGTCTAAACTTAAAATTGCGGAGATCAGCAAAAAGGTGGTAATTTTCATTTAGCTTACATTCAAAGCCAGGTCTGGGTATAGGTTGATGTTATTCCTTTTGACAGCTCATCTGTCACTTTTTCCCCCCTCTATGCAGCATTTGTAAAACAATATGCTGATGTTATTTTCCTTGTTGACTCCACTGAGAACGTGAGTCCTTCAGCCTTTGGGAAAGTAAAACATTTCATCTCCCAAATAGTCACATGGCTAGATGCTGGGCTTAACAAGTATAGGATTGGCCTAGCCCAGTTTAGGAGCATACGACAGGTGGAGTTTTTACTGAACACACATGAAAATAAGAGGTGCCTGACCACATTCAGCACAGAGTTGCATTCTCTGGAGGCTCATCAAAGACTAGAAGTGCCGTGAAGTTTTTGCAGGAAACTTTTTTCATGGATGGTGCTGGAAGCTGGCTCAGCGAAGGCACTCCACAGGTTGTAGTGGTTATCCACACTCTCTGGATCCAGAGACAATATCATGGAGGCAGCCTGGATGTTAGAAGAGATGGGGGTAAAAGTTGACTCATCTGGTGGTGGATACTTTGTTGAGGAAGAAGAAAAAGTGAGAGCCTCCTCTAGCATGACTTCCCAGATTTATGAAGGGGAAGAGCATTGACCTTCTCCGGCAAAACATTGTTAGTGATATGGAAGCCTCACTTCTGAAGCTTTATGACCTTGATCCAAGTGTGCCAGCAGGTATGATGTATCACCAGAGCAAAACCAGCAGCCTGAGTAGCTTCTAACTTGCTGGTAATCCAGAGCAACTTCTCAGGTAGCTGTGACGGAAGAACAGAGTGCAAATGGCTGGCAATTGTGCTTTTACAGAGGTGCGATATGGATAAAATATTTACCACCTTTGGCTGTGTGATGGCAATACTTACCTATGCACAGTTTGTTGTAATTACCTGTATTAACCAAGGGGAAGCAGGGCAGTGGTCTAGAGGGGCTGGCTGCAGTGGAACTGCCTGTTCTGACTGACAGGATAATTTTGCTTGAATTTTGTTTGTAGAAAATGACCAGAGAGATTGTATTTAATCAGAGAATAACTTCTCTAATATCTTGGAGTGTCCTGATTAGCAGTCACTCTGCAGGAGAGTGAGAAAAGCACTTGTCTTGCAGGCTTTCCTGTGGTGTGGGCAAGGGGCCAGTTAAGGTATGGTGTTTATTTCAGGATTTCTTTTACTGTGAAAATCAGTATATAAATCTCTGCTCTTCAGCACTGATAGTGATTTAGATTTCATGTTTTATTGTAGCACCATCTTGCATACTACTTTGAGATGATCCTTTTTGTAGCAACCTATTCTGATTGTCCCACCAGTTATCCCATGGTGTGACCTACATTAAACTTATCTTCCTTATATTTACTTCTAGTGTGTTCCAGTGCAATTGTTGCAGATATTGTGTGTCTTGTGGATGAATACAGCAAAATTTGGGTCGAAAAACTTCCAGCTGATAAGGCCCTTTCTGTTAAAAATTTTTAATGCCCTAGATATTGGTCTGAGTAATGTAAGAGTTGGGCTAGTGCTGTACAGTAATAAGCCAAGGCTAGAGTTCACCCTGGACACATTCAAGGATAAATTAGAAATCCTGAATTGCTTGAAGAACTTACTGTATCAAGGTGGGCAAACATACACTGGAGCAGCCTTTGAATTCCTGAGAAAAAGTTTTTACTCAAGAAGCAGGCAGCAGGAAAAACAAGGAGTGCAGCAAATTGCTGTGGTGATCACTGATGACCAGTCCTTGGATGATTACACTGAACGAGCATCTAAACTAGGACATAAAGGTGTTACTGTCTGTGCCGTGGGCATTCAGAATATCACAGAAAGTAGCAAGCTTGATAAAATTGCAACTTCTCCCCCAAGGAAACATTTCACCACCTTTAAGTTTTCTCTACAGCTGTCAAATATTGGATGGAAAATAAAGAAATGGCTTTGTAATGAGAATGTGACAAAAATGTTTGTAGTTGCGTTACAGTTGTGAAGTTTGAAAAAAGGTAAGAAGTACATAGATAATTGTCATTTCAGTGCTGTCAGGCTTGCTGTTGGTGTGTGCACCATGTGCAAGAGGAAATTGATGCAAGAGGAAATAAACATTCAGAAAGGTTTTAGGTTTACGAAGTTCTGGTGGTGATTGACCCAAGTATCATTGAGGTGAGAGTTGCCCTGCTTAGAACCAGGCTCAGGGGTCAGGCTGAGGCATTGGAGGTCACAGTCGGAGGTCACCGTCAGAGGTCAGGCTTAGGGATCCCATAGCCCCCATGTAGTGCATGGTTCATCTAGTGTTACAGACCTGCAGTTCAAAAATGTGCAGCAGCTTATAGTAGTTAATGACTCAGTGGTTTAGGTGGATAAAGTTCAGTTTGGTGTTTTGGTCTGTAGCTCCAAGCAGGAGGTGCATTTCTCACTGAGTTCATACTCTGAATTTCAAAGTAGAGAAGCAGTATTCAACTTGAAGCCTTTGCCAGGCCAGCCCTTAACAGTAAGAGCTTTGAGCTTTGCCAGGCAGAGATTGGGTGTGAACTAGGGTGGGTGTGCATCTTTCCTTGCTGTCACCAGGATCCTTATTCTTACTGATGAACCAAGTGTTCATTGAATAGAGCCAGCCTTCCCATGGCCATAAAAGCTTTGAAAGCAGGTGGAATCAACTTAACTGCTGTTGGAGCAAACAAAACAAGCAGAGCAAACTTGAAGAGATTACTCTTTGCACAGAACTATGATGCACTGCCAAGAAAAATGTTAGGGAACTCTGCTTCTGCAATGAAAATGACAGGCAAGAATTCTCTCCACGTGGGGTACCAACATGCTTGCTTTCTCCACAGCAGTCATGCAGTTCAAGTGTTTTTTTCCTCACAGTGGTCCTTCAGGTAGCAAGAGGATGAGTGTGGTGAGTGGGGTAGTTAATCTGACTTACTGGTAGGTAATGTCCGACCTCCCTCAGCTGAGGATTTGTCTTTGGTTACACGCTCTGTCTTGTTGTGACTCTCCCAGCTGGTCTTTTAGATGATATATAAAAAGATCTGTGATTTCTTCTGCAAGTTGATAGTGGAAAAGGATGGATTTTATCTGTGCATGGAAGGTCTTTGGGTTGAAGTAGGGTAGATGATGGTTTGGCCTTGCATGGCCTTGCTGTGAACAGCTTCTGTGACTAAAGGTTCACACTGCAGTGAATAAGGAAAAGATTAAACACTGCCAAGGTTATGTTCCTCACTAGTTGTATTGTTTTGTTGGGGTTTTTTTCTGTTTGTTTGTTTTCCTCTCTGCTTTTTCCCTAAGTTTGCAGCGGTCAAGTGGCAGATCTGGTATTCCTGATAGACTGACCAGAAAGTATATTAAAAAGTAACATTTCTGTCACGAAGACCTTAATGATGGAAGTTGTGGACAGCTTTGTTATTTCTAGGGACAACGCACATGTTGGAGTAGTCCAGTACAGCCAAGAGCCCAAGAAAGAATTTTCTCTTAATGAGTTCTATACTAACACCATGATAAAGGAACAGATCAACAGAATTGAGTAATTGCAGTTCTCTATGTTCACTGGCAAAGGGCTGAAGCATGTCCAGAGCCTTTTTCAGCTTGCCAACGGAGGCTGCAAGAGCCAAGGAATCTCACAGAACCTTGTAGTGATTACAGGTGGGTACTCTGCTGACAGGGTGGAGGATGCAGCAATGGCTTTGAGAAGGCATAGAATCCATGTTTTTGCAGTTGGCATAGGGATTATAAATTGCTCTGAGCTGTTTTTAATAGCTGGTGATGCAAGGAGAGTGTTCGCAGTGGAAAACCTTGATGCACTGAAAACCATCAAGAGGGAGTATTGTCAATCACATCTGTGAATCTGAACATCTCCCTGGCCAGGGTAAGTACCATAAATGTTTTGTTGGGTGTATAATGGCAAATATCCACATGGCTATATGCAGTCCCTGATAAAAGTATCTAAGCTGGACAGCAATGCAACTGTTTTACCAAAGAATACTGCTCAGGTTACTCAGTCCTTCAACGTTCTAGACTTGGCACCTTGCTTCAGCCAAGAACCATTACACTTTGCTATGGTAAATAGCTTCTGAGGTAAGACAGTGCTTCACATCTAGCATTCATATTCATAGCTCCTCAGTGTCTGAAAAGAGCCAGAGCAGATATGCCCAAGGTATCCTAACCAAAAGAGAGAAACAGACAATTTAGTGGTATTTAAAAAAGAGTCTTCCAAAAACCTGACTTTGTCATCTACAGCTGACCATACTGCTTCAGTGGGACTGTCGGCAGCAACTGTTGACAAAACTTAAGTCTCACAGAGGCACTGTGAAGAGGGGGTGTGAGAAAATCCATCCTTGGATATGTGGGAAGTATTGGCAAATCGACAGTAATGCTGAGATGCTACCCAAAAGCTTTCCCTATATAAGAAACAGAAAGTGGTATCTCTAACTGCATCTTCTTGGTGGGAACGGCAGCTTGGACGCCACACAGCCTGAGAGGCTCCCAACCCCAAAGAAAATAAAGGTTCATTATTGCTTTTGATTAACATAGCAACTTTTATCACATGTCAGATGCTGGTTTTGTATCTGAGTTTATTCCGACTTGGTGCTGCAGTATTAGTCACCTTGTCATGTGGGAAGACCGAAGCAGAAAACATACACAATTGCTCTTTAAAATTTCATATTCCTGCAAGTCATGTAGTAAGATAATACTGTAGATGTGTTTGTTAAACTGCAAAAGAAAAATGCAGTGAATGACAAATGAAAAAGGTGAACTCTTTACTGAGAGTGAGGGGGACCTACTGTGGTGTAAGTGGATGGTATTGATTGGGGATAGCAGGAAGAGGCAGTTCTGGAACGGTTCTCTCTCTGTGCCTGTCCTTAGAGGGACTGTGACTGTCCTTTAAAGCTCCTTGTTGTCTTCCCTGTGTTTTCACCATATAGGTGAACTTTTACATGTGTTGGATACATGCTCTTTTTCTCTTTGTTATGCCATAAACCTGATCCAACCCAGTTTTCCAGGTTGCATTCCCTTAGTGACCAGCAACTTACTGTGAGAAAGGAACCCTGTGATGACCACACTGCTTGTCTAAGGCTTTTTGTAACAACGGCTGAACAAATAGGTAACTTTGCCTCTCCTGCACCCCAGGCTCGTGAGATCTTACACACTGCAAAACTGGCTGGTGTTTGCCATGGTCTTGGGGGCCAAAATGAAGCGCTGAGCCTTCCCTTCTAAAGCCAGAAGCTACTCTCTGTGTGAATTATACCTACTCAGGTGGTTCTCAGAGAGGAAGACAGCTGGGCCTGTGTCAGTATAAGCTCTGCACCCCTACCTCCTCTTTTTCCTGTCAAGAGCTGAGCAAACCTCCAGCTGAAAAGGCGTGCCCCAGCTCCTGAAAGCACAGAGAGGGCTGCTGTGGAAGTGGAGTGCACTGCCATGGAACAGTGGCCGTGGCTGATGCGGTAGCACCCCCTGGTGTTTCATGGCCAGAGAACAGGGAGATTTAATGGGAGGTAACTGCAGTAAACTTAATATATATACAGGCACACTTGTTCAGAGAGGTAAGTTAAGGAAAGCATATTGGCTTTGATCTCACTGATGCATGTATTTATTGTTAAGTTCTGCATAAATTTGTCTCATGAAACAAAGTTCAACTTCCTGTGAAGCCTGTTTTATCTTATCTTGTCATCTGTTTTCCTATATTTGCTGACCTTCTTTCCTGTAATAAATCTATTAATTTCCCTTTCCCCAGTCACCTTTCCTTAAAGTGCCAGATTTTTCATGTAAAAAAACTGCATTCAAGGTATGGAATATCAACAGAGGGAAAAGATACCTTTGCAGCAGTAAGATGGGGCCATTTAACAATGTGGATGTGTGTGGGAGAACAGGTCATTAGTTGCACAGGGGTGTTTACTCCTGCAAATAAATAGAGATTATCAACAGAGTATAGAACACCTACCAGAAGCTGTTTTGCACATTCTCATGCACAACATAGTAGCACAAAAGTGAATGCTTTACTGCTGTTTTGATATTGCTGGTACACTGGGGAGTTGGCAGGGAATGTTTTAAGCTAGGCAATGCAGATTACTGATTGTCAGGGCTAAAATGCTGAGTCCATGGTTGCCCTTTGCACTGCCTCCAAGCTATGTGATTAAAAAGATCCAGATCTCAGAAAAATCTCATTGTGCAAACTTACGTGTGTGTGCTGGACATGAACACATACTGCAAGAAATATCCAATAAATTTTGTGTTCATGGAAATGTTTAATCAGAAACATCTCTCGCGATTAGAAAAACGTTGTTCCCTGAACTTGGTGGCTTTTGCATCACAGGTGTTTTGTGAAGTTTGAAATCAGATGTGCAGCCTCACAACCTGGCTAAGAACCATGACTGAGGGGGTTGTGTGTAGACATACGTGTGTGTATAGATATATTTAACTGTTTATGAGAACTTTTTTCTTCTTGTGGACTAAACAGAAAAGATGTATAGATTTCTTTTGTTGCCTTGAGGCCTGAATGTCAGATTTTTTAGCTGTAAAAACTCATTCAATGTGACCTTTTACATTTAAAGATTTTCATGTTGCTTATCAGAAAATCATACCCTTTAGGGGTCAGTTTGGACTGCAAGTGAAAATACTGAAAAATAATGATGGCCACTCTGAGATGAAATTATTTCTGGATGTATTTGGTTAAAGAGCTGAACACATTCATCTTTTTCATGAGTGAGGGAAAACCCAGAAAACTGTAGTGAAGCTTATATGGAATAATGAAGTAGCCCGAACTAGCCAATATGGAAAACAACCTTGTGTTTGATAAATGTTTCAGAGTCAATGGGTGAAGAAGGAACAAAAGTAAGGAGAGTCCTGTTTTACAGATAAAATTGCATGCCTCTGACTTCCTTGCAGCGATACAATGGCTGATAATGCATCTAGGGGCACAGAATAAAATTCGGCATGACACATGAAGAATCAAGGTATGGAAGAAATAAGCCAAGTGGGTTAGCTGCTTAATGAGGGCAAGATGATTGGGGAGGGGGAAAGAATTAACCACATCACAGTATTTGCTGTTATTATCAGGAGCTATGCAAGCAATTCCATAACTGCGGTAGCTTCCCATCAAGTTTCCCATTGCAATTGGAATATGTGTTGCACGTTCTCAGTTGGTAGCAAAGCTCATGGAAACATTTGCAAGATTAGGCCCTTTGAGGACATTTGACAGCTGGAGAACAGTGACCTGTTTTGCAGTTTGGGTATGTACCTATGTCCAGTAATGTAGTTCTTAGTATATTCAAGTTCACATAACCCCACTGAAACTGGTGGGCTGATGGTATTTTATGTTTATGGAAAATTTGTCTCACTGATTCTGACTTCTGGTTTTAAATCTACCACATTGAATTTTGTTACAGTCCCATGATTCTGACAAAAGACAAGATCATAAATAGTGTATGTTTATGGTTTCCTGTTTCTTCTGCTTTTTTCAGATTGTGACATAGATCTTTCTTATAGCAATTGATATTTCAAGGTGCATGTGGCCAGCATCCACAGTGCTTCTGAAACAGAAATTGCAAGCATTCCTCCCTGTCCTGAGTTCAGCCGGGATAGAGTTAATTTTCACAGGAAAAACTGGGAGGGGGGCACAGCCAGGACAGCTGACCCAAACTAGC
>JAVKLA010000200.1:0-14598 GCA_034782735.1 Sagittarius serpentarius
AATAAAAGCTGTTTCTAGTATACGGCATTTGACCTCGTTTGTGTCTTAATCTTGCTCTTGGGATCACATCGAAACCTTCCCCGACATTGAATCGGGACAGGGGCCACCCAAGAAGGCTGTCGGCGTAGTTGCTGTAGAGACCCAAGAAGGCAATCAGCGATCTCCCAGACACGGAAGAACTGAAATCACCTCCCTTGATTCTGGTGAGGGGACTTCTGGTCTGGCACTGCAAGGGTCAGACAGTGAATACTCTGATGAGGAACTGCAATAGAGAGTCCCTGCCTTCGGCCAGGAGGAGGAAAGGGGTGATCAGATATACCGGACCGTGTGGATTCAATGGCCTGGCACATCTGAGCCACAGAAGTATAAGGCTTTGGTAGACACTGGTGCACAGTTTACGCTGGTGCCATCAGGGTACAGGGGCACAGAACCCACCTGGATCTCTGGAGTGACAGGAAGATGCCAAGAATTGTCTGCATTAGAGGCTGAGGTGAGCTTAACAGGGGGACAAGTTGGAAAAGCACCCCACTGTGACTGGCCCAGAGGCCCCCTGTATCCTTGGCAAGGACTACCTCAGGAGAGGGTACTTGAAGGACCCAAAGGGGTACCGATGGGCTTTTGGTGTAGCCACTGTGAACACAGAGAAGATCAAACAGCTATCTATCCTGCCTGCCCTCTCAGAAGATCCCTTCGTCATGGCATTGCTGCCAGTTGAAGAACAGCAGGTGCCAATTGCTACCAGGACAGTGCACGGGCGGCGATACTGCACAAACTGAGACTCCCTGGCTCCCACCCATGAGCTGATTCATCAGCTGGAGAGCCAAGGAGTCATCAGCAAGACTCACTCCCCTTTTAAGAGTCCTATATGGCCAGTGCAAACGTCTGACAGACAGTGGAGGTTAACGGTAGACTATCGTGCCCTGAACAAAGTGACACCACCTCTGAGTGCTACTGTACCAGACATGTTAGAGCTCCAGCATGAACTGCGGTCAAAGGCAGCCACGTGGTATGCTCCAATTGACGTTGCCAATGCATTTTTCCCAATTCCTCTGGCAACAGAGTGCAGGCCACAGTTTGCTTTCACGTGGAGAGGTGTCCAATACACCTGGAATCGACTGCCCCAGGGGTGGAAGCACAGCCCTACCATTTGTCACGGACTAATCCAAACTGCACTGGAACAAGGTGACGCCCCGGAACATCTACAATATATAGATGACATCATCGTGTGGGGCAACAAGGCAGAAGAAGTGTTTGAGAAGGGAAAAAGAGTAATTCAGATTCTTCTGAAAGCTGGTTTCGCAATAAAGAAAAGCAAGGTCAAGGGACCTGCTCAGGAGATTCAGTTCTCGGGAATAAAATGGCAGGATGGACGCCATCGTGCGCCTATGGATGTGGTCAACAAGATAGCAACCGTGTCTCTGCCAGCTAACAAGAAGGAAACACAAGCTTTCCTAGGCTTGTGGGGTTCTGGAGAATGCATATTCCAGGTTGTAGCCAGCTTGTGAGCCCTCTCTATCGAGTGACCCGAAAGAAGAACTATTTTGAGTGGGGCCTTGAGCAACAGCAAGCCTTTGATCATATCAAACAGGAAATAACCCATGCGGTAGCCCTTGAGCTTGTCCCGACAGGACCAGATGGGCAAAAGGTACTCTAGACTGCAGCTGGGGAGCACGGTCTCACCTGGAGCCTCCGGCAGAAAACACCAGGAGAAACCCGAGGTCGACCATTAGGGTTTTGGAGCTGCAGGTGTCGAGGATCAGAAGCCTACTACACCCTGACTGAAAAAGAGATACTAGCAGCATATGAGGGGGTTCAAGACACTTCGGAAGTTGTTGGTACAGACGCGTATCTCCTCTTGGCACTGTGACTGCTACACTGGGTGTTCAAAGGAAACATCCCCCCTACACATCACTCAACCAGTGCTACACAGAGTAAGTGGATAGCGTCGATCACGTAATGAGCTCAACTGGGGAAACCCAACCACCCAGGAATCCTGGAAGAGATCATGGACTGGCCAGAAGGCAGAGATTTTAGAGCATTGCCTGAGGGAGTGGCTCGTGCCCCCAGGAGGTACCACCATAGAATGAGTTATCAGAAGATGAAAGGCGTTATGCTTTGTTTACTGATGGATCCTGTCGTGTGGTAGGAAACCACTGGAAGTGGAAAGCTGCTGCGCGGAGCCCCACACAAGTCGCTGAGGCCACTGAAGGACAAGGTGAGTCAAGTCAGTTTGCAGAAGTGAAATCCATCCAACTAGCCCTAAGGACTGCTGAATGAGAAAAGTGGCCAGGACTCTACCTCTATACTGACTCCTGGATGGTGGCTAGTGCCCTGTGGGAGAGGCTACAGCAGTGGAAGAAGACCAACTGGCAGTGCAGGGCTAAACCCATCTGGCCTGCTGCGTTGTGGCAGGACATTGCTGCCCGGGCAGAACACATGGCTCTAAAGGTACGTTGTGTAGATGCTCACATGCCCAAAAGCCATGCCACTGAAGAACCTTGAAACAATGAACAGGTAGACAAGGCTGCCAAAATTGAAGAAGCTCCCCTGGACCTGGACTGGGAGCGTAAGGGTGAGCTATTTGTATCTCAATGGGCCCACAAAGCATCGGGACATCTAGGGAGAGATGCAACATACAGATGGGCTCGTGTTCGAGGGGTGGACCTGACCATGGAGGCCATCACACAAGTCACTCATGAATGTGAAACATGTGCCGCAGTCAAGTAAGCCACAAGAGTAAAAGCTCCCTGGAACAGAGGGCGGTGGCTGGGTTTTCGATATGGCAAGTCCTGGCAAATAGTGGAAGCAACTACTGGTTGTCTAGAAACATACCCTCTAAAGGACGCCACTGCCCAAAACGCCATCTTAGGCCTTGAAAGGCAAATTTTGTGGCCTCTTTGGGAAGAGGCAAACCCATTCGTGGGATTGTCTTTGCTCAAGGACGTGGATGTACTTGTCGGGTAAGGCAGAAGGATGGGGAGACCCCGTGTGTGCCTCAAGGAGATTTAACCTTGGGGAAAAATAACATGTGATGTGAGTTGTATGTTGTAGGAAGCAATATAGCAGGAATGACCACCCTCACAGTAAAAATGCTTTTTGTTGTGTTCAGCAAGTCACTGTAAGAAAGGCAGTACTCTATTTTTATTTTCTTTTTGTAAGACTACCACTAAACTCAAAGGTCATATTCCTGAAACTCCTCTATTGGTGTTTGCTTGCATTTCATTTGCCCTTTCTCCCTCCCTTTGATATCAACAAGCAAACTAACCAGGGGCTGCTTGCCTCAGGATGGACATCAATATCTGATTTTCCATCTCTACAGACTTTTTAGGGTTTGGAAATTTGGCTTAAAGGAGTTCAAATGCAATGATTCTGACTGTAGATACTGCTGTTTTCATTTGCAACCACACAGAGTTATTGGAACTGCTGAAAATTTTCCCTCCGAAGAGCAGAGAGCACTGGAGATGGGAATTTGGATGTCAGAGCTACGAGAACCTGGTGAAGAGACTATGACTAGAAAATAAGCCTCCACTCCTGGTTAGGGGGGGGCCCAATGGTATCAGGGAGACATGAAGGGTTCAAGAGGTATCTCGTGTCACCGGGAAGTCCCTTGAACTTTGAGAAGAAAATAGGCAAAAGCTACTTGAGCATGTGATTGCCAATCCTAGAGCGCACTTGGCAGTATACGGGGTGTTCTTACAGCATAAAGAAATAAAAAACTGCAAGTATGCAAGGAAGGCAGATTTGACTTGTGGTAACTGCATTTATTTAAGGAATCGTCCTGCAGTCCTTTGGCAGATGGGACTCTTCTTGACATCCAGCAGCGATTTCTTGGGTTTCCTTGTAAACCCCTTTTTTTCTGAAAGACCCTGGCTTCTTTTTATTCCAGAGTTTGAAATAAGATGTAGCTCAGAAGTGCTCATCAGAGAAGTAGGCACATCTTCAATAAAACTGGAAGCAGCTGAGCTACTGAGGAATCTTTCTTGCTTTCCTCCTTCCCTCCTTCTCAATGCACGTTTCACATCTGAACTCCTGGTTCAGCTGACAGGCAAAAACACCACAAGGGAATCAAGGAGTTCTACGTTCAGCAATGAAAGCAAAGACGTTTGGTGACAATTGAAAGTGTTTCTGGTTCATTCTTACTGCCTAGATAAGACTACTATCAAAAACAGAGTGCAGAAATCAACCCAATATCATGGTGTCTATCCTCCTTGCATTTGAGTATCTTCCTGACCAACGGGTTTCCTTTTCCTGTTTTTCCTCACCATTTACAGGGATACTGTGAGTGGAAGCATCGTTATAACTGCTCTGGTTGCAACTGGCCAGCACCCTTATACACCAATGTACTTTCTCGAGGGAAGCTGCCATCCTTGGAGACTGATTATGCCTCCACCATTCTGCCTAGGATGCTGGCCAGCTTCCTGACAGAGGGCCCGAGGATGTCTGCTAGTGGCTGCCTTGCACAAATGTTCTTCTTCAATTCATTGGGAGCTGTTGAATGTTACCTTCCAGCAGCAATGTCTTGTGATTGATACTTGGCAACAGATAAGCCATGATACAGACCAGATGGACTGCAAGTCCTACCTCTGGCTGGAATCTGTTTCCTGGAGAAATGCTTTATGGCTATTGCTGCAATAACATCATTGGTGTCTGCATTAACCCTAGTCTCATGAAAGCCCTCCTGGAGCATTGTGTTCAGCTTTGAGGTCCCCAGTACAAGAAAGGCATGAACCTCTTTGAGCGGGTCCAGAAGAAGGCCTCAGAAATGGCCTGAGGAGTGGAACACCTCTCCCATGAAGAAAGGCTGAGACAGTTGGCGTTGTTCAGCCTGGAGAAAAGAGTGATCCGGGGAGACTTTATTGCAGCCATTCAATATATAAAGGGGGCTTATAAAAAAGATGCAGTGACTTTTTTCCAGGGTCTGTAGTGACAGGACAAGGGACAACATTTATAAACTGAAAGAGGGTAGGTTAAATTGGATATAAGGAAGACATTTTTTACAATGAAGGTGGAGAGACACTGGAACAGGTTGCCCAGAGATGTTGTGGATGCCCCATACTTGTGTTACAAGAATCACTAGAATTGAATTGATTATAGTGTTCATTTCATAACTATTGTAACCATGGAACTGTGTACAGCCCCTACAGGTTAACGTTTATAGTAGGGAAACAATAACTAGACATGATTTAGGGACTAAAACCAGCAGGCAATAGACAATGGGGCTTTAGGTTTATGTCAGAAAGAGGTAATAAATTGTGTTCTGGACAGTAGACCTTACAGAACTGCTTGAAACTGCCAAGATTAGGGAAGCAGTAGGTAAAAGGTAATTCCTACCGGGGGAGATCACGACCGCCGACTCCTTGACCACCTACCCAGATTATACCACCTACTCAAAAGAAGACGATACGGGAGGAAGACAGAGTCTGCACACTAATTTACACGAGAGGCAAAGAAGAAAGAACCAGTCGTTAAGGAAAAACAATGAATATGTATTATTTAAGTGTATAAAAGCCGGTGAATTTTAACGCAAAGGGGGACACATCTTTGGAGGAGCTATCCCCTGTGTCCCCAGCACTGAAATAAAGAAGTGCCTGCTCACCTACTCTGCGTAGATGAGTTTCTTTTCTCTTACAGATTTGTAACACCCCACCCTGGGAAGTGTTCAAAGTCAGGTTGGACGGGGCATTCAGCAACCTGACCTAGTGAAAGATGTCCCTGCCCATGGCAGGGATGATCTCTCAAGGTCCCTTTCAACCCAAACCATTCTCTGATTCTGTGGGCCTTCTGTAGCCCCTAAGAGAGAGGAGACTTCTCTGATTTCAGTCCTGTGGCAAAACTTTCCTGCAGTGGCACCTGGCTAGTCCAGCTTTATCATCACTAGCAATCACAGTCACTCATACACCCACACTTCTTCCGGTTGCTGGCACCACAGACTGCTGTGCACACAGAATAAAGAGCCTCTTGCTGTAAGATAGTTGAAGGTGGATTTTATGAAGAAAACAAGACAGGCTGCAGTGATCAGGGGCAGTGTATGATCAGACAAATGTACCAAGCAAGCAGCCCCTGCTTGCCTGTGAATGGACCCTTTTGTTCCCTTATGCATCTATTTGCCACACTTGTTGATCCCCAAGTCACTAAATCCCTCCCTTTCCCCACCTTTGGTTCCTCCCCTAAACGTCTCACAATAAATCCTGCCTAATCCCAAAATGCTCTTCCCCTGCAGGGGGCTGGGTGGTGTCCTTCCCCCTTAGTGTGTTCCCCAGCCCTATGCACCAACCCCCCTTAGTCGCAAAGGTGATCTGGAGAGCTCCTCCGGTGACTCACCTTGAGGGGTTTCATGCCTGGACAATGGGGCTGATGACTCTTCTGGGACAGACCTGGGAGGAACCTGGACAAGGTGTTAATTCCTCAGGAGACTGTTTGAGTTCCCCTCCCTGCCATTGTGCCTCTGTGCTCCTCTGGGTTTGTGGAGATGGGCCCTTGATGGGCTGGTGGCTCTCCTGTAATGGGCCCGGGAGCAGTCAGGGCAGGTTATTAATCAAATTACTCCTCCAGACACTCTTTTTCTGTGCCTTCTTTGTGTGTGCAGGTGAGCTTCTTGTCACTTAACATAGACATCAGCTTCTGAGACAGAATCCTGAAATTACTTTCTGTGTTAAAGGCAAGCAGTAGGCGTTCCAGAGGGAAACACATCTCACACACCTTTCATATCTGAATTGGAATGAAATGTGCCGCGCTCTGGAAATTCCTGTTTCCTTCTGTTGATTGTGATGTAGACCTAGGGAACTGTCTTTAGAAATGCATATCTAAGTATAGTTCATTTCAGCTAACTTCAGTCTTCTGCAAGGTAGATATTTGCACCTGAACTAGTCATAGAATCGTAGAGTAACTGAATAACCTGAGTTGGAAGGGACCCACGAGGGTCATCGACTCCAACTGCTGACTCCATACAGGGCAACCTAAAAGTTAAACCATGTATCCAAGAGTGTTGTCCAAGTGCTTCTTGAACACTGACAGGCTTGGGGCCATGACCGCTTCCCTGAGGAGCTTGTCTCAGTGCTTGGACACCTTTTTCCTGTTATCCAATCTGAACTTGCCCTGATGCATTTTTAAGCCATTCCCTCACGTCCTATTACCAGACACCAAAGAGATCACCACCGCCGTCTCCGCTCCTCCTCACGAGGAAGCTGTGTAGGCAGCAATGAGGTCACCCCTCAGTCACCTCTTCTCTAAGCTGAACAAACCTAGTATCCTCAGCCGCTACTCGTAAGTCCTGCCCTCTAGTCATTTCGCCATCCTTGTTGCCCTCCTTTAGACATATTCTAAGATTTTTATAGCCTTCTTATATTGTGGAGCCCAAAACTGCACACAGTTCTTGAGTTTCTTCTATCAGAAATAGTGTTGCCAACAGGACTAGGGAAGTGATTGTCCCCCTGTACTTGGCACTGGTGAGTCCACACCTCGAATACTGTGTTCAGGTTTGGGCCCCTCACTACAAGAAAGACATTGAGGTGCTGGAGACCAACAAAGCTGGTCAAGGGTCTAGAGAACAAGTCTTACGAGGAGCAGCTAAGGAACTGGGGTTGTTTAGCCTGGAGAAAAGGAGGCTGAGGGGAGACCTTATCACTCTCTACAGCTACTTGAAAGGAGGTTGTCGTGAGGTGGGTGTCGGTCTCTTGTCCCAAGTAACAAGCGATAGGACAAGAAGACATGGCCTCAAGTTGTACCAGGGGAGGTTTAGGTTGCATATTAGGAAAGATTTCTCCACCGCAAGGGTTGTCAAGCATTCGAACAGGCTGCCCAGCAAAGTGGTTGAGTCACCATCCCTGGAGGTACTTCAGAGACCTGTAGATGTGGCACTTAGAGACATGGTTTAGTGGTGGACCTAGCAGTGCTAGGTCAACGGTTGGACTCAATGATCTTAAGGGTCTTTTCCAACCTAAACAATTCTGTGATTCTATGAGGTGAGGCCACCCCAAGGCTGAGTAGAGTCAAGCCACTCCTGCACCTGTGTGGGAATAAAACATAACAGAAAGCCACCGTGAGAGCCACTCTTTTCAGAAACAGTGACTGCAAGCCTAATACAGCACCCTGCAGAGAGTAAAGCGTAGCACTTTAGTCACTTGAATCACTCCTCCACGCTCCCTGCATAGTCAAAGATGATAAATAGGTATTTCTTCTCATGGGGTTATCTGATCTGAAGCAAAAGTATGATTCAGTGTTTAGAATCACACACAAAACTTTTGGGATTTCCAACAAATGAAAATGATTCAGCTGCTCAAAATGAGGCCACAGTGATTCCATTCTGTGAGGGTCTGGGGGTGAGGGTGGGAGGAGACGGAAGGGAGTGACCATTTACTTTGAGAAAGGAAGAGGTGCAATTATACAGGTAGTTTAGATGATTTACAGAGCAGATCTCGTGAACAGTCATTTGTTTAGATTTAAACTGATGATAAAAAAGATGCACATCTTGCACTCTAGTCACAATAGTACTTGATGTACCTGACACAACAAAGAAACAACAAACATTCCAGTGGTGACATAACCAAATGGACACCACCAAATCACCTCTCTGGGTTTCTCGTCATGTTTGCAAACAAATGTCCCGACCTCTTGGGCGGTATCTCACACACACACACTTAGATGCATCCCCTTTCCACAACAGCCCGACTGTAAACTCCAGAAGCATATATAAAGCAGAGGGCAGGTGAGACAGAGACATAGGCGGGCAGGCATACGCAAAGTGTTTGTGAGCATTACCCTGGATTTGTTCCATTACTGTTACCTCATTCTGCAAAAGTTGCCGCCACCAGCAAGTTAAAATTACATGTATAATGAAATCTTTAAAAAATCTTCCTCAAGAAAAGGTCAACGTTTTCCTCTGATCCCAATGATATAAACAGTCTGTTACCAGAAAATAAAGTGCTCATTACCAAGAACACAGAGGAAGTCTAATGAAGAAAGACTGATTTTTTTTTTCTGCATAATAACCTGTGGTCAGTTAATTTTCGCATGGCAGCTTTGATGTCATTGTTCCTCATGGTGTAGATGACTGGATTTATCACCGGTGGCAACACAGAACAGGGAAGAGAAGCTGTAAGATCCAGAGCTGTTGGGGAGTTGGAGACAGGCTTAAGATAGGCGAAAGGACCAGTGCTGACAAACATGGAGACCACAATGAGATGAGGGATGCAGGCTGAAAAAGCCTTACACTGTTTTTTCTTGACAGAAATTCTCGAGACCACAGTGAAAATCTGAATGTAGGACATACTTATAAAAGCAAAACAAATGACGACTAAAAGGAAACTAAATGTAAGAACCCCAGCTTCACTAAAGTGTGAATCGGAGCAGGAAAGCTTGAGAAGCTGTGGAACTTCACAAAAGAACTAGGCAATGATGTTGGACTTGCAGAAGGATAAACGAAAGATGTTCCAAGTGTGGAGAGCAGAGTAAGGGATGCAGCTGAGCCATGCACTGACTGCCATGCAGATGCAAGCAGTCCCCTTCATGGTTGTCTTGTAGTAAAGAGGTTTGCAGATGGCACCGTAACGGTCATATGCCGTGACAGTGAGTAAAGCAAGATCAGCAGCACCAAAGACATGGAAGAAAAAGACTTGGGCAGCACAGCCAGAATAGGAGATGACTGTGGTATTCAACAGAAAATTGGCCATGGACTTAGGGAGGGTGACAGAGACGGATGAAAGGTCTAAGATGGACAAATTCATCAAGAAGAAGTACATGGGTGTGTGAAGGTGATTACTGACAGCTGCAACCACAATGATGAGAAAGTTTCCCAACACGGCAGCCAGATAAATCCCCAGAAATACCACAAAGTGGAATATCTGCAGTTCCTGAGTATCGGAGAATCCCAGGAGAAGAAACTCTGTCACAGTGCTTTGGTTGGACATTTTCTTTCCGGCGTGCTGGTGAAAGCTGTGGAAGGGAAAGTCAAGGATTTTGTCTGAGACGTGATGGTCTGCTCCATAGTCTCTCCACCATCTGAATTTCACAGTTGCCCTAACCACATTTTGCTCACTGAAGACAAAAGGCGTGAATCTCACATGATGGACCAATCTATAACTCAGAAACAAATCCCCCAGTAATCATAGTTCCACATATAAAACACATGTGTGTGCACATGTATAGGTAACATACATAGGTATGTATACATATATAATATATACGCCTGTAGTCTACCTATGTTTTATATATGCTTATCATATATATTATAAATCTTACATGCTTTTATATATGTTTACATGCTTATATAAATGCTGTCCATGTTTCTTATCATTATTTCAATAGATATTTGTGCTCATATTTATACATGCATACCTATTTATATATATGCATGAGGTCCCATAATCTCCGTTATGAAAACCCAGTGTAACTTATTTTTTCCCCCAGAAATATGCCCAGATAGAAACATGAGTCCCAGCATGTCTGCAGTGGTTCAACATGGAGCTTTGAGAGTATTTCTCCAAACCCCAGTTAGAGCTGCTAATACTATCTTTCATGGTGTGTGACTCACCAACCTTCGGCAGTGAGATCCAGGTGCCTAAATGGAGTCAGAAAGTGCCGACTGAGACGTCCTGGACTCCACTTTTCAGAAAGTGGCAGGTAACCTACAATCTCATGCAAATGTATTGGTAACCTTAGGGCATCTCAAAACACACTAAACACATACATTTAAGCATCTCCCTCCCACTGTAGGATGTTTTTAGCAAGAGGCAATCTGCCTTGATTAGTGGAGAGAAAACATCAGAATGGGTTCCTGTGACCTCTTGTAAATGTCCTGCCTTAGGATGGACTGCAAAATCCTCTCTCATTGCCCAGCCTCTCCTTTACTAATAAAAGAAGGGCAACATGATTAGTTTGGATCTAAATGGGCAATTTTAGATGCCAAAGTTAAGAGAGCTAGGGCCATACTTAGATCCTCTAGGTCCCCGCTTTTCTTCTCAGTCAGTGATTCACCCATCTCCGCAAGACGATTCGTCCTGGTCCTGTGGTGCACATCCAGTCTCAGAGAGAGAAACAATTTCTGGTCTCATTATTTTTTCAAAAATGCTGAAAGTGCTTGTAAAATTAACTTCTTAATTGAACGTTTTGTAGTAGGAGTAAATACAGGGCAAAATCCTCAAACCTTACTGAATTCATACAATATTTCTTCTGGTTTACATTAACGGCATTACCGCTATTACCTTGAATTAAAATAGCAAACCTAACATGCTGCTCCTTTTGGATGTGTTTCCAAGACGGCTTCAGCCTCTGTTCCTCTCAAAGGGAGCTTCTTTGTGGACGGCTCAGTAATGAATCCTTTGAAACACTAGAAACGCTGCTGTGCTGCCTAGGTATGAAAGAGGCAGTCACAGCAGTCTCCTTATACCTTAATGTCAGGATGAACTTAAAGAAGTAGATAAAAACCAATTTACCTTACTTAGAAAGAGCTGTGTACACCTGCCTCACAGCTCCACTGTGGGGATATGATGAATGCTGTGAGAAAACAATCAATGTCTCTCTCCAGACTTGTGGGAGTAGCACTCTGGAGGCCTGCACAGAAGCTCAGAAGCATGGATACAAAGCTAATCTGTGGTGCATTCTTCAACTGGAAAGTCAAAATGGACAAGCTGCTAATGGAATGCTTTTCATATAATGGAAATGCGGCTGTAGTCTCAGGTAGAAATCTAGATGTACCTGCACACATAGTGGGATGTGGATTCATACTACACCGGCTGGCAGCCAGAGCTGACTGTCTTCTCATTGCAAGAAAGGGAATAATTGCTTCTTGACATATTAATGTTATCAACTCATGGGGAAATTGTAAATAAAATCTTGGGGGGGGGGGGGTTGGTTTGGGTTTGTTTTGGGGTGGGTTTTTTTGATTTATTTTTGTCTTAGACCACTGAATTTCTATTTTTTTATGTTTGTTTTCAAAATTCTGTCTGACGGTGGATTGTAAAGAAACGTCTTGCATTTTCTGCAATGCCCTAGTGTAACTTACACATTAAACCAGAATTGGTAGACATAGCAATGGATGCCTGCGATCCTGTCCCTTCCTGGGGAAAGCATTTGGATGTGCAAGCTCTCTGACATGTCCTGATACACTAGGTACTTTTGTTAAGCAACAGAGTATCATGTTTACTTCAAGTCACCTCCATAGCTCTCAAAGATCCCGCCACTGGCAAACACGGGAGATCAGACATCTAGGTCCCTCGTAACTCTATACGCTGTAGACAATTCCATGAAGGTGTCCAAAGATGAGACTAAACCTTTGTTCTCTTTCTTTTCCCCTCGTCCCCAACAGTTGTCTACTCCCTCCCTTTGACTCAATAGACTTACCATGCTTGTCTTTGTGGATTTTACTCTTTAGTTTATGCAGCACTTCTGATGCTACAGTTGTAACGGTTTATCACATCATTGACTCAGTTCTTTTCCTCTTTGTTCACTAGGAATCAAAGCAACAGACCTCTGTAATCTGTTGTTCTCCTGAGCTTCTTAGTATTAAGTTAAACCAATAGCTGATCACATAAATTGGTTCTCATCTGCTCTGTGTTTACCTGGCATGGAAAGTCTGAGGCATGACAAGGCCAAAGCACTGAGGTGTGGATTCATTGCTGACGCCTCCCAAGAAGGACCTTTCAGGGATCTGGTGGGATCTTGTCACAGGAGCCCTGCACAACTCAGAACCAGAGACATCGTACCAAGAGTTTCAGGCTGCTTTGGTGGCAAAGATAAAAAGGGCCCATTGTGACAAACTGGTGCGACTCCCTAAAGCAAAGGCATTGCAGGTTTTTTTTTTTCCTCGGGGGCTAAGCTTCTACCTCATAATCTGAGTTGTGCACAATCCAAAGAGACAGAGGTGTTTAGGAACCTGAGGGATGTGGTCAGGCATCTGAGGGAGAGTCAGCCCCAGATTCAGAACCCTGTGGCACAGTTCAGCTTGAGATTAAGACACCTAAACTGATGCATCTAAGTGTAGGGAATAATCCAGTAGCTGTAACGAGTAGATCCAATGCCTCTGGAGTTGCACTAGAGTCTTTCAGAAATGCACAAATGCATGACAAAAAGGACATAGACCGTATGGAAGACTCATACCATTTTCAGAGAAGTCTCTGAAAGGCATATCCACAGGCACTGGATCCCTTTCTTCAGGTAACAGAATTGCATGATAGTGCTCTCCTGAATTCAATGGCAGGTTAGTTTACACCCCAAGCTCCCACTTATGTCAAATTCAAGTATTTTATTCTAGAAATGAGAGCCAGACCTAAATATAGGAAACATATCCTTTTTTGGCCCTTCCTTGGGAAAAGGGGGTGACTGCTTTTCTTGATTGGAATCATTGCTCCAGCACAGTCAGTCTAATCCCACTTTTGTTTGAACGGAACTTCTGGAGAGCAGCCGGTCCCACGTTTCACCTAACACAGGGTCAAGTCCAAAGTCACATTAGGTTGCTCAAGGCCCACTAGCCCCTTTCAGCTGCATTATTTTTTTCTCTCCAGCTAATCTTCCTGCATTTTGAACATGCTGTCTAGGTATAAGCTAGTTATTTCAGGTACCAAGATCAGGCAACCAACTTCCCCCAAACCAGCTCACCTCCATCTTGGCTCGTCCTGTCTCTTCTACTCTCTGTGTTCGTCTCTCATGACACACTTCTCAAGTTTCCACCACTGTCTGTCATGTCCTAGCCCTTCCTTATAACATGATTTCTTCTGTCCTTTCTGTTGTCGTCATCTTACTTTGAATTTCCCTTCCAATTACCGCCATTCATCTGACTTTCCCCTGGACACACCCCTCCACAGACCCTCTTTGATGCAGACGTCATAACTGCCCTTGTATAAATGTGGGGAAACTGGTCCAACTGAAGCGTTCTGTTATAAAGGACAGAAAAATGAAAATGGGACTGGATTAGGGCTATGAAAACAATACTATTCACAGAGAATACATTACTGCGTAGAAAAAGAGTAAATCTACCACGTAGGCAGACCATTGTATTGATCCTGACTGGGAGAGGGTTGCACATTTAGGAGTTAGTGATCCACGCAACAGTTAACCCAAGGAGGCTCTGTGCTGTGCTGTGCTGTTTTGGGGTGGCTTTCAGGTCTGTGTTGTGCTGCACAAATCCCTTGCTCACAGGATAAACTCAGGAGCTCATTGCAGCAGAGGAGGCTGCAGGCAGCTCCCACTCGGCAGTGGCCATTGTGCTACCTGCGCACCCTTGCCTGTGTCTGACAGAACAGCAAGAAGTTCTCATTGTGAACATCCCTTAGGAATAGAGCTGTTTTCTTGTGGGGAAATTATATAATAGCTCAAATGACCAAAGGGGAGAGCTTTTCTCTACGGACAGGATCTGCTCTGTGCAGTGCATCATGGGAAAATCCATCCAAGCTCCGTCTGATGCTGCAGGAAGGCAGGCGCCCAGCTTCTGAAGGGATGTAAGATTTACTCGCTATCTATATTCCCCTTCTTTCTTCCTTTGCCTTACTAAAGCAGTTATCTTACTAGGCCATTTCTTGTTGGGCCTTTTGTACTGAGATCCAGAAAGAGCCCTGCTCTCTCTCTCTCTCTCCCCCACCCCCACCCCCCCCACCCCCAACCCCCACC
>JAVKLA010000202.1:0-14555 GCA_034782735.1 Sagittarius serpentarius
AGTATATAAACTGGGGGGAGCTGGCCGGGAGGGGCTGATCACTGCTCAGGGACTGGCTGAGCGTCGGTCAGCGGGTGGTGAGCAATCACGTTGTGCATCACTTGTCTCTTCTGGGGTTTTATTTCTCTCTTTCTTTGTTTTGTTAGATTCCTTTTCATTACAATTATTTTATTTTATTGTTATTATCTTATTACATTATATTTTATTTTACTTTAGTTATTAAACTGTTCTTGCTTCAACCCACAAGTTTTACTTCTTTTTTTTGATTCTTTTCCCCATCCCACTGGGAGTGGGGAGGAGCGAGCGAGCAGCTGCATGGTGCTTGGTTGCTGGCTGGGTTTAAACCACAACAGACCGTAAAATTCTTATAAATGTGCACTATATTAATTTGATAATTTCAACAGTTAAACTGCTGTGTTTCAGAAAGGCCAAGAAACCATTAACACTGGATGTATGCTAACATCACTACTCCGTCAAGAAACTCAAGAGACTTCCACAGGTGAAAAAAAGGGCAGACCAGATCACAACCTGTTGGTAACAGTAACAGCTAAATCGTGATGTCTGGGATTTACGAAATTGCTCATCAAAACATAACTTTCTGTCCACCTCTGCACAATCAAAAGAATAATATTCGCCACAGTCACACCACCATAACTCAGGTGATATAATCCAATAGCTTAGCTATGGTTTAACTCTCCAAGGACCTAAACCACCGAGTCTTTTTCTACAATTGCATTGCTTCATTGGTGAAATGGCGATAGTGATGTTCTTCTGCCTACAAATGCTCTGAATTCATATTTCCCTCTTTAAATAAACGAAGCTTAAGAGGAAGAATTATCTTGCATTTCACTGGGTTTGAAGACATCGGGCAAGGATCCACTCAGTCTACTCCCCCAGACTTCTTGTATGACCTCTAGATTCTGCTGAGAAAAAATGTCATGTATCAGCTAGGTATTATTGCTATTGGCTATAACAGCAACTAAAACCTGCAGTGAGTGATTGGGACTTCTCAGCAGTGACCGTTGTACAAAGGAGGTAAGAGGCAGATAATTAGAAAAAAGGAGGAAAAGATGGAAATCTTACTACAGTAATGGTTACGTGTATGTATATTAGAAGTCACAGCAGCAGAATGTGCTATTGATAGCCAGAAGTCTAGCCCGTACTAGACACTAGCATATTGTGGCTAAGGCAGGTTTAAAAGAGATTAAATAAAACAAGAATACATTCTATGGAGACTTTTTTCATCCGAGCATGTTTCTAATAAAAAAAAAAATCTAAGATTTTTTAGATAAATGGTTCTCACACAGTTCATGAAATTCTTAGCAGAAGTCCAAAACATGTTCAAAACAACTTTCAGTTGTGTACTTATGGAGTAGACACATTCCCTGTCTTGCAGGAGATTTCTTCATAAAGAAGAAAGCAAGTTTGAATAGCCTCTGTGGTGACTGATTCCCAGCTGTAATATATTTCAAAAGAACTGTCTCAACTTTCTTTGCCCATGAAGCTGTCACTTCTGATGTCCCAGAAAACACCAGTCTGACTTACTTTTCTTCTGCCACTCATGCCAGTGCCGTGCAATAGGTCAAGGGGCATAGTTGTAAAGATATGCCAAGAGGAGGAAAATCAATTTTGGAGCCCCAAAGGCAAAACTACTGATGCAGAAGATTACTAAATACAACCAGTTGCCTTATGGCACTTAAGTCTTCCAAGGAGGACACTGTGAGGCTGCTATTCAGTAAATATGAAATAAGGTCTTATGGCAAGTCAGAAAGAATAAGATTTTTTTTCTTGCATTGCTCCTAACTACTATTTGCTTGGGGAAAAAATGGTAGAGTGTAGATATGTATAAAATACATTTAAAATATTTCTATGGCTAATATTACAGAAGGAGTGCAAAACCTGCTGACTCTTCGACAAATTTGCATCAGCTCTGGGACTCTGCCAAAGGCAGAATGTCCTTGGGAAAAGATAACTATGTCTAAAATACATATATTTAGAGATAAATTGTGGGATAATGAGGAGGATCTCTCAATCCTAATGAAACAGCCCTAAACCTCTAATCAAATTATTAGAATGCTGTTAATATATTTTCTTTTTGTGCAGATATATTTATACACACATATATATGAATTTTCTCCCCAACTTCAAGTGCTGCTTCTTTCTGCTGTAGCTTCAGCGTTAATTTGCACTTAAAGTTTGTTGTCTAGTCACGTACTAACACAACAGGATTTATGTAGAGGATGCCATATTATGTAATTTCCTGAGAAGTGTGAACTGTGCCACAATTCCTCCTAAACTTTGTGGAAATCAATGGAAAGTTTTGGGTTTGGCACCCACTTCATACTTACCTTTCTTTTTTCTCAAAGCAGTGAAGTGTATTAGAAGCTCAGGTACAACATCCCAGTACTCAATGGCTGCACCATCTGCTAAGATGGTGAGATTTGATTTATTAAATCTAAGTCTATTCATTAAATTCTTTTCCTAGACTTTAATGGTGAACTAGATCACATAATCTGAAAATTATGTGCCTCACTGTAATTATTAGCATTTTGATAACAAAGTACAAGATCCTCTAAAAGTAATTTTTCTAGTATGGGGTTTATTCTTGCCTAGTACATTTAAGTATCTTCAGTACCTGACAACAGTGTGCTTGAGTATGACTGCTCAGTGTCACTGAGACACAGGCATGACAACCGCTGTCACCAATGTAACTTCCAACCCCATTTCATCTACCCAGCTGGAGTACACCTCTGATTTGCTGTGAATGCATTTGGCTGAGAGTAAGCCATGAGCTTCAGCACAGCAGGGGTGAATCAATCTCTGTATTTGTGGCCTGAGCTACAACCACAATTTTAAATAAGCCAGAATGAGTGCCCCATGAGTGATGCACATCTCAGTAACCCCCAAAACTTTGTTCCAATTTCCCCCAGAGATAAACTGTGAGCTATTCAAATGTGTGAATGGCAATTACGTACCTAACCTGGAAGTCTGATTCTAAGTGGGTATTTCAGCTTGTGATAGATGCGGAGCTCTTCATTCTGTTTCACTACACTCATTCGCTGTCTTTTCTTCCTCCATTCTCAAAGTAACTGTCATCTTATATGGGCATACTTGTTTGACTGTCTTGGGTTTTTCTACAAACAGTTTTTCCAAGCTGTGTTTACTTAGAGTTGTCACTTGAACTAGGAAATTAAGGTGGCCAAATACGATGACTGGGCACATGATGGCCAGATATCTCTTCCTTAACTGTGGTTAACCAGTGAAATGTGGGTGCCTAAAGGAGTTCAGGTCTGGGACCACTGAGGCTGAAATGTGTTGATTTTTTCGTTCTTGACATACCTTATTAAAATCATAAATCATGGAAATACATTTCTGTGCCATATTAACAGAACATTTGAGCTAGAATTTCCTTGCAGATTCCCTCTATTTTGCTAAACCTTCAATTACCTGCTTTTGTTTCACTTGCTTTTACCAAGACTTGTTAGGGCTAGATAAGGGAATACACTCAGGACAAAAGTGAGATGACAGATTGTTTCGTGCCACAAGGGACTGTGGGATTAAAAAACACAAAGAGCTAGTGGAAAAATTTAGTGGCTGCAGGCAACCTATGTCAGGTTTAGAGAGCAACAAGCCTGGGACAGCAGTGCCCCAGAGCCGTGACTTGTAACAACTGTATATGGCCTAAATGCCAAAAAAACCCCATTTAGTCATCTCTGATCTAGTCACAGGAGACAATAAAACATAGAAAGGAAAAACCAAGTAGCTGCTGCCCGCCTGCCCATTCTGAACACCTTATCCTGAACTAACACTGCCTTTGGATTTGACAAAAAAAATTCACTTTTAGAGCAAAAGAGTTTTGTTACTCCCTGTAAGATGTGACACATGACCAAACTGGATCTTTGGCAGGAGTACTATGAGTACTCCCCACACAGCTTTTTTTTTTTTTTATATACCTTTCCTCCATATGGTAAATTATACTTGGCCTCAAGAAATGGAAGAGAAGGGAGGAGAAGATCATGGCTTTTGCTTTGATTATGCTGGAAAATTACCACAGGTTTAAGAGTTGATAGTCACCCCTGTAAATATTCCTTCCACAAGCATCCAGTAAGGGAAGTGGTAATTTGCAAAGGTAAGGAGTGGGGGGGGAGATAAGGGTGCTTTCAGTTTCACTGAGTGCAATCTCAGAACAATGTTTATTCATGTCTCATTTGAGATCTAGCAATGCTAACATCCCTCACTGTAAAGAAAACAGTAATTGTATACCTCTCATTGATCATGATTTACAATTGTTGGTGCTGTTTAAGGTCTTGAAATGGTAAGCTATTTAGTATTATAACAAAGGATAACAGATATTTCTGACTAGAACTTTTAGACTGCTTTTTTCCTAGTGCATGAAATGAGTTTGCCCCTAATGAGTGTCAAACAAATACTGGAATTTATTTTTATTAGGTCATACTTAATGAACAGGTACTTTGAACATCAAGCTTCTTGGAGTCCAAGTCTTTATGAGTCAATAATGTACAGTTTGAGAAACCTGAATTATTAGTATCCATGTACCATTGCTCTAGTCTAAACCAAGTACAATTGCACCATATAATATGTAAAAGACTGAGCTATCAGTATAAAAAACAGCCTGTTAAATACTGAAATATAAACTTTCACTGGCTTTGCTCATAAGGTTTTTTTCTGCAGATTTTAGAAGATACAGATGTACTTTACTTTGAGCAATATATTCTTGCTCTAAAATAATTGTGATAAGAAATTGTAGGAATTTTATTTCAAAGTGAATAGAGGATATAAGATGCTATGAAAAGAAGCATGGAAGTATAATACAATGACTAAAATGCAAGGTTAATAATGTAGTAATATTAATAATGTGATATCAACTGATCCACAGGAAATAAATAGCTGACTAAAAAAAATCCTGCTCAACTTCCATGAGTTAATAAAATTTATTACAAATGTTAGGTATATTCTGCTATATAAAACAAATTCTCACATCTGCAGTCTGTGTTGTATTTTATACTGAATAGCATAAAAAGTGTATTATGTACAAAAGACAAAAAGGTGAGCAGTGAGGCCTGCAAGGAAAAAAAAAAGCAGCACAGTATTGGATTTCAGAGACTTGGCTGGAAAGGAGAGCACTAAGAATTTAAAAAAGCCCTGTGTGCAAGAAGAGGAAGACTCAAAGAGGCTGCAGCAGAAAGAAAAAGGGAACAAACTCCCATCCCCCAATAAAGAGATTTGAGGACATTCGTGTACATTCCAGGACTTTACTATTTAGCTGTATCTGTATGTCTTCATTTTTTATTCATGTTGAGAAATCAAAATTTAAGTAGTGATTTCATCTGAGAAGTCAGGCTCCTCTCCAGCTACACCACAAAACTTTTGTTACTGTAGTAATTGAACCAACATACATATAAATTCAGATTGGATTTAATTCCTGATTTATTTGGAGGAAAGACATCTGGAAAAAAAGAAAAACATTCCTGCACCTTAATCAAGGTAATTGCCACTCATTTCCCACCTGGCCAAAAGACCTGATGAGTAACTGCAGCCCTAATTAGGAAAATCAGTTTGAACCATCCAACTTTAGACCTGCACTCAGAGTTGGAAATTACACCGGTTTTTTTGCACTTCAGCATTGAACAGAGATTTAAATAATTCGATACGGTTTGCAGGTGTGAGCATGATGCTGAGTCATGTGTGGAAAAAAGTGCATGCTGGAATCAGGCTGGGATACAAGCAAAAGGTTTTTAGTGAATTAATATTTTCAACTGTACAGAAATAGAGGATTTCAGGGAGATTCGGTGGCCCTATTCATAACTCGGGTGGCAATTTTTAGGCAAAAATCTATCTTCATAATCTCATGAGGTGATTAAATACAAAGCCTCAATTAATGAGGATTGTTATAATATGATTTGAAGTGGATTATAATATCATTTTACTTCCTGGGCTTAGACAATGGAAATAGCAAATGAGTGCAGATAAAAGTAGGATCCTTTTATTTATCAATAAAAGGAAAACCTGCAAGCCAAAACTGGGAAGATAAAACAGAAAAGCAAGCGAGAAAATTACTGACATGAGGCCTAGGCTTATGCTGCTGCATACTGACCAGGGTAGGGATTTGGGAGCTACTGCTGAAAATTTACAAACTTCACACCAGTGCGCTGCTGTCATGAAGGAGGAAAAATGAAAATCAGAATCAAAGCTCCAAAGAGACAGAAGTGGAATATAAATAAGAAAAAGAATTGGTGGTGGTGTCTATTTTATTCTCACCTACAGCACTAGGATGTAAGTACAAAAATCCTGTTCATCTCTGAGAAAATCGAGACAAGGAACGAGAAGAGGTTACCCAGCAGTGACTGAATAGCGTAACTAAATGCACATCATATTACTTAATAATAATCAGAATTAATTTTTTAAATTTAGTAAGTTAAAAAATGAAAAAGTGTCTCTTGATAGAAATGGAAAGATTAAAATATGTGGCAAGAACAAGGAAATCTGTGCAGTAGTTCAGACAACTAAACATAAAGTGATATGTTACCTGTTTCATTATGAGGTAGTAATCAAGCAGCTAACTAGACCAATTAATATTATGCCACAAATTTAAATTAATTGGCCTACTGGGATATTTTCTGTAAAGGTAGAATTATTGTTTATCAGAAAAGCCACATTCCTAATCCAAAGAGAAGGAAATTAATCTGCTTCATCACCTAATCCTGCTGACATGCAAAGTGTAAACCTCTAAGGGCTAATTCTTGTTCATTTTGCAGACTGCTGAGAAGTATACAAGCAAACTGGTCTGGGGGTCCTCATTGTACATCATCTTGATTGATGACCAGTTACTTCCAGTTAAAACAGATATATGTAAATGCTTATTTAGATATAAATGTTTATTTGGTCCACCTTGGGTGAAACATGAGTTTCAGTTGGCACAACAGATAACCCAGAACACCAGACAATACTGTGGCTTAGTTGAAACAGGCACTATACAAACAAGAGGTCTTCAGGAAGCTACCATTAGCAAAGCAAGAGAAAGGTTGAAAAGAGAATCAGACACACAGGTAAGAGGAGAGCAGAACAACATCAGAAAGAGGAGGAGATCATCTGAGTCTTGCCCACTGTCTCCTCTATACGATGCTGTATCTCCGTCATACTCAGAATATAAAATGTGTATCTTAGGTTCTCCTTTTTTTCTTTTCTCACTGTCCCAATCATTGTTTTTTTCCTTGTCCTATCAGATGCTGGAAGATGGCTAGACAACAGACTGGAGGCTCACTTTTCAGCTCTGCTGCAACAATCATCCAAATATTGGAAAGGGATTGCATATAACCTCTCTATAAAATTAATCTACCTCCCCCCAACAGACCCTTGCCACTCTGAAATACAAAATAAGTCTCTCCTGAATCCCCATAATAATGAAAATGCTACGGCCCTTGTCATAAACAGATTTCAGTGATCTCATCTCACTTGTTGCATGACTCTATCAGATAATCTTGCTATCACAAAGGGATTATCATAAATAGCCTGGAAAATTATGTTAACCCACAACAGCTCAAGCGTTGTTATAAAGCAAGACACCTTAAAGTAGTTATTTCTATTCTTAACACTTATTCATAAAAGGAAAATCTGTACCTGGGGGATTTCCTTTTTCTGCTTTTCTTTTTCCAGATTTTATTTATCTTACAGAACAGGAACATTCATAAAAGACATTAGATACTGTCCAAAAAAAATTTAAAAAAAATCATTAAACACTTCTTTCCTAATTTTGCATTTAAAATACAGAAGTCAAGGTTAGTTTCAAGGCATTTTCTTCAACATGTAACAGAATCCAAGTTCTTTGCACAGTCACACTCCAATTAGCTTGTGATTGACAGCTGTCAGACTGGTTCATAATCAGGATTCTATATAACAGATGTTTAAAGAGACTAAAGAAGAAAAAAAAGGCATAGAAAACTGAGATTTGGTAAATAATCAGGCTACTGTTAGTTCACTGAGACTTTTTTGTTGTTGCATATGCTTCTTGATTGATTTCTAAGACAAGCATGCAAAGAAGTAGTCAGCTTTTCCATACCAGAGACATCTAGGGATGTTTGTAGATAAATGAAATAATCCAGGAATGAAAACTTACATGAGTTCACCTAACAATTACATCCTTCAGAAGGAATCTGTGAAATACCTTAAAATAATGAACACAGCAAAGACAGCAAATAGACACAAATACGTAAATACGTATAGGTATTATAATTTTACAAACAATAGAAAGGGATCTTAATACTGGAAATGAACATTTCTAAAATTAAGAGTGCCTTGCTCTGCCAGACTTCTGACAATAAAATATTTTGTTTATTCAAACAAAGGGGAGTTAGCAGAAACTGCCACCTGTTCTTCCTGAATGCCTCATAATTCATCCTTGGGATTATTTGTTCTTCCTCTTTATATTATTCTTCCTGTCATAACCAGAGTCCATACTACATTGTGCCAGGTACTGTATAAACATAGGCTGAAGAAATGACTATGGTCTTACTGAGTTTTCCAGCCGAAGTTCAAAACTAATGTTTTGACAAAAAAAAGCACTACACATGTAAGGATCAGTGCAGCTGGAAATCACCAAATGCATTTTCACACCTTCTCTAATTCCCTGCCTGCAACAACTGGTTCACTAGAACACACAGTACTGTTTAAATTGGTACATTTTAGAAATTCTCTGCTCTGAATTTGGCCACCAACGACTAGTCTGCAAGAACCAGCTCAGTTCTCATAGGAAACAGAAAAGCTGTCATGGAGTAACAACTACAGTTAAGATTGTCTCATTCTGGACTGAGAACCACATTCCTAACTATCACTTTCTTTGCTTAAAAATTACGTCTGTGTTAGCCTTCCTCTTCCATGTGTTCTCATATGGAGAGAAAGAAAAAACTAAGTGTTCTGGAAGGTGACAACTAGACAGTTTGGGAATGGCCTTGTCTTACTGCGCTGATTTCACTGTGCTCCTAATTGTAGCATCAATAGTCATAATTAAAATGTCACCAAGAAATTAAAAATGTTCCTACTCAGCAACACAAATAAAGCTCTGTTTATTCAACCAGGAGAAGGATTTTTGACACAAAATACCCTTCTCACACATATTTAATGAGCTCATTTTCTAGGGAGGATTAACCGATAGGATGGTTGGATGGCACTTAATTATTCTTAGTGAGATAAAGTAACAAAGTTGGGTAGACTCTGTGGATTAGTAAATAAGTAATTTATTTTTCTATAATTAAGACCTAACTTAGAGCACCAAGTAAGATGGGGTTAGTTATCAAGAGACTGTAAGCTACATTTTTCCCAGTATTCCTGAGTTCCAGCATGTTAGTTTATAATCCAGAGTATAAGGGCATTTAAGAAAGAAGAAGATACAGTTAGAAAGTGAGTAAAAATTGCTATAAGATTTCATGATAAATATTTACATATGAAGAAGGTTCTCTATTCATATTTCAGAAGCGTTTGTGCTGAAGAGGCCCAACTATTTTCAGAATCACAAGAAGACAGAAATGACAGTCTTTTATATCGGTTCCATTATTTATGTTAGGTTTTTTCAAAAGACAGAGGTAAGTATAAATTAGCTATATCTATATAATCATAGAATGATAGTTAATACAGATTGGATAATTCAAAGACACTAGTAATACTGCAGTATCCTTATGCATGATCATTCAGTATCCCATCACAAGGCTACAAGCCATAGGCATAAATTCCGAGATTTTCTATGGTTTTCCTGCTGATATTTTTAAGTCTGAAGCTTCATATAATGTTTCACATCAATGAAAGCTCATTTTAGCTAGATCATCCACATTCAGCTTGTTTTTAAGCTGCATATCTATGGCTGGAATACATAAAGCCTAGCACCATGGGACAAACACCAAACCATGTTAATGAAGATTGGGAATTTTTCAGTTCAGTTTCATTTGAACTGAAACAGGCCCATAGTTTAAAGCCTACTCCATAACATCTTTAATAGTTACACACTTGGAGTTATTGAGCAATTCTCCAGCCATACCTTGGTTCATTCAGGACTTAAAGCAAACAGGAAAGGCATCAGCATCCAAAGCAGCTCAGTTTTTGCTCCTGCCAGGGACACGGAGGGACCGTGCACAGCAGGCACTCCTATAGCCGGTCAATAACACACGTTCATGTCCTCCTAAAACTCACTTTGTGCTACTGCATTAGCATTTACATTTGTAATCAGGCTGGTAATTGTAATTTCTGAAAACACGTACATAAATAATGATTGATCATGTAAATTAGAACATCTCATAATTTGCATGCACTAATTATATCCTAGGTTTCAGTCTACCCACGGCAGGAAGGTGGGGAAGGTCATACTGTTCCCAGTGCCTTGTACCATTAGAATTTGAGGAGCTGCAATACTGCCCCCCACCCCCTTTAATACCCAACAATAACCATTGCAGAAAGGACAAATCTACTGTCTTTTGACATTCGCTAAGACTGCAATTTTACTCCAAGTGTTTTCTTTAATTCTCAGTTTTTTAACTTCAGATTCTTTCCCTTCTGGTATTTTTCTCAATAAACTCTATGTTGCTGACAACTAATCAGCCAGCTGGGTGCGATGAATAACTTACTGTGACACATAAATGGTCAAAGAACATTAGCCATAAATGGTACAAAGACAGAAGATGTATTTGACTTTCACCTTTTCCACTGAAGCCTCACTACCTAAATGAGCACAATACCTAGATGCTTCTGCTTTCATATTTTCATACCTTGTCTCTAATGCTTCTCTGGGTTTAATCATCCTTGTTTGTTTTGGTCCCTACAAGTGGACGGAATGTCCTGAAAACAATTACTCAAGTTGCTGGTCTGTTTGATTCTTTCAGGAGATGGCACAAAACTGGATGTCAGATATATCATGCCTGTATTAGACAAACTACTGGGCAATCAGTCAACAGCACAGTGGCAGAACGGGAGGCAAATGATTGCCTCCAGCTTGGTTTCATATTGCTACCTTCCTTTCCACAGGCAGACGTAAGTCAGCCTTACATATCATTAGTTATTTAGCTTAAATCAATTAGCATATTCTAGTCATATTTGGCTGTATCCAATTGCAATAATATTTTTTCTGTGAATTTATTATTCCCCTTCTGCAAGACAAAAACATTTATCTTATGGTAAGCTACAGCTTCCCTACCACAAAATTTCATTTCAGCAACTGTTATTTTACAGTTGTCTGCTGCTTCTTTGCCCTAAAGCTTCAATACTCTTTCTTCAGTTAACTGCAGCCACTCAAAAAAGCCTGACGTTTATACCCATACACCTTGTTTTGTTACTAAGGCTTCATGCTTGCCAACACCAATGACAAATAAAGTACAATCTAGTGACCACAGGGAAGATACCTTAAGGGACCATATCGGTTTTTGGCTACCATGTTACCCTATTCAGGTCATAATCTACCATAACCCTTAAGTCACCATTTCTCAGAGTACCCCATTCTTCTAGAATATGACACATGTTGTGTTACTAGGTATCTAAACTAACTATAATAAAATGGTTATTGCTCTTTTGTAACCTTCATCTAAAGAAATCAGGTAATTCTGTATTAGCAAACTTCCTTATCTTTTCTTTACTACCTTCTTTCTTTGTCTCATATGCAAACCCTGCTAGGTAATTATTTTATATTCCCTTCTTGGATCACAGAAATGCGTAAGTCTATAAGGAACTGCTGTGGGAACTCATTAGGAACACATCCTTTCCACGATCGATATTTTATTTCCTACTTTTGCTTTGGAATTATTATTTTGTAATTTTTAAAAATAACTTTCACATGTCCCTTCTTGATTTTCTATTGTAACAACTTGCAATTAAAAATACAGTATGCTACCAAGCTAAATACCTTATACAAACCAAGTAAGACATCGGAGTTCCGTGCAAATTTACTTACACTTTCTGTAGCTCTTTGGAAAATTGTATTAAATTCTTTATCTATTTGAAAGTCTTATTTTTGTTCTGAGGAAAATCTCCTTAAACCAGAATATATTCTGAAAATTCCTTCCTTTGAAGTGCGCTCTGTGCTTTTGACAGGTATATCTTTCTGGACAGACCATTTTGCTCTTTTGGTGGGGAAAAGAAACAAACAATCCAACTGATTTTAATTAGAAACCCCTCCAAACAGTTACACAATATGCTACCTCAGTTCAGAGAGAATCTTTGTCTGCAAGACCTAGACTGCAGGTCTAGGTTTCTCCCATGGTACAGTTTGTCTTGTATATACTGTGTATTATTATTCTTTCATTAAACTAAAGAACTTTTTCATAAAAAGCAAAGCTGCACATTACAGGGTGCATAATGATGACCTGCTTGCATTACAGAATTGCTTAGTAGGTAACTATATAATGTCTTACCCTCCAGAGAAGTGAACCAGCAGAGGTAAGTCACAATGCAGTTATTTAGATTGTACATGCTTATGAAACCCTCCCTGATTGTTTATATTAACTCCTTACTATAGGTACAAAATACTATCTCGAGAATAGAAAAGCAAATATCAAAGACAAAGGGAGCAATGACAATTGATTAACTGTGGCCATTTTGTTAACACAAAATAACTGAATATTGGGCAGAGTTACAGAATCAAACAGATGCGTCATTACACAGTCAGTTACCTAAAACTGATTAACCTGATTTCTCTGACATTCTCAGTGTATATATGGGGGCATCTATTGACTTAGTATAGAAATTGTAATTTCACAATTATTCCTTAGGCCAGTCAAGTGCAAATCTTTTTTGAGATTCATGACCACGGTTTCTGCAAAATACACTAAATTCATAAGTTGCATTTTCTCTCTATGCTATAACAACAACCTTTTTGTCTTACTGGAACTAGGCAATGCGAGTTCTATGGTAAGATAAAATACATTAGCCCTATGATATGAAAAGAGATTCTATCTGACAGATTTGCAAGCATATCAATTCATTTTCAGTTTCCTTGGATGTTTGATTGCAAACATGTCTTTCAGAATCCCACCTGACTTGTCTTTTTCCCCTCACTATTATAATATAGACATAAATATATCCATCAAATTAAACAAAAGCAGTTTATATACTCCTCATACACAAACTTCTTTTCAACTCTTTTCATTCCTGCCTACCTTTTGCATTTTAACTTGGGTGCTATCATTTTGAAAAAAAATCACTGCTTTGGTTTACAAGAAAACACAATATGCAAAAGTTTCTGGTCAAAACAGTTTAATGGAAATGATTTCAATGGGACTGGAGAAAATAAAAAAACCTGCTCGACTACTGTAACAGTTGGTGAGGAAAAGGCTTCCAGAATATTGCATAGCCAGAAAGACAAGAAATTGGAGAGTTAGTAATGCATTAAAGTGACTATTTTTTGTAGACATTGAGTCTGATTTATAGTTCAATTTCACTCTAGACAATTGTTCACACCAATACAAGTTGAATACAAAGTTATTATAAAAGACCATCAAATCAAAATTGACAGCGCTTTATGTTTACTTGCACCTGGTAAAAATATTACAGAAAATACTGGACAAGAATGAACCAGAGCATGTGCCTCCTCTGCAGTCAACTTCTGAACAGTGTAACTCATTTAAAATATATTTTCCCTGTAACAAAAAATTGGCATTTTTATCTGTGTTCCTTCAGAGATTCACACAAGATAGATGTTCAAGTAATTCAGCAAGTGAGGCTAAAAAGGTCTTTACACAAATAGGTAAGGAACTTTCCAAAACAAAATTATTATGGAAAGATTATCCTGAATCTGTCAATATCATTAATAAAATACGATTTGGAATAAACTTGTTATTAACCCAATAGATAATGTGTGCAATTTGCATTGCAATGTAAAAAAAAGATTCTAAACTTCCCCCCTCCCCCCCCCTTCAGTCATGATTTTATTTGAGACAGCGAGGTCTGCACAGGAAATGGCTCCAATTCCTCCCGCTATTACCATAATTCAAAGGGATAAAGAACACCTAGTCACCTGTCCTGCCAAACAAGTGAGGTGAAAATCATTAGAAAGGCTCCTGGTTGGAAACCTGTCATCATGAGTCTCAATAACATCAGCAGAAGGAACCTGTCTGCGAGGTCAAGAGCAGGTGCCTTGCACAGAAGGCTGCTGGCAAAACCTGCAGCCGCAGCTGGGCACAGACCTGGGGAGAGCCTGGCGGGGTGGAGGGCCAAAGAGCTTCCATTCCTGCGGCCCTTGTGCAGGTCCAAACTACCTGCTCCTGCTTATTCCCAGCAATTCCATACACTCCTGAATATTTAAGTTGAATTTCCCATGTTTATTTTAAACAAAATTGGGGTAAATTACTAGGCAATTTGATGTGGCTGAAGCAGAAGGAAAAAAAAAATAAAATAAAAAGGACTGAAAGAAGAATCTTTCCTTGGAGAGAAGACTAACTGCTGTAGTAAGAAATGCTTCAGGGAAAGGCCAGTGTGGAAGAATTGTCCTGGTTTCAGCTGGGATAGAGTTAATTTTCTTCCTAGTAGCTGGTACAGTGCTGTGTTTTGGATTTAGTATCAGATTA
>JAVKLA010000203.1:0-14526 GCA_034782735.1 Sagittarius serpentarius
CATACTGAACTGAAAACACAGCGCTGTACCAGCTACTAGGAAGACAATTAACTCTGTCCCAGCCGAAACCAGGACAACGTATTACAGGCTCTTGCCTTGACTCACAAGGGCTCAGACACAGAGAATCAATTGTTTTGTTTTTCCTCTGGTGGGTGAGAATAAATGTGATATGTGAAGTAGAAGTCTGCATGTTTTTGACTTGAAGGGAAAAAAAAAAAAGGTCAAACAGGAAAAACAGCAAAATAAGAATAATTTGCACGGCCCAAACTGTGACACTTTCCTTACAGGATGTTTTTGGGAGATCCAGTGTAGTCCAGCCATTATTGACCAGGTCCTTTTTCTTCTTTTTTTTTATTTTCCTTCTTCCAGGGATTCTAGAGTGGCCATTTTGGACTAAGCTGGTGGTTGTGGCTATTGGTTTCACTGGAGGACTTCTGTTCATGTATGTACAATGCAAAGTGTACGTACAGCTGTGGAAGAGACTTAAAGCTTATAACCGAGTAATATATGTACAAAACTGTCCGGAAACTAGCAAAAAGAATATTTTTGAAAAACCTGCACTAATGGAGCCAAACTTCGAAAGTAAAGAAATGCTTGGGGTTCACCATTCAGACACAAACTCTTCACATTACACAGAGCCAGAAGAATGTGCTGCAGAAATCCTTCACGTCTGATTGCTGGGTGGGAGGGGCGTTTCTGTATATCCTTGAAGATTTAAAATATCATTGTTTACTGCAAACTGCTCTACCTTTTTAAAATCGGCTAACAGCTGAGGGCTGGCGGATGAATTTTTTTACATTTTTTTGTTTGAATTTTTTTAAATCCCTTTGGCATATCTGTCAATGTCATCATGGTTGCATAGCTCTCAATGTTTTGTCTCTCATACTGGCTGATCAAAGAGCCACAGGATACTGGGTAGAATGAGCCTTGGGTCTGATATCAAGCAAGCCGCTAGTGAACTGTTGTCAGCTTCCTGGAGTCTGTTACTTTAGAAGATGACTCTAAATGATTCTGGAATGTGTGTAGAGTGGGGTTTGTTTGTTTGTCTTTAGCATGATGAAGGAGGTTGTCCCAGACATTGAGGGAAATGAGAGAGCTAGAGTCTAATCTACCGCTAACACTGCCACTAACATTTTGTCTTAGGCAGCAGGTGTAAAATTTTGCTTTACATATTGTGATGAGACTTACAACGCATATAGCACTTTTAAAAATCTTTATTTTGTAATATGTATGTCAAATGAGAATGAAACTTGAAAGAATGTGTCATTTTTGAAATATTTCTTCATTCTTTACCCCACCTGTTCTTCTGGAACATAAACCTCTTGCCTTATAAAAGAAAAAAAAATTAAAAAAAATTCCAACCTGTGATTTCCAACACATGCCCACGTTATCTTACTAAACATAACACTAAAAAACTCTGCCTCTTTGGGTTTCCTTTGAGGAGCAATTTTTTTCAAAGGATATTGCACTTGTAACTTGTATATGGGGAATAGTGGATGTGTACAGTGTTTGTTTTCAATGCGTAATTGTTTCAGTGGTCTGTTTTGGGGATCGGTTTTGCTTTTTTTTTTTCCCAGCAGGTCAGACCATCAACACACCTGCACATATATACCTGATGTAACTTTCATTCCAAACCATTGGCAAAGGGTTTGTTGCTATATTGGTAAAAATGTGAGAGCTATTATGGAAAAAAGGATACTTAGTCAATACATCTGAAATTGGTTTTCCTTCTTTAGTGCTGTGTCATGTGTGAATTGCCCAAGAATTTGATGTTGTCAGAGGAGATGCTGAGGTCAAAGTCTAGGAAGTAAATATTGTATTAAGTGGATGAGTTTAAAAATACCTGCCTGGTTTTAGTCCTGATGTGATGCATTACATGGTCAGAGAATAGTTTTATCTGTGCTTTTGAATTTGGGACTGGCTTTTTAATCAGTCAGGCTTAATGAAAAGAGAGGGACAGCTTTAATATCTGTTTGCAGGGCTTTAGACAGAGTTGCTCAAAGCCTGGGGTGTCTGCTGTTAATTTGCCTGACCAATCTACTTCACTGAACCACAGTCCAGCTTCAAGCCCTCATTTGACCAAAGTCTCAGTGTGACTGGAGCAGAAACGAAGCCCCACAAAAGGTCAGCACACGAGGTCTCTGCATCTGAAAGCTGACTTTCCCTACCTGAGCTCTATCTAAATCTCTGTAAAGTCAATGATAATCTTGTGGTTGGTCTTAGTAGGAGCTGCCTGGACTTTTCAGTTAGGTAAAAGCTTCTGTTTTCTTGTTGAGATACTGAACTAAATTCCCAGCTCCGATTCAGGTTTTACTTAGTCTTTTTCAAGTACAGCTTTCATTAGACAAGTTCTTTTCATAATAAAAGTAGTTGCTTTAAGACTTCCCAAAGAATAGCAGTAAGAAATAGGTGATTTTTTTCCTTAAAATATCATATTAATTTATTTCTAAATTAGTAATTTAAAAGAAGGCAGAGAAGGGACTATGGTAAGAGAACACACAACAGTGGTTTCTAAGAGCTGGCAGAGGAAAAGCGTGTGTGTGCATGCATGCCTCTGCATCATCTCGTGCTTGAAGCTTACTGGCTGTGATCTTCATGAACAACATGGTACCTTGTTCTTGAGATCTTTTAAAATACCTAGACCTCTAGGCAGTCCTAGCAAAGCTGCACTGGTATGGGTTTGTGTACTGTGCTAGGTGTCAGGATGTCCCATGCTTACATGGTACAGGCAGACAAACCCTGCCTACCCTGCTAGTATCGAGGCAGCAGTCTTCATGACCATACGCATGTAGAGTTTGTTGCCTATGCCTGCCATAATTTAAAGTGCAATTACTCGGGCCCTTTCCTGAACTCTGCTGTGGGTGATCCTCTTCTATTACAAGAACCCAGATAATACACTGTCTTTTTTTGTTTTCTATTTTGTTCTGTGAAAAGATTTACTAGGTAATCTCAGGTGGGTTAAATATCAGGTCTTGCACATCTTCATCATGTTCTTCTGGAATGCCCAAGTGCACAAGGCTTACATGTCTGTGAGATGCTCACGTTACAGCTGCAAGGTGCACAGAATCATCTGCTGACTGATGCTGTGCACGTTCTTACCCGATCTGTGGCCAGCAGGTGAAATGAAAATGGACAAGTTCAGGTGTGAAACTTGCTTGTTCTCCAGCTTAAACCTGAGAGGCACTGGTGTCTGAATGATGTTCTGACAAGTGCCAGTATGGCATGCTGTAACGTGCTGGTCCTGTTTCAGTCACTGTCACACGTGATTCTTGGTGAAACATTGTGAAATCTCATTTGGTGTTTTGGAAGCTCCGTGTGGGACATGCCAGGCAGTGTTCAGTGTATTCAAGATACTGAAGGTTTTTGCTGTGCCCCTGTGTATCTTAATTTGGGAAGAAAAATAATCTTCAGCAAAATCATCTGTGGAAAAATATTTGTGGATGAAACTGTTTTAGCCAGTGTTGCTGCTGACTGTTCCCTCTCCCAGCAGGTCTTTTCTGAATGAAATTAAGGCCTAATATTTAAACTCTTTATACTGCTTAGGAATGCTGATACCAGGAAGGGCTGCAGAAGAGATCCATCTGTCAGGGGGTTTCATTTATGCTGGTCACACTTCTCATGCTGACTCTTACTTGGTGTTAACAGTGGGCTTCAGGAGCTGCAGTTCTCTGCTTCTGCATGGTGCCATCAAATGGTATGAGAAGGCTGAATGGTGCTTTTCCCTTCTTTCTCCTCAAGGAGATACTGTTAACTGGTTTTCAGCTTCCAGCTGCAAGGCACTGATGCTAGCTCAGGTGAGATCTGCCCTTCCCATCCATATGTCAGTAAGGGGAATGACCACCCCCTGTCAGGCCAGGCTTTGCAACACTTCTTTCTGGCAGCTTTTGAAATTACTGAAATAGAAGTCAGACTTTTTTTGGTCCTTGTTCCTTGGCCAGAGTTATTTTGGGTTACCTGGGACTTTTCTGAGACCAGAATTTAAGCAGGAGGGAATATAGGCTTAATGTCATCTACCATAGTCCCTTCCGTAGGTTGCCAGAGCCTTTGCTGATGTGTCCCACCCTAGACATCTGACCAGCCTCCCATTCTGTTGACTTAAATCCTATCCAAAAAAGCACTGGCTATGCCAAGGAAACTTCCCCACCGTGTCGTATTTGGTATATCTACCAGGTCATGAACATCCGTTCTGTTAGAAATACAGGTGTGTGCTGCAGAAGGTTGATCTCATTTAAGAGATCATGAGGTGTTAAATTCCTGTGAATTCTCAGGACTTTCTTCAACCGTAACCCTGTATTTTGGGAGCAGGGGTGGTGTTTTAAATGTTGCCATGTGTTCTGAAGAGATGGCCAGACCTGAGGACAGCTTCCTGTGGCTGAACGTCATTGAGATTGGCTCTGCTTCAGAAGGAGGGATTCCACGAAGGTTACACTGAGCCTGCAAGGGGTTAGAGAAGTGCTGGGCCTCTGTGCTGTACCTGGGAGATCCTGGGAAGCAATGGTAACTCCCTGTCCAAGCCCACTTCTGCCAATCCCCTGTACTGATCAGAGCATCAATCCCACTTGTGGCTCTAAGGAAGGGGTCTGCTTGGCGTGCCGCTCTTCAGAAACCTTTCAGTGATGCATGGATATGGCCACGCATGGGAGCTGGTTGCTTCTGCCCTATGTTTGGCTGGGTAAGTATCTGTTACAAATTGGGACTCCAGATTTCCTCCAAATTTCTCCTAAAGCTGAAGTGTGTTAAGATACAGATTTCTGGGGTAGTCTGCTGTGGAGATTGTGGCCAGCAATGAACGGGAGGTCGGTGACGCTGGGTTGGGTGCCTCTCACGTGTGGGTGAAACAGGGCAAATAGGAAAGCAAGCATATTGCTGGCTGGATATTCCACAGCGTTACATTAGATATGCAAAGAAAACTAAGTGGGACCTTTTATTTTGTGTTTATTTTTTTAGTTTTGAGATACTGCAGTGTCTATATTCCAATGAAGTACTGGAATGACTTGTCTTTGTATAGAAGATAACTGTTTAAGAATTGCAGCTGATCTTGTATTTAGGTAAAACATTTGTAGATAGGTAATTGTATAACGTTAAACAACTTTACACTGGCATGTGTTGTATAGTTTATACAAGACACTTCACACTTCTGCAGAATTTTTTAGTTAGTAAATTTCTAGTAACTTAAATGTATAGTTTTGTATCCTTTCATGTGTGTGTGTTTTCTCAGTATTACCACTTGCAGAATTATTTTTAGTTTCTTAAACTGTAATTGGTTATTTGTGTGTGATACACAGGGTTATTGACTGCAGCAATAAAGTGTTTCTATAAAAAAAAAGAACAAAACAAAACCATTATAGTATCCGTTTTGTTTGAAAAAGCATTAGAGGCCCATGTGAGAAAAAAATTGAGCTCTCCAGTGGTAAGGTGATGATCAAAGTGAGTTACTTGCACTGGAGTAAACACGGAACTTGATGGCTCTTCAGTGTAGCTGGCCAACGCAGAGTAGCATCCCATGACAATTTGATATTAAAATGATTCATAATGATAAAGGGATAATTAACCGTGAGAATAAGTGGGCGACTCCTTCAATGCAGTGAGAAGATATGACTGTGCAGGTGCTTTGGGCTCAGATGCAGGAATCATGGGGAGAATTTTCTGGCTTGTGCCGTGCAGGAAGTGAGGAGAGAGGATTCCCGTGGGCCTTAAAATCTGGAGCTTCTGGAATCGACCCCGAGTGTTCCTATGAATGCTTCATGTCTGAAGTCAGCGTTCTCACACGCATCGGTTTCTATGCCGAGGTGCAGAGCAGAAGGTGCTTATCACTACGATTCTCCTCTCAGAAGAAGAATAATTTTGTGTAAGCACGGAGTGGTGGATGGCTGCATTTAGCCTTGTTGTGGTTTAACCCCAACCAGCAACTAAGCACCACGCAGCTTCTCACTCACTCCTCCCCGCTCCCAGTGGGATGGAGAGGAGACTCAGAGAAAAAAAAAAAGGAACTCATGGGTTGAGATAAGAATGGTTTAATAGCTAAAGTAAAATAAAATATAACAATAACAATAGTAATAATAATAATTGTAATGAAAGGCAATATAACAAAAAAAAAAAAGAAATAAACCCCAAGAAAACACAAGTGATGCACAATGCACCACCCGCTGACGGATACCCGAGCAGCGATCCACCCCACCCCAGTCCACCCCACCCCCCCCAGTTTATATACTGAGCATGACGTTCTGTGGTATGGAACATCCCTTCGGCTAGTTGGGGTCAGCTGTCCTGGCTGTGCTCCCTCCCGGCTTCTTGTACACCCGCTCGCTGGCAGAGCACGGGAAACTGAAAAAGCCTTAACTTAGGATAAGCGCTACTTAGCAACACCTAAAGCATCAGTGTGTTACCAGCATTATTCTCACACTAAATCCAAAACACACTGTACCAGCTACTAAGAAGAAAATTAACTCTGTCCCTGCCAAAACCAGGACAAGCCATCATTGCAGACGGCGTGAGCACGATTGCAGTGTTGTCATGCCAGGACCAAGCCTCAGAACAGGAAATCTTCAGCAGCTTCTCTTGAATAGGTTTCTGGCACCAGTAGGTCAAGGAAAAGAGCTATCTGCGTGGTGTGAGAAAGCTGGTAACAAAAGCATAAATGCCAAAGAGCAAGTAAGATCTGGAAAGTTGTGTCTGTAACAGACACCAGAGGGCTCAAAGAAAATATTTGAATTTATATTTCTTTTTAAGGTTTGATTAGGTTTTAATTTTCTTTTAGGTAAGAAAGGGGAGGAAATCTTAATGCTGCAGCCCTAGAGAGTTGCCTCCCATGCAAAACAAAAGCTCTATCGTATATTCCCTTAGCAAAGTAAGTCTGGTTGTAGTAAATTAAGCTACTTACATGAAGTTTGCAAGCCCACCAGCAAGACCTCTATACAAAAATACCTTGCTGGAGAGGTGGCAAGATAATTTCCAGGGCCTGCTGTTTGACAGACGGTCTCTGGGATGAAAGGCTGATAAACAGTTCAAGGAACAGAGCCTGTAGAGCCACCTGGCTGCTGGTTAAAAAGTGCTCCTCATCTTGGGTTTGGGCACCTTGAGTTAATTATAAAATAACTTCTTTGCTTTTGTAAACGTGATTTCCATCTGAAAGAGTATTACTGTCACTGTGTGAAGTGTGTCCATCTCTGAGACGGAGCAGAGCGGTGGCTCAGCGGCACATGCTACAGCTGTGGCTCCACGAACAGGATTTTTCAACTGGAGCTGTCTGGTGAGTAGTTACTGGTATCTGGCTGGCAGGACGGGCATGACTTGCCTCTCAGAGCAGGACAGAGGGGGGCTGTCGGGAGGCAGGACGGCAGCAGGAGGGGTTGGCAAGATCCACCTGAGTGCCCTCTGGAGCCTACGGAGGTGTCCAAGGGTGTAACTCTAGCTGCTGACTCTGGGAACCAAGCCCCAAGAGTCTCAAGAGCCAGGCTTGTGCCTGCACTGCTGCTCAGCCCACCCTGTAGGGACTGTCCGTCCTCCTCCAGTCCCGCTCTTCCCACAGCCGCCCTGTGGACCACTCCCCTGTCACCCACCCCCTCCATTTCAGATTTCACCTGTTCACCCATATCACGGTGTGTTTGCCCCTTTCCATTCATACTACTTGTGCAACCCGTATTTCCTTCCTCTTCCCCCCCTCCCTTCCACTTTCACCACTGTCCTTGTTTCTCAGTCATTCAGCCTGCCTCTGGACAAGGCTGGGCAGAGGAGGTTATGCTAGGAGGACCCAAACTGCAGTCAGCAGGTGATTCATAGGAATGACCACAGAAGTACCCGAAAGCGATGGTGCACAAATAAAGGTCAACGTCCGCCTGCAATCCCAGTTTTTCCTGTAAATCCTCTAGGCTCCAGTCTCCGTTGTGTAGGATGCTCTCTGACCTGTTGGGATTGTATTGAGTTACCACAATACAGACAGTCAAAAGAGGATGCTTTTTCACAGTCTTGGGCTGGATGGATGACATCAGAAAATCAGGCAAGAATATCTCATTACAGAACCAGAACCAAACAAAGGAAAACTTCATTCATCTTGGCTAAACTGAGAGAGAGGGGAATATAATTCAGAAAGGAGGCAGGGGAGGGTTGTTTTTTCTTTTAAAAAAATATCTTAAGACCTTTGGGCAAAGGAAACGAAGCAAGTTCAGTGCATTATACAGGGTAGAATAATTGGAAATGTAATACTGCTCAGACAGGGTCAAGTGCTGGCAGACTTTAAGAATACTCTTTGAAAGCATATTCTAGGGAAAAAGCAAGATTGGTGGCAGAGGAACTGAAAGCTGAAATCAGAGAGGAGGCCTTGCTTGGGCGTGTTAAGGAGATCAATGAAGTTGTCTCAAAGGCTTTAACACTAGAGGAGGGTTTGAAATAATGGAATAAAACACCAGAAGGCTGCACAGAGCAGAGGCGGGAGATCACCGCTCAGGGTGTGCTTGTTAAATCCCGAAGCTTCAAGGAAACAGGCTTGCAATTCCGAACATTTTAAGACGTCACTAAAATTAACCTCCCAGTCATTTTTGCTGGGTGCCCCTTGCTGTGCTGGTTTGCTCTGACACTCTCTGTCTCAAAGGCCACCTGCAAACAAGGCAGGCCAAGCAGGCTTAGGAGAATTCATCACTGTTAGAGCCATAGGGTCTGGTGCTGGGGACAGCAGGTTCCTTTGTCAAGCGGAACAGTTATCCTTGTGGTTGGGAGAGAATAGGAAATGTCTCAGGCTGGTGACTTGATCCCAACCGAGAAAGCACAGCCGTCTCAGAGAGTGTATGTAGTACTTTGTGTCTGCTTTACCCCTGGGCGTCCCAAATCAACTCACAAAGTATGATTGTTCCCTTCCTGTGGATAAACTGCGGTCTCTCTCGAGTCTGGCTTGCCACTTGTCTTGCTCTCGTGTTTAACAACTTCTTGCTTTTGAAAGTGCTGTGTTAAAAGAGAACTGATTCTGACCACGGGATTAGCTGAACTAGTGCTTCTCATGTCAGCAAGATGATGGTTTATTTTATCTGAAAACTGTACTTTCAGCACCATGCTACATTCATGGCCACACCTAAGCAGTTGATGTACACCAGAGAAATTAGACAGAAATTAAATCAAACCTTTCCACTGAGTAGCTTTCTTGCAGCCCTGCACCAAACTAAACTGTGGTAGAAGTTAAAGGTATTATTTCAGGGATGAATTTGAACCTGCCTGACTTCAGATTAGAGCAGATATTGCACAAGCCTCTATCAGGGGTCTACCTTTGCTGCTGGGGCTGAGGACTTCTGCACCAGTCTTCAGTCTCCCGCTGCTGTTCTAGTCTTGCAGTTCTCAGATGTGTGCAGCACCAAATGATACCAAAAGAGTAGCCACTAATGCAGCTGTATTCCCTGTGCCTGCCTTGTCCATGGCCTACCTGTCCCGTGCCTCTGCTCTCCCCTCCTCTTTAGCAGTGTTACCTATGCAGTCTCCCAGCACTGATTTGGGAAGGGGAAGCCTGAAAGCAGGCTGTCTTCTCTCTGTATTCCTCCACCCCTCTTCTTGCAAAGTGCCAGAGTAGCACAGCCACATCTGTGGAGGCAGCGAGAGGATCTGCAGATTTAAGGGGAAGTGCTGAGGTCAGGCGGTCCCAGATCCCACGGTCCTCAGGGCTGAGGAAGGTGTCCTAACATCACGCTCAATGGGACAGAGGATCCAAGGAACGCCCCCTCAAAAAAGGGGTAGGAAGTTCATGGGAAGAGAGAGAGACTCACAGCCCCTTGCAATCTGGATGATCCCTTGCACAAAAGGTATAAAGATATTGTAATAAGTGTTGATACAGCAAACCCACTGGGGGTTTGGGAGAGATTCAGCTGGTGTTAGAATTGCCACTGCCTGAATGGCAGAGCAAGGACACTCTGTGCTGAGCTTTGCAATACTAGAGTTAATTTCTGGACACTCTGAGCTGGGACAGAGGCAGGTCTATGAACACGGGACTTTTTCTTGCCATTCTGGTGGAGCAATACACAATTAGCACCCATATGTTCTCAGCTATTAAGCCCATGCCCCTTAGATTATTTACAGAGCTTGGAAGTTTCTGTAGGCTCTACTGATCTCCTCTGTCATTTGTTAATTACTATGTTGTATCATTCCTCTCCGCTCCCAGTCCTTATTAGCATATTTCAAGAGAGCCATCTGCCCACCTAAATTGCCTGTAGCCTCAGGAGGGCTGTGAGATATGTGACATATTCACAGAGCAGCCTTGTTTTTCACTGGCATTGCAAGGAGATAAAGAGGGGCAGCAGCTGACTTCTGCCGTGAATTTCCATGTAGTAAATCTCAGCGGTGCTTAGGCGAATGGGAGCTGTGAATAACAAACAGCAACATCCGTGGCAGAGTAGATGTGCCTCTTGCAGGGGGCTGTCCTAGCCCCCACTAACACACAGCCAGCTCAGGAATAGCAGCTGCTTCGTGTTTTAAGGGCCTGGTTTCCCGGCTCCCTGCTTGTGAGTGCACAGATCCCACCGCTGCCTTGTGAAACCATCTCCAAGCAAGGAGTGAGGTGGGCGAGACGCACAGAGGGGCTCGAGTGCGGAGGTGATGCAGGGAGCGGTTGCTGCCTCCCCAGGAAAGCGGCGCGGGGAGAACTAAGCCCGGGCTCGCTGCCTGCCATCGGGCCAGTGACTGGCCGGGTCGGCCTGGTTTTGCAAGCAGGTGCCAGAAACCAGCACCGGGTCTCAGCAGCTGTGCACCCAAGCGCTGCCGGGTACGAGGGCCGTTACTGATAGCGATTAGAGAGGGATTACTCTTGACACCTTCTGCATTCTTCACGCGGGCAAAGGAAGTAATATTGCAGTGGGCCCAACAGCAGCCCCATCTTAGAACAGGATGGAAAACTGGGGGGAAAAAAAAAATAAATCAGTTTTTGTTCTCTTTTGCACGCTGGCAAAGGAGGTGACGTTGCCCCGCTCGCCTGCGGCTGCCCCCGCTCAGCGCCCTCCGGCTGTCTCTCGCGGGGCTGCGGGCAGGGAGGGGGGCGGGCGGCCCGTGCCCAGCAGGGGGCGCCGCTGCCCAGCGCGGCGGCGGGCGTGCGGCCTGAGGCACCTTGGCCGGCGGGTGGGGCGGGGCGCGGCGCGGCGCGTCACGTCACGTCACGTCTGGTCTCGTTCCCCTGGCCGCGGCAAACCCCGCTAGCTGCAAACCGGAGCGGGGAATTTGATCGGTCCGAGGGCCAGAGGGAACCGGGGGTGCTCGGCTTAGTCCCTTGCGGCCGGAAGTCTTGGGGGTTTAGACGCGGCCGCGGTGTCCGAGCGCCTGGCCCTCGGTGCCCGCGGCAGGGGTGCAGGCTGGCAGCGTGGCCAGCAGGCCCCTGCTCCCAGAGCGCGTCTTGCAGGCTGCATCTCCCTTGGTCTCCGTCCCCTCCTCCGTCTTGCCGAAGGGCTCCATAGTCTGCTTTAAAACGCAGCGGCGGGAAGAGCGAGCAGAAGTGGTGAGGACGGCCGTGTGCCTTGAGTGGGTCGGTGGTTTCAGAAAGAAAGGCGGAGACGGGGCGGCAGGGTCTTCCTCGCCCGAACAGCTCCAGCCTCCCGCTCCGTGGCCGGGAGATGTACCATGTGCACACTGCAGCACAATCTTCCCCTTGCAGCTTAGCCACCGCGCCAAGAGAAATCCAGGGTGGTGTTGGGAGAGCAGGGGAAACACTGCGACGCAAGTCAGTGTCTGATCCCATGGCCTAGCCTTTAGGACACTCACCTTGGATGCAGCTATGGGATCCAACTGCTATTTCCAAGAGTGGTTTCCTTGTTTGACATCAAGAAGCCATCAGATAAAATGCAGAAGAGAACTGTGCTGAGGTCTCAAAGAGTGAGGGTCTCCTCAGGGTGGAACAATGTAGCCTCTTGATGAAACCGTTTGGTTTGTTTTTTGCATATTTTGCCATGTTGTTTGGCAGGATTTTGAGGAAGCGTTTGAAATTCTACCAACAGTAAACACGATCGATAAACCTTTGACGGTGGAAATCATGATAAAAGTGAGAGGTGCTAGAGAAACAGACTAAAAAGAGACATAGCTATGAAGGGGCTGGTGAAAGGTAATAAATGCATTCCTACAAATTTCATCTACAGGACTGAGCTTATCGAGTATTTTCTTTAATGAGTCGATAAGAGGCGTTTTAACGCTGTACGGAGACTCCCCAGTCACACTTCTGTACAGAAGAGATCTGAACGGTCTGAAAGCAGAACTGATGACCATGGGGAATGCTGCATCCGAGCTGAAACACAAAGAAATACGGAAACTCACCGATCAAGGTTTGAACACCACTTTGTATTTGCAGCAAAAATGAAGGTGCCCAGAAGGTGGCCTTGTGTCTAACAAAAGCTGGTTCTGAAGCACTTGACATGTTAAAAGGGTTTCAGATACATCTTTCAGTGGCAGGCTGTGAACCTAAATTTAGAAACTTCAGGCCTGACAGCACTCGTGCAAAAACGAAGCTGATGTATGATGTTTTTGAAATCTTACGTAAAGGAAAGAGGAACCCAAGAAAGAACTTATGAGCGTATGGTCACTTTTATGGGGTAACATTGTCGACGGAAAGGATCACAGTGCACCAGTAAGGGTCCCTTGCTGGCTAAATCTCAGGAGGAGCGATCAGATCTCCGAGCTGGGATTCTGCAGCTGCGTTGGGTGTGCCATGTTACAGTTGGAAATCTTGCACTTTTGGGTATTATTTTAAAAGTAGCAGCAGAATAGAAATTGATGCTGAGCAATTCAGTAGAGCCAAGGCAGGCGCAGTGGCTTTTTTGTATGCCTATACAAAAATGCATACCCTGAATGTGGGAGAGCCCTGAAATCTGAGTCACAATATAGCAAATGGTTGAGTCTCTCTTTGTACAAAAGAGATGTAGGAGACCTTCCCTGACTTGTCTGGGTGAGTGTAGCCCAGTAGCATCACGCTTCTGTGAGAGAGCAGGAACCTTTCCAGGGCATCGCAGGCTGTCCCCATTGCTCTGTGGCCACCGCTGGCCACGATGTGTAAGTAAGACAGGCCACAATGCCTCTTCAGTAGCTGCAATTTTAGAAGCTGAAGCAGAGTCTCCTTATGCATATCTTGCAGTGTTGCCCAGCGGTCCAAGATGCAGCAGCCATGCTGGAGTCAGGCATGAGGCACTTTGCAATTGAGCTTGCCAGAACAGAGGCGGGCAGAGCCGGCAATAACTTCCAGCTGTTGACTTAAATGGCTCTCTTCCTCTGTGTTTGGTGGTTGGTGGCTGATAATGCCCACCCAGCCTCACCTGTGGGCTGAGACTGCCTCAGGCTGAAAGTGCTATTGAAGTATGACTGGGTTAGTCAGTGTATGACACTAACACAGTATATGAGGTGCAAGTGTACCACAAGTAAAGCACTTCTGAGATGGTTTTAATTTAGCTTGCTCTGCGTACCTGTCACTAGAAATTCTCAAGAGCGCAGAGACCAGCTAGGTGAACTGCGCGATAGTGAGGAAAAGAGGAGCTTGGTCTGATCCCGGAGCAATGGTGGAATGACACTGGGATCAGCGAAAGCCACAACCTGGCTCCTTACAGCACAGTATTGTGCGGCTGCTGCTGGCAGCAGCATGAAGGAAGATCATCAGTGAGGCAACAGGGGTGACAGCATGTGGCATTTGGTTGCCTGATGAAAATGCAGGGGAATAGCATTAGTGGTCTTGGTGCCTAAGTGCCAAGTGTGCAGTCTCACTGCTATGGGGTTATTTTCTGCAGGGTAGGTTGGGCTGTGGAAGAAGCACAGTCAGCTCGTCTGTTGTCTTAATGATACCGTCTTAATGATAGCAGGTATTTGGTGCTTGGTATACTCAGGTTGGGGACTGTGAAATTGTGGGATTTTTTAGAGCACACTGTGGAAATGGGGGGTTGGTTGTGTATGTACAGCTGTGATGTGTAGATATGCTGGCAGTTACTGTTACGCACAGTTGTGCAAAGGTTGCACGGTTGTGCAAAGAAACGGTGTTTGAGAAGCTTAGAGGAACTCAGGGAATAAAGCATGCCAGCAATAGCGCATATGGGGGTCTAGACCTGAGAAAAGGGTGAGTTGTATGTGGATTTGCAGGTTTGGTGTATATAATGAGGGTGCAGTATGGTGTGAGCATAGAGGGAGTAACTCTGGACAATAAAGAGAATGGGATATACGCCGTGTACATGTCGGGGTAGATCGTGGTAGTGTGTTGAGTCGGTATAGTACATGCGGCAGGTTTGGGCACGGAAGAGTGTGTGTGCCTGCAAACTGGGGTGATTAGGAGGTGAGGGTACAGAGTGCAGAGCAGTTTGAGGGTGCGTGGATGAAACCTGGTGAAGCGTAGCGGTGGTGAGGCAGACCGAGCCGTGCGAGGGTGAGCCGTGCCGGGCTGCGGGCAGCTGTGCCCGGCAGGAGCAGGATTCCTCTGCAGAGCAGCCGGCTGCGTGCTCGGAGCTCTGAGTGCTGCGCCGGGTTGTGCAACCGTGGAAGGACCTCAAGCGACGAGTGCTGCGCGCGGGGCCGGGTAAAAGCGTGCTGGCGGGGAGGCGG
>JAVKLA010000204.1:0-14311 GCA_034782735.1 Sagittarius serpentarius
AACTAGACAAACCCAGAGTCCTTAGCTGTTTGTCACAGGACATGCCTTCCAGCCCTTTCACCAGCTTGACTGCCCTCTTCTGAACAACATTCAAGTACTTAACATCCTTCTTAAGTGGTGGGGCCCAGAACTGCATACAATAGCCAAGGTGAGGCTGCATGAACACTGAATACAGCAGAATACAGCCTGCTGCCAAACAGCACCCCCAGATCCCTTTCTGCAGGGCTGCTCTCCAGCCACTCCTCTCCCAATCTATACTTGTGTCCAGTGTTACTCCATCCTAGGTGCAGAATCACACAGTTGGTCTTGTTAAATTTCATGCCATTGATAATTGCCCAATGCTCCCATCTCTCTAGAACCCGCTGCAAAGCATCTTAACCCTCAAGACATCAACAGCACCTTCCCAGTTTGGTATCATCAGAAAACTTTCTAATGGTGCATTCAACTCCTGCCTCCAGATTGCTGATAAAAAGATTAACCAAAACTGGCCCTAGAATGGAGCCCAGAGGAACACTGCTGGTGGCAGGACAGCAGCCAGATGTAGCCCCATTCACCACAAAACTTTGAGCCATGCTGTTCAGCCAGTTCTTCACCCAGCACACGGAGTACCTCCTCATTTCACAGTTAGACAGTTTGTCCAGCAGGATGCTGTGAGGGATAGTATCAAAAGCCTTATTAAAAATCCAGAAAAAAATGCCTTCACTACCTCCACTAGTCAGGTGACCATATCATAGAAGAATATTAAACAGGACTTTTGCTTTGTGAACCCATATTGTCTGTGCCTGCTGATTGCATTATCTTTTAAATGTCTTTTAATAGCACCCAGTATGATCTTCTCCACAATTTTTCCAGGTGCTGAGGTTAGACTAACAGGTCTGTAGTTTCCTGGGTCTTCCCTCATGCCCTGCTTATACACTGGGATAAAGTTGGCTAGCTTTCAGTCAGTGATGACCTCCCCAGACTCCCATGAGCTTTGGCAGATAAACAAGAGGGGTCCTGCTGTAACATCTGCTAGATCCTTCAGTATTGTGGGATGAATCCCATCAAGCCCCATGGACTTGTGAAGATTCCACAGATGCAACTTGTCCCTTACAATTTCAGTGCCCACAAATGAGAAGTCACTGTTCCTGTAGTTGTGGTCCTCCAACTCAGAGGACTGGGCAGCCCAAGGTCTATCACTAATATTAAAGACTGAGGAAAAAAAAGCATTGAATGCTTCTACCTTTTCTTCATCCATATTTGTCAGGTGGCCATCTTCAACAAGTATAAGTCCAGTATTTTCCTTAGACCTCCTATTGCTACTAACATACTTTAAAAAGCCTTTCTTGTCTGTCAAAACACTGGCCAGTTTCAGCTCTAGCTGAGCTTTGGTCTTTCATCTTGTCTCCCTACACATGCAAAGCACAGCTCTGTAATCTTCCTGTGAAGCCTAACCCTGCTTCCAGAGATCATACAATTTCTTTTTCTGTCTGAGTTCCAAGAAGTGTTCCCTGTTCAGCCAAGTTGGTCTTGTGCCCCACTTGCTTGACTTTTGACACAATGGGATTGCTTGTTTCTGTGCTTTTAAAAGGTGATTCTTAAGAACTGACCAGCTTTCACAGATCCCTAAGCCCTTAAAAGCAGAAACAGTAATCTCAGTTCCTCTTCATTTTAAAATCAGATTATGTTGATAACTGCATGTAACATAAGATTTGAAATAATTTTGCATCAGTCGTGATTATTGTTTAAACCTTTAAAAATTCTCTTACAATATAGTTGATAATTATTATATTGTGGTTCATAAATCCCATTAATGAGTTTAATTCCACCCTTCTGAAAACCTTCAGGTTCAGAAAAATAAACAAGAAGATACAAAGCTTGCCGTTCACAAGTGGAGTTTACATCACACTAAGTAGAACCTATCCTCATTACAGCACCATAATTAGCACAGCTGTCTTTAATGTACTACAGTAATACACATATCAATATCACATTGCAAATCTCAATTAATTTCCTCCATATTAAAGGTCTGATTCCAGCCCTCCTGAAATGGCTAGATATCTTTCCGTCACTGTTACTGGGCTTTGGATGTGGTCCTAAATACATAAGTAACACTGTATTTTCAGAAAAATGAAAAAAAAATTTTGAAGATAATAACTTTTTTTAGTTCCTTTATCACTTATTCCCTTCTCAAGGATGGTAAAAATATATACCTGCAAGCAGGTATCTGTTTTGTGTCCAATAATTAGTGCTTTTGAAAATCATATCCATAGAAGACAGACAAATGCAGTATAAGTAGCACATGTTTAAACAAATGTATGCATAGAGGAGTAAGTTAGTTCATGTACAAATGGTAGAATCAAATTATTTAGATCAGTAGGGTACCACACATACTTGGAAAGAATGGAAAGAAAAAGGGAAAAAAGTATCTTTATTGATCTTCTTCATCTAACCAATGGTGAGTCTGCATAGTTGGTACAGGTCCAAAATTCAATACTTTTTGTTGAAGTAGAACTGAATTCTAAGTGTTTGCAACTTCTTTGAATGAAAATTCTTCCAGCAATATAACTTTCCTGCTGGGTGTCTCCCACCAGTTAAATCTTTCTGTAACTTTTTTAATGAAATCTGTCTAGTCATATATGAGCTTAATATAGTAATTTAGAAATACAATAAAATGGGAGAAAGAAGTTTCCAAGTTTTCAAAATCCACACCGCTGTTTCATTGAAAAGCTAGCATGCTCTGTTGCCTGTATTGGGTTTTAACTAGGATCTAGAAACGTTGCAATCAATGAAATGTCCCTCCATGTCTTCAAAAAACCCCACCTGTGAAGCACGAACACAAATGTGGCCAGGTTGCTAGTATGGGAGAAGCTTTATTTCACTGAACAAGTACTTAATAGTGTTTGGCAGCTAAGTTTTCTGAGACCATGACTATTATGAGCATTCAGTATTCCAAAGTTGTAAGAGCTAATTTATTTTCAGTTTGAGTAGGAACTCCATCCTTACATTTCTCAAGAGTTCCTAGCCTTCCTAATCTCTGGTGGCTATGGTGTATTCTACAGTATAGCTGAACCCAGCTCAAGACATCCAGGATCTGATTTGCACCCACTGTTGCACCACTGCTGTTGTTGGGACCTCTTCTTCAAACATGCAACATGCTATAAATTGAAAAATTGTTTTGGGGTTTTACAGATAGGTCTTGGGTTGCTGAGCTTTTTGTCACTTTTAGCTTTCATTTCGGTGCTTCAGTTCCCATTCATAAAATGAAAGGAGTTTCCTCAAGCACTTTTGGGGAAAAGACAGTTTTAATATTTGCAAAATTAATTACAGCATGGTCATCATAAATAATTATTTGGTATTTGATGGAACAGTTTGGTAATGTTAATCATGAAGAAACAGACACTCTCAACAGAAATAAACAAAAATCAAGCATTTTTCTCATCAGTGAATGCAGCAAACAAACACGTAGAAGTACATGATAAAATAGTTAAAGACTATATCATAATGTGTGTGCAAAAGAGGGACAAATGATGTTGTCCAGTTACCTTAGCATGGGATTTCCTAAATTAGACACACGTAATTCATATTGATTTTAGACTGTATTATGTCATTTAAAATGGTGCCAAGTTCTGTATTGCTTTCATGGAATTAATCCTTTCTCTATAGGTGTAGTGTTGCAGAATTTGTCCCATAACCTAGAATATAGTTTCTATTCTAACTGTTTTTTACTTGGCCTGATTAAAGAACCGTTTTATGCCCAGCTTATTCATTCAAGAGAAACGGAGTGCATTAATGTTCAACAAAAACTGCTGACAATTTTCCAGAACCCTTGTTAAACTTAAGAGTGAAAGGAAGGAAATCACAGTTTTATATTGTTCACAGCTTGGAATTGATGATATTGTCCAAAGTTTTAGAACCTATCTACATTTCACTGCATCTTCTGCACATTCTGTGAATAAGTAGAAAAGCTGTACCAAAGGGTAGAGGAAAGAGCGAAGTCTCATAAGAAATACCTGGAGAGAGGACCCTTTGGACACTTCATCAAGTATTTACAAATCATTGTCACATGTTCTCACTCTATTGAGCACACATTTTCTGCCTTGATTTTCCTTCTTTGTGACTGCATGGGCACATGTACATAAACACACATACCTCCATCCTTATTGGATGTGGGTATTGATAGTGTTTCATGCCAATGCCTCTTTCTTGAAAGCAATTTTTCCTCCACCTTCTTCTAGAATCTACATCTCCTTTCTTTGATAAGGACAATCATAAGAATATAGTCTGTATATTTCTTTGCTATATTCTAGCAAAATGAAACTGATTAAGCTAATACATCTAACATACTCAGTAGCTTTGTTTAATGAATAAAAATGAGATGGATTGCCTGTTTGAATATATTAGAAATCCATCTAGTAGAACTGACTGCATATCATAACAAAAGAGAACAGAGATTTAAAGGGCATTCCCAATTGTTTTTTATGAGGTTTGTTTGTTTGGTTTTGTTTACTTTTTTTCAAAATTGAGCAGTAAGGAAAAAAACAATAAGTGTTTAAGGAGATGCACTTTAAATACTATCTATTCTCTATAACTCTCAGTGAGGTTGGCAGAATTAAAGTCAATTACTTGAATTCAATTACTTGAATTAAAGTCTGCCCTTTGTCACCAACTAATTAGAATTCACCTACAGCAATACAGTATCAAAAATCCTGCAATAAATTAGAAAGCAGTTAGTGAAAAGTGTCCCTTTTCATTTCACAATATAGGAGCCATGGGAGTAATTAATTTATATTATAGTGTATAATACAAGTATGCTAATTTTTTTTTTTCATTTGAGGCCTAATACTAGATATAGTAACTGAAGTTGTATGGCAAGTCACCCATTTTAGGGAAATATAATTTAATGTTAGCCATTTTATAAATAACTACATGTTACTTTGCAAGTCATAACTGCTTAATTAACAATATATGCAGAAAAGCTTGAAAAACTTGCCACCTGCTTTTAAATTAGCAGTCTGGGCCAGCTACTCTGTAAGGGAAGACAAGCTGGGAGTTGATGGAGATCCCTTTGCTGGAGCTGGGGGGATCCCCTTTGGCTCTGACGGCTGGCAAGTCAGAGGCCCTACCAGAAAGAGTCATCCCACAGTGCCAGAGTGAGGCACGAGGCTGTGGCCAGGTACAGTGAGTCCAAATCATACGGCAGTATCATGGTGATGTGGCAGGTCATAGTTCAAGCTATAGGTCAAGGTTAGGAGCAGATCCAGTGATTGTTGGGCAAGTCGATAGTGACAGGGAAAGGTCTAAGATAGAGCCAGGAGGTCAGTTTACAGGGTGAGGTCGAGATCAAGGAACTCCATGGTACAGACACAGCTGTGGCTGAGCTGAAGACCAGCACTCCTCCAGCATATTTCAGGCACAGACTGAAGGCTGAGGTCTGAACTCAAAAAGAGCTCTTGGGCCCATGGGTATAGGTCCGATGGTGAGGTGAGGTGAGGTGAGGTGAGGTGAGGTGAGGTGAGGTGAGGTGAGGTGAGGTGAGGATGATCAGAGCCATTAAGGCTCAATAGTGCCCTCAGGTCTCTGAACAGGAACTGTCCCCTCCCAGCAAGGGGTGTCCCAACACCCAACAGAGATCTGGGCTCAGAAGGGGCTTGCTGTGGAGTGATTTAATTGCTGTGGGATGTCAGTGAGTGTTGTGGTTTAACCCCAGCGAGTAATTAAGCACCACGCCGCTGCTCACTCACGCCCCCCGCCCCCCACTGGGATGGGGGAGAGAATCGGAACATAAAGTAAAGCTCGTGGGTTGAGATAAGAACAGTTTAATAGGACAGAAAGGAAGAAACTAGCAATGACACTAATAACAACAATAAAGTGGCAATGATAATAAAAGGATTGGAATACACAAACAAGTGATGCACAAGGCAATTGCTCACCACTCGCCGACCGATGCCTGAGCTGCACTCCTCCCCCCCCACCAAGCTGGGCATGACATCCCAGGGTATGGAATACCCCTCTGGCTAGTTTGGGTCAGCTGTCCCAGCTGTGCCCCCGCCCAACTTTCCTGTGTCCCTCCAGCTTTCTTGCTGGCTGGGCCTGAGAAGCTGAAAAGTCCTTGACTTAGTCTAAACACAACTGAGCAACAACCGAAAACATCAGGGTGTTATCAACATTCTTCTCATACTAAACCCAAAACACAGCGCTGTACCAGCTACTAGGAAGACAATTAACTCTATCCCAGCCAAAACCAGGACAGTGAGCTATTTCAGGAGACAAAGCCAGAAAACCAGGGGACAGTTTGGAAGGATAGCAAACTATAAAGGGACGTGTCATGAAAGACATAGGCCTGGGCGGGGAGGGGAGTGAGATGTGTTAGATTAGCCCTGACAAGTCCTGGAGTCTGGATTGGGCTGGGAGGAATAAGAGAGAGTTGGGCTATCTCTGGATGAGCTCCAGAAGTCAGGTGGGCTTGAGGGGGAAAGAAGGTTCTGGGCCACACCTGTAGCACAGGAAGGTTGACTCAGAAGCCTGTGATTGGGTAAAGTGTTGGGACTGTGTGGAGATCAGAGCCCATGGCAGAGTTTGTCTCTCAGAAGCCATGGCAGGGAAAGCCTGGCGCAATCACAGACCAGGCTTCATATTGCTCAGCTCAGGGTTTGAGGACGCCTGAGCTCACTGTCAGGCTGCAGCCCAGGCCACCTGCTCCCTAAGAAAGGTGAGCCAGGAGCCAAGAAGGATCCCATGGCTTGCAAGGCAGGGTCCTTCTCAGCCAGGGCCCATCCTACCACCCCCAGCAAGGGAGTAGGGATCTCAGAGATCATGGCTAGGTTCAACCAAAGGCCCAGATGATAAGGCATTATTATGCTGTTGAGAAAAGACCAAGGTGAAGAGAGAAAGTCAAGTTATGGGTTAGGTTCAGGTCCAGCAGTCAACAGGCAACAGTCACAGGGTCAAGATCAAGCCAGGAAGTAAGTCCATGGGATGGGGTCCAGATCAATGGAATCCTAATCAACAGGATCCATGGCTGGGCATGGGCATGGCTAAAGACCAACACTCCTCCAATATAGCTCAGGCAGGGGCTCAAGGCCCAGAGCTGAGCTTAAATTGAGCTCCTGGGCCTGTGGGTGTGAGTGAAGAACCCAGGAGGGTCTCTCAGGGCCATTAGGTCTTATTAGTGATCTCAGTGCTCTGACATTTAGTGTAAATGGTAACATGGCTGGGTGAAAATACTTGTGTGATATATTGGTTGTTACTTCTGACAGCTGGAGACAGTGGATAAACATGCTTTATGGTCTCATTTTGCAGGCATTTAAGGTCTGGATTTGCTGTCTGTGTTAATCAGATAGTGGAAGGGGGACAAAGAATCCAGAAGATGGGTGAGGAGACAGGACTGAGTTAATTGTCTTCAAAACCAGATCTTATGCTATGATGCCATGTAAATATCTATAGTTGATAGCATCCCTTACTGCAGCATTTCATTCTGTTGCCAAAATAGAATGCTTTCTTCCATCTTTCTGCATGCACTGACTCACAGTTAGTTGTGAGTTAAGTCATTTTCTGAGACTGGAGTATAAAACAAGCAAAGAGGAAGATATCTAAAAAAAGACTCATCAAAACTAACAACAGAACTCAAGTAGGACAGGTAGTATTTGCTATCAGCAATTTTATAAGAGCAGAGGAAAGAAATATGAGAAAGATTAAATAAAGAAAGTGCTCATAACAAACATTTGGGTCCTAGGTTAATTCTGCCTTTCATTCAGCAATCTTTTAGAAAAGTAAGAGGTCTGCCGCAGGCTGTAGGGGAATGTTGTAAATGGACATCAGGAGACTTGGCAATTCAGAGCTGTCAGCCTTTGTAAAAAGATACTGTATCTGCCCTGTTCAAGACTGATAGCTATCTTTAGAGCCATTGTGTCTTCTTGTCAGGTGAACTTAAACATTTTATGTACATACTCAAATAGAACTATTTTTCAGGACATGCTGGTGAATGAAAACTACAAGAACAAATTTCATTGGCATACTGCAACTTTATTATGTTAGCACACTCCTTGCTAGCTAACAGAACTCCATCTGTTCACTCTCCCCTGACGAACAGGTATTTGGATACAGTGCAAGGTTGCAAGACTCACACCCAATAACTTCAATTGTTGAAAACCCTCTGCAGCTAGCCTAAATCTGTTTATGTTCAAAAAGACACTCCTAGGATCCAAAACTGTGAAGAACCACTGTTGTATATTGCAGTGTGAATATTACTGTGGCATTCTGGTAATGCTGCAATCGCTACGAAAAATTGTCCAAGGTATAGTTTACACTAAGTTATAGAGCGTTTAGTAAAATGCTGACTTTTTCTCACTGATCTTTTAAATTAGATTTTAGAAAAAGGCAGTTCTTTGGAGACTTGCTCGGATGCAACAAGGTATTGGGAAATTTTATTTTCTATTTGATTGAATTCAAGCTTGTCTGGATTTAGGCATCAGTCTCTAATAATCCTTCTCTAAAGTAGCAGATGCTATTAGAAAAAATGACTGGTATACATACACAGTAAGAATTCTATTTAGCGCCATTACATAAATGTATAGTCTTTAATAGTTTTTAAAGGAGAACAGTCTTACAAGATGAGAAATCAAGTCACAGAACAAAATAGTCCAGCTAAGCTTAGTTGAGTAACTGCTCAAGCTCTGTTAGAACTTGAAATACAGCCCAGTCTGTTTTATCCAGATTAAATTTCCCCTGTTCCACTGGTTTTCAAATTTTTAAATCCCTGGGAAAATACAGTATTTAGTTATATTGCTGGGTGGTCAGTCAATGCAAAAGCAACCCTTGATACTGTAAAAAATAATTTTAAAGGTGTCATAAAAATAAAATTTGTGGATAGATGAACATTTAACATATTCTGGGGTTTCCTGGCATAAATAGTTATGTTTCCCCAACAAAATCCTAAATGAATTGCTATGATACATCTCTTTCTCATAATTAGATGATCGGGGGGGTAGGGAGGAGAGAAAAGTGGGTGAAGAGTGACTATAATTAACTATTGGCTGTAATACACGGTAGTGATATGGCTTACTCTTCCATTCCCAACAGTGTGTAACACTGAAGTTGTGATAATGAGGTCCATGCCTGCCATCTAAGCTGGTGAAGTATAACCAGAAAACTAATATTTTGAAAAGTTTCTTTCACATGGCAGGTAGCAATATCCCAAATATGTTGCATTTTAAATCTCAGATTGTGTCAAAAGATGTTCCAAAGACAGAGAGGTTAAGCACTCAAAGAGAACTACTACCCAAAGAAAGCAAAGTAAGGAATATCAGTGGGTCAAATCTTATCCAATTTCGTTTTTCTTTTTTCCTCATTCTACTGAAGATAATGCTGCTTTGCCATAGCTGAATTCAGATGAGGAAGATTAGATGGGAACAGTGCAGGTGCAGAAGGTGGTCAGGCAATCCAGCTGTGCTAAAGCAGGTCATAACAGTAGTAGAGACAATAAAATTACCTGGAATTGCGCTTGTGTTAATAACTTAAATTCAACCTCAAGCAAAAGTTTCTAACATATTTAAACCCAGGACATGTATACTCACTGCTATTTTACACAATGCATGAAGTTAAACACTTAGCTTTAAAAAGACAGCTATAGAGATGGCTTAAAATGCTCTTGACTGACTTTTCTTTAGAAAATGCATTATTCTCCAAGCTGAAAGAAATATGTTGATGTGGCTGACCATTTTATGAAAATAATCTGTAATATTGCTTGGAGTTGCTTAACTCATTTGCAGTGAATATTTTGCCTTCATCATGTTTAAAATCTTTCATTCTGATAGGCAGAGTAATGATTTTACTATAGAATTTTGACTTCCTTAGACTTTTACATATTTTATTTACATATAAATGTCAATCTTATTCATATTTGATAGTTTAAGCCCATCAAATGCATTATTTTTTCTACATTAATAATGTTTTCCTTTTGAAAAAGAAATAATCTGATGTTTCTTAAGCAAAACTTATTGGAGTTTCTACTGGGTAGAAAACTTAATTATTTTATATAATTAATTAAAATTTTGATATTTCCAACTTTTCTACAGGGCACACATTCTGCCACCTACTCAGAGTCAACAAGACATTGTAAAAATATAGCAGATGTCTAGTCCAGCACAATATACAATATTAATTGAATATGCTGAACCTCACAGGGAGGTTAACCTTAGTTGTAGTGCTGTACAAAACTAACAGTCTCTGAACATTTGCAGAAATTCTTGCCTACTTCAAAAACCCAGCTACCAGACACAAGAACGTAATCTGTAACTTGAAAATGCTGAAATCAAAATTCCCTGAAAATATTTGAGATTTAGTTCAAATTTCTTGCTAACGAGGGCAAAACCTTGGGAGAAGTTATTTTCTTCCCCTGTGGTCTCATTTATTCTTGCCCATACAGTTCTTTACTTGAGGAGAACTTCAGCTATTTTGTAACTTGATGATATTTTTGTTTTCCCTTTACCTTCTGAATTGCTCATGGCCTGCAGGAGTTGTGGATGGTGCTCTGCAGGTTTTACCCTGATGATTCTTGCTGACTTCAGCTTCAGGCTTTAAAATGGAGACAGTATGCAGGCCACTTAACTCTTTTGCTGGGTACTAGCAAAGATGTCAGGCTGAGACTTTTTCATAAGTGTTTGAAATCCACCATCCTTGGAAAATAAGAGGCCCATAATAAATCCATTTTCTCCAGTGTCTCAATGTGAATGACATGATTTTAAAATTAGCTGTTATGTTTGGCCTTTAAGTGTCTGAAAACATGTTTTTTTCAATTCAGCTCATGAGGATTAGCTGCCAATGGTGACTTATAAATCTGTGTTAAAAGCCAGTAAAAAATTTATGTAAGTAGAGAATTTGCACAATACTTTCTTTAATCAATACCACTCTTTTTCCTCTAATCACGTATATAACGTTACTGCAGCTTCCAAGAATATCCTGAATAGCCTAGACAGTAAAGCTACTGCAGATTTTGACAACAGAACCTAATTTGAATATTTGATTCATTATACATTCATTTTTAAATTGTTATTATAATTTATATAATAGTTACATGAGAATACAAGAGGCAAAGATTACAGTCTGCTTTTTAATCTGTCTACTATGTCTAATATAAGCTGACAAGGCATTTGCTTATAAATTACTTAAAACAGTCACTGATAATTTAAAAGCTCTGTCTTCTGCTAAGAAAAGTGAGTGAGAGACAAAAAACAGGCCATTAATTTGAGTTGAGACTGAAATGAAACTTGGGTATGCATTACTCTCCCATCTAAGAAAAAAAAAAAAGAATTTCTCCCAACAATCTGCTTACTCTACTCAGACTTATTGTGGTTTTAAATATTCCAGTCACACCTAGGACATAATTTAAAAGGCAGATTCAATTGTGGGTGGTAAACGGTAAAATTAACTTGAAGGTTGTTAAATAGGATCCCTGCACTTTTTGCAAGATTCATAGAATCACAGAATGATTTGGGTTGGAAGGGACCTTAAAGACCATCTAGTTCCAACCCTGCGCCACGGGCAGGGACACCTTCCACTAGATCAGGTTGCTCAAAGCCCCATCCAGCCTGGCCTTGAACACTGCCAGGGATGGGGCATCCACAGCCTCTGTGGGCAACCTCTGCCAGCGCCTCACCACCCTCACAGGGAAGAACTTCTCCTTAAGTCTAATCTAAATCTATGCTCTTTCAGTTTAAAACCATTACCCCTCATCCTATCACTACACTCCCTGTTAAAGAGTCCCTCCCCATCTTTCCTGTAGGCCCCATTTAAGTACTGGAAGGCTGCTACGAGGTCTCCCTGGAGCCTTCTCTTCTCCAGGCTGAACAACCTCAACTCTCTCAGCCTGTCCTTATAGGGGAGGTGCTCCAGCCTCCTGGTCATCTTTGTGGCCTCCTCTGGACCTGCTCGAGTGGGTACTGATTGGAAATGTACTTCTAATCAGACTAAGTATTCTGTTTGTTTATCTAGCTCAATAACCTTCTTCTAAGGCACTAGGAAAAACAGCTTCAGTGAATCAGGGAGAACAGACTGAGTTTGTATCTCTTCTTGGAGGCAGCTATCACTGTGACGTACATATTAAATGTATGTATCTTAATTAATTTTATTTCCTCTGGCACAGTTTAGATGGAATTAATTCTAGCATGTATCTGCTGCTTTAAAGCAGATGAAGAAGGGTTTTTAACATAACCGCATGACTTGGAACAATCATAGGAATGACAGATTGCAGCACTGCCTAGGAGCATGGCTGTAACCAAGGGCTTGTCAAACTCCTAATGTTAACAAAAAAATTTTCTCGGGTCTGAAATTTGGCAGACACAATCTGTGTCCAGGAACAATTTGTTTTTTAATTCATATTGCCTTTTTAAGGAAGCAAGACTAATGCAATAATGCTTCTCTAATTCTTTTTTAATCAATCTACTTCAGGAAACTTCAGTTAGAAATGAAGAACAATCTACCAAACTAAGGCTAGGGAATAAGACTTCAGATAAGCAGAATATACTTACCTGGGATGAAATTAGAGAACACCATGGTACCTTACTGAATGAAAAACAATCTTCTGAAGCTGTTATAAACTTCTGCCATAGTAACTGTCCTCAAGTTTTCATCCACCCATTGGGGACTGCGAGAGCAGAGTATAAGCTGGACTCCCTCATCTTTTGCAGCCCTGCACATAGATCATGGTCTCCAGGCAGGAAGATAATGGAGACTCCTTAAAATGGCTGGGATTTTTTTCATATCTTTCCATCACCTTAATGGTAAATGAAGAGGAGATGGGGCCATGTGGTGGTGTGCTCCACCCCATCCCCATCCCTGACCTGTATTTCCCATAACCCTGCTCAAGTGATAACCACCAGTAGTGGTCATAATGGGTGCATCTGGTCATGATGGCTGCATCTGTCTCAAAGTGGATTTAGGGAGACAGATAACAACACAATAGCCAAGGGCTAATTGGAGCAATGTGCCCGCCTAACCACAGTACAGGTCAGTGTCCAACTCAAGCCAAATTCAGAAGAAAATTAGCATCTGTAGTCGGTATGTATCTTTCTAGATATTGCACTAATATTGCATCATTTCCCCTTTCCTGCCCTTTGCACACGCCAGTCACTACAATGTAATTTTGAAAGGTATTGATACATTTTCCTTAGAGGAACTAAGAGGACAGAAAGGCACCAGATAATTCTGACATCTCTTCACAGGTTATTTCTGTAACAGGTGGAAATATTTAATTTCCATATTTAGATGATTAATATATTTGCTTCAGTGAGAAATATTACTGTTGCAGGTTTCCTTGGACTCTGCCCTTATTATCAGCACATTCTTTTGCATACATGTACCTAATGATACTTTTGATTGGAGAACTTAGGCATAGCTTACAAATTGCATTAGTTGTACTTGGATGACACTGTGTCTTGGGTGTCCTGTTACTCTAGGCCAGGGAGGAGGGAGGAACTTATCCATTCAATGGAGACATCTTCCCTCAGGTACTGAAGTTACTGAACTAGATAGGTAATTATTAAACTTCAGGTTACTTACTCCTTAGTCAAACAAAATTCCAAATTGGAGAGGGATTAAAGGGTGAATAATGAAACACATAAAAGAAAGATTTTTTTATTTCCTCATGAAAGTACATTCCCCTCAATTAATTATTTCATTGAAATTCTATGAGAATTTGTAAGATGAGATGGGAGCAGACAGACTGATAATATAAGCATCTTGAATGTGGTAGTACTTCTGCTATGAACTGTTTCATGTGACATGACTGGTTTTCTCCTGCCTCCCAGCTCCTAAGAACAAATGCTGCAGGCATTTGCCTTTGCCCAAGAAACTCACCCTCTGACAGGAAAGGGGAAGTTTTATTGCCTGATCCTTCTTAGAAAGCAGATTTAACATAGACTGAGGAATATACGAAAGTAGATCCAGATAAAGATATTGGGCAGCTGTTAAGTGGGCCCAACTCTATATCTATCAGGTACTCACTGGCTTGACGAGCCAGTCATTAACCTGATCATGAAACATTTCTGTATTGTTTATGCAGAGGCCCAGTGGCACCTCCTAGCTTAGTGGCTGAACAAGGGACCCCAAGCAACACAATGTATTTTCTTATAGAAAAACTACAGCTGGAGCTGAACTTGGCAAGGGATGCTAAGAACAATACCTGTAGAAGCCCCTACAGGTATGTCAACCAGAAAAGGAAGGTTAAGGAAAGTGTGCCCCCTCTGACAAGCGAGACCGAAGACAGGCAATAGCAGACGAGGAGAAGGCTGAGGTACTCAATGACTTTTTTGCCTCGGTCTTCTCTGGCAACCTC
>JAVKLA010000205.1:0-14298 GCA_034782735.1 Sagittarius serpentarius
CGTTTCAAAGTGTGCTGATCTCCAACCTAAGTTAGAAACAGTGGGGGGAAAATGCTGGTGGAGGTGGGAGAATTGCAGTGAGAGGAGAGAAACACTGAAGATGTATCAGCTGAGGTCCACTGCTCACAGTCTTTACATCAGAAGAAACATTATATATGTTCTCGAGACCAAAATTTTATGCTTAAGACTTGGAGAATACCAAATTCAAGCATAGTTCAATGCACTCCTCAGCACTGTTTTAAAAATGAGCAGACTTCAACTATAGCAATGCACGTACAGAATGACGATGGGGGAAAAGAGCTCTCCTCTTCACTTTGGTCGTTGAATTAAACAACTTCAGAGTTAATCAGAGAAACTCTTAGATTGAACTGCTGAAGTCCTGCTGCTGTAAGAATGACAGGTAAAATAGACAGGGAGGTCAGCAAAGGAGAGGATATTACCTTTTCTCAGTCTTAAAAAGAAGAACCAACAATAAATACATTAATATAATATTTAAACATCACTACAGAGAAAATAATTAATTTACAAGTGCTATGCTATTCTTTTTTAAGGTGCCTATTATAATTGCAATATTAAATATTCTGAAATCCTAAATATTGCAGTGTTCAGAAGTTTTTAACCAGCATAAGATAATTTTTATGTCTGCAATTTTATATTATAAGCTGAAAGTGCTCTGTTTTATTTTTACAGGCTCCTCCAGATCTGTTATTTTTTTTGGTCCATAACTCTTTCCACAATACTATTAGTTTATTTTATACTTTTAACACTTTAATATCTTAAAATGCCATTTCTAAACAAAGGTGCATGACATTGGGAAAAAAATTAAGGTAGAAAATATAATGAAACAATATTTCTTTGAAATCAAGAGTAATTATTGAATTGAGTTATGTATTAAAGTAAATCTTAAGTGCTAATTGTATTTAAAATATATAATACTTATGAGGTACGCCCAAAGTTTGCAGAATTCATCATCATGGCTCTGAATATTTCCCTAATGCAAATGTGGAGATCTAAGTTGTAAAGTTTCATTGTGTTTCCATTGCTTTCAGAAATCATTTTGCATTTAATTTCTGTTTCTCAAGCAGTTACTTCACCTCTGACATTTCAAGGAATGATGTAAAAGCAATGTGCTACAATGGCTTCTATTGTTCTTGAAGGTCAATATTTTCTGTAAGCAGTGGAAGTGGGATGGAAAGTGATCATTATAGCCTTAGCTGTGTCTAAAGGATTCTTTGGTTTTGTTCATCATTTGCCATTTTCCAACCATGCACACCATACTCTACAGGAGCAAGACCACATAAGCATCTGCAATTCCAGACAATTTCTTTGCATTAGCAACAGGTAATGTTATACCTGCGACAAATGAGATCATCAGTTTAGTCTATGTAGCGAAGGTAATAATAGCTTTCTACTTACGCATTTAATTATTTGCATGCTTAGTTTCACAAAACTCATTCTTTAATCAGACATAAATATATATTTATTCTGTAAGTATTTCTACAAGGCTCTACCTGAGCTTTTTTGTGAGCTCTGATTCACAGCACTATGCTCACGTTTCTTGTTCATAAAGTTTCTCTGGTAGGTTGTCCGCTTTGGCTCTCCAGTTTTGCCAAGTCTGAAGATTTGGGAGTCTGCTGTGATCATTCATGAGATGCAAAAACTAAGCTACTTTCTATCGCTTCCTGCACATAGGTAGTTCTCTACCCAATCAATTGCCTTCAGAATTACAATATTGCAGACTTGGCCTTGATTATGCTAAAAATTGTTTAATCACTAGACTTTACAGAAGCTGAATCTCAGTAATTAGGTTTGACATTATAAAATCATACAATACCAAACAATCATGGTTAAATTGTGATGAACATATTATTATATATTTGATGTATATTAAAATCAATCAGATAAACAGGAATGTGGATAATAAGGTGACAGTAAAATAATTCATACTGAGATGTCATAATGTCATTTCCACAGGTGAAACTGAGTTAAAGAAACAGAAGACATCTCTTATAGCTTAGAGTAGCATAGCTTTTTCACTAAAACCTGAGACCTATGTGCACTGTTTGTCCCTTTTAAAAGATTTATTTCCAAATCACTTTTCTATTTAATTCCTATTTCACAAGTTTGCGTTAACAATATGGAATCAATGACTATAGAAACCAGTTTATAGATTTAAGTCAGTCAGTGCTGTGTTGAAACACATCATTGCTATGGTAACAGAAAGAGGGAAATCTGAAGGACTTCAAGGTGCAGAATGTTACAGTTAAGTTGGAAAAGAAATGGAACAATGTGAAACATTTTCATTTATATTGAAAACAGATTAATAGTCCTGACTGTAAAAGACACATGGAATACAAATATGAGGACTTAAAATAGTGAGTGTATATTTTTTACAGTGTACACAGCTAACAATCAGTACCTATGTATAGCCATCCATATAGTTTTCCAATTTGACCTAAACATGTAACTCTGTCTAAAATTGTATTGTGTAGTATATTTAGATATGTTAGCCTATACAGATTTTGTCACTATATATAGCTGTAAATTCATAAGTTAGGAGAGAGAAAAAAGAAATTAATACCTTATGATTCAACATGTGTATTTATACTGCAAAACTACAAAATTTCTTACAGACCAGACTAGAAGAGAGCAAGGGTAGGGTTTTTTTTTATCTTCTATCACTCAAAGATTACAGTTTATATTTTTTTTCCTCTCTACCACAGATCTTAAAAAGTAATTACACTGGCTTTTACTTTATGTGTTTTTTCTGAGATTGATTCCAAGTCTTTTTTTCATCAAGTTGTTAATGTGAAGTTACTAAATCTGAGAGTAGTACAAAGATCATTGAAATGCTGGGTGATGAAGAAGATAAGACTGATTTATGGATGATCTTTTTTTCTAGAAACAGTAACTGAAAACATTGAAGGTTCTTAAATTTTTTCCTAATAGATCTGATGAGGTACACTGCAGATGACATTTCAATAAACAAAGAGACTATTGGTCTAACCAGCGTGTCAATTCTGACATTGCCAGAGAGTAATCTGGTTGTTTAAATTGTAAATTGCATTGTCTAGAATGCTTATAAACTATGTACATTTATTAAATAAGTTGAGTTGATGTCAGCTTTCATTAAGGAAAGGGAACTCAATAAGGGAACTAAAGATTGAATGTGTCCTCGTTCAAGCAGAGTAATTAGCTAATTCCATCCATTATAGAGCAAAGAAAAATTCACACTGAATCTAAGATCTAATGAGACAAATGTTACAAGATTCTGGTAAATTAATCTTGCAGTTGGACTACCCATCAGTATACGGAACAGTGTGCTATCTTAAAATTGATTAGGGATGGTCATATTGATCAGGGAAATAATAGCAGGTAAGCTAAAATTGTTTCACACTACCACCTCTAAGGTTAATATCCTAGGAATGATACTGCAGTTGAAGACCATCCCAGATACACTGAAAAATAAATTATCCTAGACCAGGCAAAACACTGTGCAATACCTATGTTTAAAACCATAAATTACACCAAACATGGATATGCAATACAAATAATTTATGTCTGTAGACTGCTTAAATGTAACAGTGCATATTAGAATTCTGTATAAATTTATACATAACTTTCAGACTAATTTTTGGGTGAATTTAGAATGGTTGTTATACATAAGGTTCTCCAAAATAGTGTTCTCATTGCTCAGCGTGAATACTGTTTGAGATACTTGACAGTGTTGTGAATAAAGTCTACATGAATAACGAAACCTATTGCAATTTGTAGTAAAATTCAGCTAGCTACGATGACAATGGAAAGCTAGTGCAGTTATGAATATAAATTAGATATGTTTTGCATCTTCAATTTATTAAATTGCAATAGTTTAATTACTTGTACAATAAATTACATGATTATTTAATGAGAACTGGGAGTAATTATGTTAATTGTTGCTTGCCATTGTATATCAAAAGAAGATAGTGTTTTCTTGACAAAACCACTTTGCACAAGTATTGTTTTACATGAAGGTGCCAGAGAAGATCCATAATTAAAGTAGTGTCAAGATTTATATTTAAAAGGTTTTATTCAGCTACCCCTGAATTAAAGAAGTCTTTCTATTGTTTTAGATGGTTGTTGGAGTGGATCCCAAATAAGATTAGAACTTATTAAAACTCTTACAAATTAATTAGACAGTTCCCTCCTCTCCTTCCCTTTCTCTTTAAAAATGCAGATCCATCAAATCACCAACAACAGGTTTAGTAAATGGGTAACCATCTTACAGTCTGGTAGCAGAAACAAGGGCACATTAGGAAGGGTGGGAAGTTCTAGTTAGAAGTTGCTTATTGTTGTATAATACCTTAGCTTCCAAACAGAAAATGTCTTTTGTTTATTAAGTCATGCGTTTGTGTTTTTGTGTTTCCACATGGTACTATGTTTCAGGGTTTTAGGGGAATAGCTGCAAATTCCAAATGCCATCTCTCCAATATTGAGGCTTTTTTAAACTTGTGTTTTGGTTATCATTGGCTTTACTTCCAGGAAACTGTGAGATTCTGTTTTGAAGCTTTTTCATGCAGAGTCCTTTGTGGGCCTTCTACAGCCTGTCTGGTTGGAGAGACAATAAAAGTTATGACAATCTTTTGAGGGGAGGGCTTATATTTTAAACACTTCCTGGTCAAACCTTATGAACATGTCTCAGGTAGAGAAATGCCTAATCATGGAACTGAACAAAACCCAGATGTGGAATAGAGTAAGTCTATTTTGGATATGGTAGTTAGGTGAAGTTTGTGCAGCCAAACCTACCTGTCACATCAGGTGACAAGTTCAGGATGCGAGTTGTGTGCAGACATCTTGTGTTTGATTAAAAGAAGTAGAATGAGAAAAGTCCACGACACATTGAGAGAAGTCTTGACTGATTTTGTTTTGACAAAAGATACACAGTTTTACTGATGTTTTTGCAATTACCTAGCTCCTGGAGAAGTAAGATTCATAGTTGTTGATCTAAACCACCTGCAAAAGACAGTGCTAACTGAAAACTTCTCTTAGTCTGTAAGAGTTGTTGGTGCTTCAGTTGAAACATGGTAAAGACTAAGTGTCTAAGGATTTTTGGAAGCTCTAGAAGAATAAAGTTGCAGAGCTAACACAATAGGAAACACCATTCACCAGAGGAGATTGCCAGCTGACTGCCTGATGCCCACTGTAACATGGTAAGAAGAAAGGACAGTCTAACATCTTGCAAGAGATGTTTAGATCTAGCAAAACAGAGTATAACTGATAAAGATTGCCAGTTGTGAGCTAGAGGAGAAGACGCTGAGTCTATTGCTAATTATTATGATAAATGAAGAGGAGACTCCATTAACTACAGTCTTTCAGGACAGGGAGAATAGTCTCTTCCCTTGACACTCAACTTAAGAATTAAACCAGGATTAAATCCTAATTTTGGCCTATTGACCACAATAACCCAGTAGGGCTGTGTTAAACGAGGCATGGGCTTTTGCTGACTCACAGAAATCCAGGCTTATTCTGGAATGGTCAGGTAACGAGAAGCAAGTTAGAGGATCACTTGCCCCACCACAATGTTTGAGACAACTCTTTCAGTCTCTCACAAATGTCCTGTAAGATCTTGATTATATTATTCAAGCTCATGTTATTGTTATCTACTTTTTGGCGAGTATCAATTCAAAAGTAAGGAGATAAGTGGACTCCATGGCAGTTATAAAATGCCTTATGCTTGTAATCTGAAGTTAAGCATTTTAACTGATAATGAAATTCCTCTGGTAGCTATCTGCTGTGTTTTAAAATATCTCTCTGTGCTGCAGAACTGGACAGTATCAGGCATAACTCTTTTACTGTCTTCTCCAATTCTTCTTTAGCCCATATCACTGTAAAGGTCCAGGATGGATCAGACAGTTAAGGTGTACCTTACATTTGTGAGCATCTAGCTGGGGTGGGATTCTTCAGACAGAACAAAAAAAGGTGTGGGACCGCATTCAGTTAGTAGCGTATCTGTTGGTTGGCTCCTTATAGAGGACAGTTTGCTTCAGGGGAGGTTGCTGCAAGCCAGATTAGTAGCCGCATGGGTCCCCTAATACTCCTGTGGTACAAAAGAATTTTGCTTTTGGCTTTCCTTAGGGAACGGAATGAAAGAAGGAATAGCTAATAAGTATGGTAGTAAGAACCTGCTGAGGAAAAGTAATATAATAAAAATGAGTGAAATCCTAGCACTATTGAGGTTAGTAGCAAAAATACCATGCTCTGAAAAAATGCCTGATGTTCATTCAGTGGTAGGAACAGTGTTGTTAATAATACTTAATATAAATGCCAGTGCCTCTCAAACAACAAATCTTTGACTCTTTGCGCTTAGTTGAGGAGAAATTATTCAGATGCATAGCCATTGTGCATTTCAGGGACCTTAGTTCACTTGGGAAGAAAGGTGACTATGATACAAACTACAGATAATAATAGCTGTAAGTGTGTTTAGTTAAGTTTGACTAACCAAAAGACACCTAATCCCAAAATAGGTTAAGTAAGTTAAAGATATGTTGGAAAACTTTGTCTCAAAACCAGAATACTTTGATTTGAATTGAGTAAACAAAGGCTAGTAGCAAATACATGTATCTTGCTCTAGGGAATCAAAACTTTGTTAGGAACTTATGAAATGAAGAAACTGTGTTACTCTATTACTTTAATATTAGAAAAAAATACTGAAATCTGAGTAATGGTGGATATGAACATGTACATGAATTTATTTAAATTTAATCTTACACATGCGGCAATATGTTAACAACAACGGTGTAAGTGCCAGTTTTCTTGGTTTGCTGAATTATTTGGCCAGTTTTGTCAGTGTGACTTTTCTTAAGCATGTGTGTCTGAAATATGGTGTATTTAAAGTAGCAGGAAAATGACTAAAAACTTTCTGTCAGAATAGCTAATACTGTAAATTGCAGCATAGTTTACTCTTGATGATGGCAGACAGTCTTCTTCCAGTGTGAAACATACATTTTTCTTCTTTTCTGTTGGTGAACTGAAAACTAAGAGTGAGATATATTTAAATACTGCATATAGTTCTGCTTAACTATTGTCCTGCATTTTCATACAAGACTGGATTTTATGTGCCACAAGATACCACACAAATGACAAACTGTGTTTATCACTGCTTGTGGACTGATTGATTGATTGATTGATTGATTGTTAGGGATTGCTAGCATCAATTTACAGATATAACTATATTGCATAGTTTACATTTTGCCTGGGGCAGTGTGCAGCTGGGTGATCCATTGCACACCCTTGTTATTCATTATGAAAAAATGTTTTGGGGGACAGCTTTTTTTGGTTGTTTCTGAAGTCGAATTTGAATGATAGTCTAGGTTTTAAGAAGTAAAACTTGACAAACAACTCCATCAAATAACATAACTATGTCATAATAGGCAAATCTGGGGAATTATAAAACTTATATTATTGATATTTATTGATTATCAATTGATTTATCAATACAGGCTGAGGGATGAAAGGATTGAGAGCAGCCCTGTAGAGAAGGACTTGGGGATACTGGTGGATGAAAAATTGGACATGAGCCGGCAATGTGCTCTTGCAGCCCAGAAAGCCAATTGTATCCTGGGCTGCATAAAAAGAAGTGTGGCTAGCAGGTCGAGGGAGGTGATTCTGCCCCTTTGCTCTCATGAGATCCCACCTGGAGTCCTGCATCCAGATCTGCGTTCCCCAGTACAGTAAAGACATGGACTGTTGGAGAGGATCCACAGGAAGGTCACAAAAGCGATCAGAGGAGTGGAACACCTCTCCTATAAAGAAAGGCTGAGAGAGTTGGGGTTGTTCAGCCTGGAGAAAAGTAGGCTCCGAGAAGACTTCATTGCAGCCTTTCAATATATAAAGGGGCTTACAGAGAAAGACTTTTTATCAGGGCCTGTAATGACAGATCAAGGGATTTAGATTTAGATGGGGCATAAAGAAGACTTTTTTTATGATGAGGGTGGTGAGACACTGGAACAGGATGCCCAGAGAAGTGGTGGATGCCTCATTCCTGGAAGTGTTCAAGGTCAGGTTGGTTGGAGCTTTGAGTAACCTGATCTAGTGGAAGATGTTCCTGCCCATGGCAGGGGCGTTGGACTAGATGATCTTTGATGGTCCCTTCCAACCCAAACCATTCTATGATTCTGTGTGTTGAATTTTTTAAAAAATACAGATATAATACTAAACCAAGAATTAAATAGCTTTTGTAAGTTCAGTGTCACAAAAAAAAAAAAAACCATGTGACTTTTATTGTACATTTCAATTTATTTTTTAATGAATTTACCAAAACGTCTCAGAAAGAACCATAGTATCAGGTCTATAGCAAAGAAATGCAATGCTTTATCCTGACTTGCTCATTTGAAAAAGTGTCAGAAAATCAATTATTTTAAATCAAACATCTCACATCAAATATATTACAGGAAATGACTACCTTTAAAATAAAATAACACCAAAGCAAAGATAATCTATTTCTAATACTATTTTGAAATAACTGATGGCTTAATCTTATTCTTGAAAGCTACTAGGGAGACAATTTCTGAAACCTTTTCCTTGGCTGCTACGTGTTTTGAAGAGGTGCAGCTGTGATGGTGAATATCACTGTTACACCATTTGTCTCACAGACACTTCTACAGCAGCAAAACAGTGAAACCTGAGAAAAGAAGAGAAGGAACAAAAGAAGAAATACTCCTACTTGATGAAAATATGAAGTCACAAAATAATCAACATATCAAATTTTATCTGCAGAGTTCTCTGTAGCATACGGCTTTTGCAAGATTCTTTTCATTTGTACAGCACAGCAGGAACAGACAACAGTTTACAAAACAATGCCAGACTTTTCCACAAAATATTTACAATCTAAATTAGGACATCTGAGAAATCTATGTATAAACACTGCAAAACTCAAATGTCTCTGTGCAGGCTGACAAGGTTATGGAATTATGCTTTTCCAGGTATGAAGCAACCATCTATAATTTTGTCCCTACCTGGGGGGACAGAGGTCAGTATGAAAGAGAAAGGATAGGAGAAAATGATAAGGATTAGTGAGGCAGAGGAAGATATTTGTACAGCTATGAATGAAGTGTGGCAGGAAACTAGGATGGGGACAAGGAGGGAATTAGATAAATCTTCAGCTAGAAGGTGAGAAGCAGATCTTTCTTGGTGCAGAACAACTTTGGGATGAAGCGAATGGATAACATGCTGAGTATAAAAAATAAGTTTTCATAAGGTATTTTTTGCATTGTAAATAAAGCCTGGAAGATGCTGAATGAAAAGCTCAGTGTCTCTTCAAGGTGCTAGTTGTGCATTATTTCCCTCTTAAATAATGTTATGTGCATCAGATCGCTGGTTCTTCTGTGCATCCCATTTGTTGGAAGGTGAACACTGAACTGAAGAATGCACTGCAAACAGGGTATTACACGAGCAATGGTCCCTATTATTTCTTTCATCTTGCAGGAAATGCTAGTGACGTGAGTAGGTTAGGCCAAAGAGCAACAACCAGGTTCACTCTTGAGTTCTTAGATAAATTGGAAATAAAAAGCTCATTTGCAAACTGCATAAATCTGTAAGAAGCAGGATGCAGTATGTCTTCTAAAACACTTCCAAGTAACCCTGTAAACTGCAAGTGTGGAGGGAGGGAAAGAGGGCCTAGCAGCCCGTAGATTTGGCCTTCTCTTTCTGATCAAATATGTTTTACAGTTGCTTTTTTCAGCTGTAATAGCCTCTCCTTTGCTAATTTATAATGTATGCATCTTAAATCTTTGCTATTGCTCTTCTGTGAGCATGCTTCTTGGTGGTCCTGCAGAATCCTGCAGAGACTGAATACATTCCATTATCTCTCAAAATCATCTTCTTATTTTATAATGTATGGATGCACACAGGACACTTTTATTAACATTTAGACATAAACTCCTGTTTTCCCTGAAATTTGGTGTATTCATGATATATATTAAATACATGTTTTTAACAGTTGCTTATTCAGTGCAGTACCATAGCAAATTTTTATAACTTTACTATATTTTGTACACTTTAGTACCTCATGATACCTTGCTGAATTATGCTTTGCTTTGGTGGAGGTGAGTTGAACACGTCCAGAATTTTAGAGTTAGAAGGAGGTTTCTCATAGTGTTTTGATCAATACCACTTTTGCAGTAGTATTAAATTAAGTGTTCCAGACTACCATTCCAGTGTCACATTCTGTGATGACACTACTATCAAAATTCTGTCTCATGAAGAATGTCCCACAGATTCCTCTAACAAAGATGACATAAATCCAAAATACTCTGCAACTCAGGTGACAAGAAACCAGAATGTGTACTTTTTGAGTTTTGGCCAGTTAGAGGATATTCAATGAAATTAAAAGAATTCTCAGTATCAGGTTCATTTCAAGGGAAGTGCTGTAACTGCATTCTTCTTTTCTCTTTTACACAGGATGTATCCCAAAATCCTCTCAATAATTCTGTGCCTAATTTGCATAAATTATTTTGTTATTTGCCTCAATCATTTCTCAGTCTTTCTGAGGAGTTTTAGAAAGCAAACTTTTCACAAAATACTGCTTTTTGCCATGGTGAGAAGAAGAAAATATAAAGATACTCGACACATTCAAGTAAACACTCCTTTTTCAGAAACTGCTTGTCCACATTGATTAGGCAGGAAATAAGAGTGCTGTGTCCTTTCAATGTTTTTCCACCTTTCATCTTTTACATTGTGGACAGTTGTAGAATTATCCATATACTGAAAATTTACATCAGTACAACTGCTTTGTTTTCAAAAGTGTGATTATATTAAAATACTTGTTTACCAGCTACACTTTCACCTGAGCAATACAAGGCTTAGCCCAAAGTCCTTATATTTGTTCTTCTGCTGTACTGTGGAGCTGTTTGCTGTTGTGAATAGACCATTTTGGCCTTCTCTACCCAATTTCAATCTAGGTTGTGTCTGTCAGAGATGCTATAATAATGGGTTTTATTATATTTCCAAAATATGTCAACAGTACTGATGAGTTGATCTCTTCTGCAGATCCGTCCTGTACACATCGACTCATCTTTCAAGAATGTTTTTTATGGTCTGAGCAGAGAATGTAGAAGTGACTGAGGTCTTTTATAAGAAGGAAAGTTCTCCTAAATGCAAGAGGTTGTTACAGACTCACACTCTTGTGCTTATCAACAGTACATGGTCTGCATTTTGCTAGTCTATAAAGTTAATTCTATAGCAAGCAAAATAAATGTGTAAGATTAGTGTGTTGTCACTTCTCTGAGAATTAAGTGAACCTTCAGGGAGGAATGTAAGCACTGGACAGGCTTCAAATTACATAACTAGTTATTAAGAACAAATGATGCCATGTTTCATCATTTGGGGTTAAACTTTTCTAGAAATATAGATGCATCTTTAGGCTAATAATTTGATTCTATTTTGTAAAATGTTTCTGGAAAAGATTCTCTGTAAGACGTTAATGAATGATAAAGATTTGTTCTCTAAATTATGTTCATATTAATTATTTTAAATGCATAAATTATTCATTAGTAATTAAAGTTTCAAATATCAGTTGAGTTAGCTTATAACTAATTGGAAAAAATAGATTAGCGAAATGTAGTAATTAAACAAGAAGAACTTCTTATGAAAATTACTATAAAATAGTTATTTGATACTGCATAATACTATCGATAAACATTTGACTTTAAAAGGGGATTTAGAAGAAACGTATTTTACACTAAGAACACAAAGGCATTGAAAGCCATGGTAAAATGCCTCACCTACTTTTTAAGACTACCATATAACCAATAAGTTGAAAAAGTAGGTGAAGCATCTTGCCATGGCTTTCAATGGTTTATGTATACGTCGTACATAAGAAAAAAGCACCTGTGATGTGTGTTTGTTTTAATAGGACAATTGGGCAAAATTCTGCATGTCTTTGAAAGGAAAATGTCCCTGATTATCTACGATACATTTCTAGACAGCGATAAAGACTGTATTTTAAGGTGAGTGTTTTAATTTGGCTGCAGCTACAGCAGCTTCCTAGCTCTGACAGGAAACTGAGGATACTTTGCTATCATTCTTCCAGGTTCTGGACACTTCAGTAGGCAAAAAGAGGGCTGTACATCTTGACATATCCTATCTATCCCATTTATTTTTCCTGTATGTTATTAAACCAACATAGAAATTCAAGAAACTAAGAAAACAGACAGATCTCTGCTTGGTTTTCCACTGTAATTCCTGAAGACTTAATGCAAAATATGAGGCTAAACTAACCAAATTGTCTTCTTCCCGTACTGATTTGTTTCAACTTCAAAGCTTTCTCAGCCTCCCTGTAATGATTAAACCACTTTGAGAACAACCTACCCTGATTCGTTCAGACTCAAGTGAATATTCATGTGCTGTTTTTGCCAGCTACCACTTGGCTCTAATTTTAGCCCTCCTGAGAAGGATTCAGTCTTCATTCTTGCCTGCTGTGAAACTCACCGACACAGAAGGAGGTCGTGGTCTCTTTGGTTTTTGTGTATTAAACTATATTTAACAGCTATAGTATTTCTCCCTGTTTCCTTTACCTCCTGCCTCTCATTTTCTTCCTGTATAACAATATGCAACACGTGAATGTGGTAGGGAAAGATTGAAATAAAACTTATTTGTGTTCCAGTCATAAAGAATTTTAAAAAAAGGTTATTTTTCATGGTTTAGGTGAATTTTATGTAAGGTATCTGTATCTTAATTTTGTAGCTGACACAAGTTATGTTTAGTCTTTAATTAGTGATTATGCACTCCTCTTTCTTACAGCAGTAGACTTACAGTTGTACACGATTGGATACCTAGAAATTCATGACTGACCTATAGAATTGTATTCCCTTGTACTGCCCATTCATAACTGGGTTTGGTTATGTGCATTACTCCTTGAATTTCTAGGTAGTAAAAGTAGGACAGATAAACACTATGGTTTAGAACATTTCTAATTTTTAACTGAAAATGCTAGATCCAAAGATGGTACAGCTGTTTGAGTGAAGGTAGTTTCTCGTAACACCAAATACAAAAGTAACATTTTACAAATCAGTTACTTTGCAGTGAAGAAAACTATGGCTTTCTGTTGTGGTTAATCCAAAAACCTTCCTCTTTTATTGTTAAATCATACAAGACTTTTTTTTAACAAAGGTGTTTATGCAACAGCATGAGGCGATTACTAACTGCGATCTGTTAAACACCTGTCTCACTGTGTCATAAGATGAAATCATTGACCTTGTGAAATATCTGCAAGTCATCTGATAGAGCAGTTTGGGGGTATCAACACAAAATGTGAATTAAGAAATCCATTAGTTAATTGATTTTTAAATTATTTTGAAAATCTATGAAATAAATTCCTTCAATTTTTGCCTACTTCCTATCTGCTGGGAGAAAAAGCTATCATTAGTTTTTATTCCAACTCTGTTCCTCATAACCAATGATAAAAACATCATTTTTTTTGCTTTTCCTGGTAGAATGGTTAAATACTATCAGTGGATGGTTCTTGTTTATTCTTACATAAGGATTTTTTTTAATTTTTTACATTGATTCCTTACACAAAAAAAAAAACAACCCACCCCAAAGCAAAACAAAAAACAAACGATAAAGCAACAGCAGCAGTTACACTCTCTTAAAAGTTTTACTAAGCTATTTAATGAATGTATGGAAAGTTGGGGCAACCTTTGCTTTGAGAGACTTTAGATCACTGTCGTCAGTTCAATGAAAAGGAGTGTGCAACATAACTCTTGTTTAAAACAAAACCAGGACAGGCAGGGAAGAAAAGAAAGTTGCTATTATTTAGATCACCATTATACAGAAGCTTGCAGATACTGATGACACATACTTCAGGTGCATATAAACAGGAATAGAAGATGTGGCAGGAACATACAAGTTCCAAGGAAGTGTGAGTTCTTTTACAATAAAACAACTTCACAATGAATATTTCATCATTTAAAAAATGCTTTAAGGGAACAAGAATTAGCAAAGTGTTAAGATATTTATTGTTAACTAAAAACTTGTCGTGCTATTCTCTTAACCTTGTTCTGGGGGAAAAAATATTTTAGAATCAGCAATAAAATACTAGAGCTGTGTGTATGTGTTCATTTTAGTATTGGAATTTGCTTCAGTAATAGGTCATTTAGCTAAATAATATAACTTCATTTTTAAATTGGTTGCATAACTTTGTAACAGTTAATCACTAGCGTAAAGTTCACAAATGAAAACCACTATGATCAAATATCTTGCATCACTCATTATGAAGAGTTTAAATTACGTTGTTAAGTAATGATTTTAAAGGTCTGCTGG
>JAVKLA010000206.1:0-14263 GCA_034782735.1 Sagittarius serpentarius
TCGGTCGGCAAGTGGTGAGCAATTGCCTTGTGCATCACTTGTCTTGTGTATTCCAATCCTTTTATTATTATTGTCACCTTATTGTTATTAGTGTCATTGCTAGTTTCTTTCTGTTCTATTAAACTGTTCTTATCTCAACCCACGAGCTTTACTCTATTTTTTCCGATTCTCTCCCCCATCCCACTGGGTGGGGGGGGAGCGAGTGAGCGGCTGCGTAGTGCTGAGTTGCTGGCTGGGGTTAAACTACGACAGAGGGTTAAAGAGCAAATATGAGGCCAAGAAACTAAGTTGCCCAGAGCAGTCAGAAAAACGAAGCTTTAAGTGTCTGCATATAAATAGAACCTGTACCAGATCAAGTCATTCCAGTGCCTAACAAGCCTCCCTGGCCAGAAGGAAAAAAAATTCATTTACTTCAACTAGTAAGAAAACTGATGTTGCTGCACGCTAAGCTAACTGTGAGCACTGAGTTCCCATAAGAAATTGTGCTGAAGAGAGTTAAAATAAGCCACTCTGGTCATCTTTCAAGGACAGAGTAGATACAAACACTATCTGTGCAGTAGTAGTCTTTCACGCGTTATCTACTCTGTTTATTCTGGTTATGGACAAAATGTCAAGATGTGCATCTTTTACTATGCTCTCCTTAGTTTTGCTTTCATATTATCACAACTACCTTTACCTGACATACTAGTTTTCCCCTCAAGAAGAAAAAAAAAAGTTATTCCAAATTTACTTAGATGGTGCTTCCCAAGCATTTTGTCAGATGATACATTTACCTTTTGGATTCGCAAAGCCAGCCAGCCACTTGTTATTTGCTACTGACCATACAAGATCCTTTGGAAGAGCCAAACAGTACACAGTCTTTCTGCTCACAAAACAGGATTATATGTAATAGCTGAACAATAAACAAGAACAATGTCTGGGTTTATATTTTTTTTTTCTAGATACATATTTCTTCAGCACGTTTTAGCTTTACTGTGAAGACTAGTGTCCAATTAATCTCTCTATGTTGTTTCAAAATGTGCTTCTTAAAGACATAACGAACCAAAACATCCTGTGCTTATATTGAATAAAGCTCGGTATTAGAAATTGATCTCCATTACAAGAGTCCAAATTCAAAAGTACAGGAAAACAGCAGCAGGTCTGCCGAACTGTCCTCTGCAACAGTTTTAAAGAAAATACAGTTCAGGTAAATTTTTTGTTTTTTATACTCTCCCGAATTACAGTAGTTCACATTGACAAAATGTAATCTGCTAAGAAATTCTGCAAGATGTGATTCTAGAGGAAGATTTTTCCTAAAAGCAATGCAAGCACACCTCACCTCTATCAAAGTATGTCCCCACAGTAACTCCTTGCATTTCCTTTTAAAGTTGAGTTATTGTATACCCTCTAACAGTTGTAAATGGACAAACAGATCAAGCAGAAGTACTAGTTCTGGGATTCTGAAGGACATAAGGGGCCAAAACAACCTAGTCACTTGACCAAGAACAAGCAATGCTTCCTTCTGTAGATTTTGCAAGTGGAATATAGAATGCATATGCAACACCTTTTTATGCATTTGAATTACTTAAGGCTACGCTCACGTAAGTCACATTTTTGTGAAAACTGGAACTCATCTGGTAAAAATGTGTTTCTGTTGCTTAACAGGTGAAAACAATATAAAGTATGCTAGCTATTCTAACTGATTAAAGAGAAGCCGTAACTAAACAGTTTTAAACCTCCTCAGTCCAAAAAATATCTACATTCATACATTTCAATACTAAAAAAAGGCACTCAAATGCAAAGCTAGTTTAAAAAAAACAAAACTCAGACTTTCTACTTGGTGAGCTCACTTGTATCACAACTAAAATCCAAAATGCAAATCAGACCATTTTACTGATGGTAGCCAATAACCAAATATGTGTAAGTTCCCTAAGACTCTGACAGACTCTTCCCTGAAGCATGCCAGCTTTTAGCATAAGTTGAAGAGAAGTACTTTCATACCATTTTATTTTGTTAACTGTTTTATTAACACTGAGGCTTGCCCATTACGTTTCATCCTCCCTATGAATTACTCTAGCTTGGGGTTAAATCGTAAGCAGCATACATACCGAAGGCAACTAACTTCCATCAAAGCAAAATTCAGCAGTTTAACCATCGGTGTGAAGCCTGTGCCTGCTGCCAATAAAAAGAGATCTTCTGAAGTTTGAACCTGTGACTTCTTGAAGTTACCTTCAGGATTGCTGACAGAAATATAGTCTCCTTTATTAAAAAAAATAAAATACAATGGTAAACATTAATGAGACGAAAACAAGGTAATTACTATACTGATCTTTTTAAAGGCCCTTTCATATTGTGTTTATCTTTGTAATATCAGGGTTCCTTTCAGAAGGGTACTATATTTTTCACACAAGGATCATTCTTGTCTTGATGGATTTTACACTACATGAGTACTGAAACAGAAAAGGAAGTGCATCTTAAGTCTAATAAAACAGACCTAGTTTTCTTTATATGAAAGTACAAAAAGTTGTTCTAAGAGTATATACAATCAAAGTGATCAACTACAACGTGTGATACAATTGACATATCTGAACAGTTAAACATGAACACATTTGGAAGATTAGTCAGGAGATCTTTATGTAATGGACAATTCCTAGTTACAGTGAGGATAAGCCTGTACATTTAGGGCATGGAGAATAAAGTTTAAAAAAAAAAGTTGTAAGTATGTTCCCACATGTAAGTAGGTAAATATAAGAACATCACAATACTCAGACAGTGAATCTGAAAAGATAAAGCAGTCACTGCAAAACCAACCACAAAAACCCCAAACGTATACTTACCAATTTGTAGGTGGTCAAGTGCCTGTGTGAACATTCCACAGGAATAAATTTTAATCATTAAATATATATGTGCACTATCATGGCGAAATGGTTCTTTGAAATCCAGTGGCAAAAAAGGCAATACAGGTGTGTATGGTTTTACTACCTCTGTCCCTAGACAGAAGACAAAAAGATAGCTGAAATAATATCAGAAGTACTCTACATCCAGCAAATTTACTGCAAACAAATACCAAAATAAACAAACAGTAAACAAATGATCTGTATATCCCATAAAAATAACACCATTGCGTGCTTTTATGCAAGCATGTTACTTTCCACTGCACCACTTCTTATTACAGTAGCTGTCTACTTCCAATTAAAATCTTCAGGCCACTGTACAGTATGTTATTTCTACACTACTTAGCAATTCAAAGTTGGAAGAAGATATCTAGAGTCATCCCGAAAGAACATGAAAAACTAAATATTTGCATTTAATTTCAAGTACCACAGCTTGATTTTTTTCTAAATTGAAATAGATTTTTAGGACTGCATGATTATATATTCTTCCACTACGACTTCAAAAAGCTATTGTATAACGACAGAAAGAAAGATTGCAAGAGTTGGACACCAGCAAAGAATTAGGTAGTGAGGAGGAAGACAAAACAGTTTGCAATTAAAGGATATTTGAAAATTCTTCTGAGAAATCTCTCTACCATGCATAGTGCAATGCAAGTACAGTGACTAGCATAACGATTAATGTGGAAATTTTAGAAAGTACCCTTAAAAAAAAAAAAAGATATTTCTTTGACCTCTCATTTTATTTAAGTTCACCTTTTACAAAATTTTGAAGGATAGCGCTTAAACAATGCTTTTCAAGATGCAGTCCTCTCACCACCTCAGTTGTCATTAATATCGTGCAACGGGAGTGTAGGGTTACCATGACTGCTATAAATCCCTCAGGAGGAGAAAAAAAAACCAAAAAAAAAAGGTGCAAAATTACCCTCCACATGCCAAAAAAGCTGCAAACTAAAATGAACTGACTAATCACACATAACACACACACAATGAGCTTCCTCACTTCAAAGATGAACAGCACTACCTTGTTAGAGAGTATGTGTTACAGGCAGAGTTGAAAGAAAAGCCAGTAAGGTCAACAGTAAATGCCAGCCACCTCAGCAGTTATCTTTCCAGCAACGTTGATCCAGTCAGTTCACTATTAAGCACTGATTGTGATCCTGGAAGCAGAGACTTCCTAACTACAACCAAGGAATCGGTGGCCATGGACTTGGCGTTCTCCCCAGACTGTGGAAAGGTATTTATGCTAACATATCCATGGCTACATTCTCAATTTTTCTTACCTGCAATGATTTGTTTGAGGTAAATGTGCTGTCCAGTGGGAACACAGAGATGCGTGCTCCTAGGCAACGTTAAGCACAAGAGCTTGGTGTCGTGGGTAACTTCCGTCTTAGAAACCAACTTGCATTTTCTGTAGAACAGTCCTAAAAACATAGTTTTACCTGTTACTTAAGTCTCAATCTGTCTTTCTATTCTTAAACATCTTTTAATAAGAGATAGAGAAAGGTATGTATTTCACTGTATACAGTTATAAAAATACTATAAACAGATGCTTCTTGTATAATTACTTATAATGATTTTTCTAATTTTAGGCTAAGGACTCATTTATAGCCTTACATTAGGCTCGTAACAGACTGAATCTGCGAGTCGTCAGCATTGGCTGGGAAGAAGTAGAGAAACACCAAACACTAGCAGAAAGCAGAACCCCCCCATACTACATTGCACCTGCACTAAATTCACCCTATGACTACAGCATGAACACATATATCCAAACTAAACCCAAACTGGGTAACGCAAATGAAATGCAAGCAAGGCACAGCACCGCAGTCCTCAGTAACAGGCTATCTAAACCCAGCCAGCATCCTGCATATTTACTGGGCTGACCACCCTGCATTGTTGCAGTTTCACTGTTATCGGCACTACGAGTATTTCTGATACAGCTTTGCACAATTTTTCAGGTACGTAGTAACAATACTTAAATGCTTATACATGGCATAAAATGAAACTAACTTCTGTGCCTACATAGGCAATGCACACTTCAGCATTATCAATAAATATTTTGGACATGAATTGGTGCCTTTTGGTAAGTAGAAATTAGGAACTCCAGTTATATGTTCACGTGCTTACTTAAATCAACTATAAGATCATAAGTACAGCACAAATTTTTGTTGATACAGCTGTTTTGGAGGCAAGGATGCAGGTTCCAAATAGTGCTTTTCAACCTGTGCATCAACTACAGGCCAGGCAAAAGATAACTGAAAAAAAGAAAGCATTAAAAAAATAAAATAAAATTAAAAAAGATCACTATGCAAGGTCTGAATTTCCACCAAAATTTTTCAAGAAACTGAGAAAGACATCGGGGAAAGAACAGTGCTAATCAGAACAACTATAAAAAAAACCAACCCTTGTACATTTCTATTAGCGATGGGATAAAAAAAAAAAAAAAAAAAAGACAATGGGGAAAAGGGAAGGAACACCCCGGAATATTTCGCTTTGTTCAGGGACAAACAGGAAATAACAGTTGCAGCAATATCTTATGGAAGCTTAAAGTAGTATGTTTTCCCTATACCCACAATAGGCTTAGAGCAAGATAAGCCATTTACTCTGCCTCTGCTACAGCAGGGGCAATAACTGATCACTTGTACTGGAAATTATCTCTGAGGCAAAGCACTGGGCGTAAGGCTGCCAGACCTGTGCCCATTTTAACGAAGCAGCCATCCTGACCTATGCGATCTGCATCAATACATCACTTAATGGTCTAAGAGAGGACTTGAAAGCACAGCAAAATAGAAGGCTATGCCCTGCTGATTAGAGCCAGAGACTGCAGAACCTAAGTATGGGTAAAGCAGCCAGGAAGAAATATTTCAAAGAACAAAGGGCAGGGATGCAAAAACAACCACTTAGTAGCTTTCATTCTGGAAAGAAACATGCTTACAAAGGTTAATTTAGTAACAAATGTCAAATATAGGAAGGTATTCCTCAACTGACATAGGCCTGTTGCCATTGCCACCAAAGGTTAGTATTTGACTACTTGGGAACAAGCGTCCCATCTTTCCTAAAATACCAATGGGAATAACAATTCCTGCATAAGGCAAGCGACAGCATATTGTAGAAATCTAGATACAGAACCGTCCTCTTCGACCTTTAGAAGAGGATTTTTCAGCTAAGCCTCTGCTTCAGCACTGCAGCATTTTAGCTCTAACCTGAAATAGTGCAGTGATACCACATTGCCTAAACAGGTCTGTAACTCAAGGGAGGTTTCATGGGCTGTAAGACATCGGAAACTCACACCAGCAAAGAATAATAATAAAAAAAAAGCAAGCAACAAAATCCCATGAGCAGCACTTTCTAAACTTCATACTTTCAAGACAAGCAAAAAAAAAAAAAAAAAAAAAAAAAGCAAGAAAAAAGAAAACTTTTCCCTACAATAATCCCACCATGTCATTTACCATTTTCAATGTAAAATTTGTAATCAGTCCCAGTGAATATTTTCACATAAAGCCTCTCAAAATTTGACAGGTTCATATATAAGAATACTTGAGCATGACACCCTTCTAATGACACTTTCTGCATTGAAGTGATTTCAGTGAAGCGACGTTTCTTCCCCCCTCTTCTTCTCTTGTTAGTGAAAAATACTCAAGTCACTAGCATAAATAGCTGAGCTACTCATGAAACAGGATGAGATGCAAAGGCCACCAGCTGCAACTCAGGAAATTCCAAGCAGGCATCACCATGAGGATGGTCTGGTCAAACACTGGGGCAGGCTGCCCAGATGGAGTCTGACCTTGGAGATATTCAGACCTTGACTGGACAGCTTTGAGCAGGAGGTTAGACCAGATGACTTCCAGAGGTCTATTTCAACTAACTTAGCTTATGGTTCTAATATTTCTTTAGGTCTTAATCATTAGAAGTAGAAGCACTTTCATCTTTTCTATTTTGACGCTGCACCAGCAGATGCTTCTTCACTTCGTGACTTTAATCACATGCTGATTCTCTTTTGAACACGAATGGACCAGAAAAATCTTAATAAGTGCACAACTTGTACATGACCTAAATCCTGAAGTCTGCCAAAATTCTTTCTTGAGTCAACACAACTCTTCTTAAGTGAGTCTTGCCTTACAGAGGTCTTATGCAAGTTTCCAGTGAAGTCTTCATTAAATGCAGGACAAAACATAAAGGCAAGTGACCACTGCCATTGCTTCCTTGCTCTTACCTCCAACAGCACCACTACAGGGAAGCCCAAGTCAGTAAGGCTGGCTGAACTTTATTCTTAACTAGGGCTACAGTTTGAGAACAGACTTAAAAAAAATAAAAAGCTTGAGAAGGTCTCAGTAAGCTAGCCTGTCCATTCTTCCCCAGTGTTCTCTAAGAGTCATTTAAGGACTGCTTTGAGTATTTCAGTAATTTAATCTAATGAATTATCATTTTCCAAGTAACTTATCTGTACTGCAGTTTCCTTATTGCAGCATTATTACCCCAGACACTTTGCTATTCCCAGATACTCTGGATTAAAAACACAGCCAAAGAGTTCAAGACAGCTGGAGATTAGTTACAGAAGGCTCTGTGACAGCACAGTCAATTGCTGCCTGAAGGAACAGCCATCACTATTAACATCCCCTTCTTCAGTAAGTACAGGATCACAGCCTGTCAACTCAACCACAACAGAAACAAAAGAATTTTAAACAAAGAAAACCTTTCAAACAAACAATATTTATCCACAAAATGCTTAAAAGCTAAGGGTTTAAACAAGATGTTGCAGCTCAGCCACTCTTCTAATTCGTTTAATTTCCAAAGGTATAAGTAAATTCTGCTAGAACAGTCAAGCATCTAAAATCACATAGTTATGCCTGGTAATATACATTCAGGTTACTAAATCTCAGCTGCATATGCAATTTGTGCATGGACTAGATTAGCATCAAATTAATTACATACCACTATTGCCACAGTAGGTGGTCATGGTATTTTTCTGCATATACTTGTTTTCTTAAATTATTCAAATACCTACTAGTGAGTTATCCACTATAAATGCCTGCAGAGATGTCATGTAAAGCCTCTAATAGGGAATAAATCTTTCTTTATTAATATTTTCTCATGTCTTTCATCTAACATCCTACAAACTGCCTATTTTGAATGAGCAAACATTTCAGATGTACCAAAAGAATGCCTACAGGCCTGAAAAATGAAAGGTAATAATTCCATTTCATACCAATCGTGAAGTAAAGCAAAACATCAGCAGCTCTCCAGTGATACAAAAGAAATGTTATAAAAAGTTTGTTGTAATTTTTTTTTCTACCATTCTTTTGAAAAACAGTACATACAAAGATTGCCAAGTACAGTATACAAATAAATATGCTAAGATTGCTGTCAATTCTGCAGACTTAAGAATTAGTTGAAAGGATATGGGAGGTTGGTAATACAGCCCACAATACTCATCAGCTAATACTCTTCCAGATATTTGGGAGTGGAGAGAGAAGTTAAAAAATTGCTTCATCAACTGATTCACTGTTTCCTGACAATATTCTGACCTTTCCAACCTTTTCTACATGTAATGAACTAACCTTTACCTCCCCCTTTTTAATTTGCCATACGGAGGGAAGGGGCCAAGGGAACCTTAGCAAGTAAGATGTCGCTTACTGATAGACTAGATCATTGTATAGTTCCAGGAAACTGCATTAACAAATGTTGCTCAAATGGTTTTAACTATTGTGTAAAGTGACCGAGACAAGAGATCTGGTGACTCCCTGCAAAGACAGTTCCTGATAAGATTCAGGAACTTACCTAGCGATTTCGATGAGAGCCAAAGACAACTGAGACTGCAGGACGACGAAGAGGAGGCAACAGCCTTCATCTTCACGACCCCCAGAGACCACCACAAGAAGACACTGCGCAAGCACAGTCGGGAAGAATTTACGGAAATGACTTCCTGGGACTAATTTTAATACGAAGCGCGGGGATAGGTCACGCCTATGTACAGGCGTATTGGGAAGCTTCATGTATATGTAACACTTTGCTGTATATATCCAAGGCAAGTTACCTTGCTAGGGTGCGCACGCCTTTGGTGGGACTACCCCCCCCACCCCCGTGCTGCCCAGCGCTGAATAAACATACCCACTTTACAATCTTACAGATTGTGGACTCTGTTTTCCGCACATCAATACAGAACTTTTGTCCTGATTCACTCAAGCTGATTTTTTAAAACAGACACCTAGGTCTAAGCAAACTCCTAGTTTAGGTTGTCGTCTTTGCTATATTATCTAAAATCAGTTCATTAGCAGCGGTCCCAATAAAATCTGGAGCCACAGGCAAAACCAACTGGCAATGCAGAAAAGCCTTTCAACAAGAGAACACTAGCCTCTAGTAGGAAGCTGAAGGAGAACTGTTGCTTTCAGCAGCCCATGAAGCCAAGTTAACTGTCAGATGCTAAAGAGATACGATTTGCTACCATACATAAGCAAAAGGCACTGCTCTCGATTTTGGAGCATGATGCAAGTGCCCAGCAGCAAATTCTAATTTTCAAAGTAGAGAAAGTAATTAGTGGGGAGGTTAGGTTTGATCAAACTTTCTGCAGACATAAACTGTCAGCATCACAGCTCCTGATCTCTTCTCACAGAAGCCACTCCTGCAGCCCACCCCCACCCACCCCGCTACGAAAACCTTGCCAGGTAAACCAAACACAATCACAGGCTAGAGACCTCCCCCTTCAAACTGAACTTCCTCTTCTGCTGGAATCAAGAACTACAGCACCTTGATTCATATGCATACGAAATGAGTTTTACTAACAAAACTGCTGCACGGATAATGATACCTTTTGGAGAGTATCACCTTTCTGCCTACTGTGTTCTTCCTCATTATGAAAGGGATTTTAATTTTCATTGAATGTTTCTTGCTTTTCTTCAACGATAAGACTTCAGCGACAATTCTTTCTTCTCGTTAGCCACAATCCTAGTAATGCTATGGCAGCAACCTTAGCCTGTTTGCTTAACATACAGAGTTTCAAAGTATAAAAGCTGCATCCCTCCACTGCCCCTCCATCTCTGGTAGAGCAGTTCCACCCCCAGCAAGCACACACCGCCCAACAGTGTCTGTCAGCCAGCTGACAGTTAATCCTTATTTGTTCAGGTTACTTGATTATGGAGCCTCAAAAGTACTGTTGGTACCAGCACAATGGAGATTAGACCACACAGCTGAAGGAAGGTGGCTGCCTATCACTCCTGGCAGCAGCCCAGCCTTGGAGTTAAGACAACCACAAACCCTTAATGCTGACCATGAATTTATCAGTACCCCCAAATGCTTCAGTTAATTACTAGATTTCACAAGCTAGCTCCTGTTACCCAAAGAGGTCAGCCATGCTCTTCCCAGATGGTCTCCCTCTCTTCCCCCAAAAAGGTTCTACTGAATGAATGCCTTCTAAACTTTCCCTGATTACGCAGCCAATAGCACACTGTCACAGCCTAAGTCTGGCTTATACACCTTAAGTGCTGCGACAGCACTCTGCTCCCTTCTGTTACTTCCAACAAAAAAACCCCTCTACGATCTTCCACTTAACATAGGACTAAAACCACTGCATGGAACAACGAAATTGCATCCCGTTTCAGTCCTCGGAGGCAAGAGCACCCTGACTCTTCACTGAACCCTCTAAGCATCTGCCAATAGTTGCCCACTCTTTAGGAGAGCAGAAGTTGGTAATTAGATTACATCCCAAAACAGAGGTCTGAGCAAAAGTTTAGAATCACTTTCAGAAGGAAGAAGTAGTTTATTGTTCATGGGAAAAAATACACCCCCTACCCCCTCCCCGTCAGTCATCCCTACTAACACATCATTTTTTACTTGCACAAGGCTACTGCTTTTATATACACGGTCATTCTAAAACATTTTCTGAACTGGCATGCTAAGTACTTAGTTTTTCCCTTAAAATTCATTTTTCCTGCATAGAAACAAATTTCAGGACAAAGATATTTGGTATTACCACATATGGCCTCAACATCAGTTGCTTATTCTATTGGCTAAAGCTGCTCAGAAACCAGAAAATATCTAAAAAATTGTGATTAATTCAAATAATTCAGTTTCACTTTCTGTTGACCACAATTAACAGTTGTACAGCTATCCACAAGTCAAAAATAAAAGCCTTACATACACAGAAATACTTTTTTTATGTACATGCAATGTTTTCTTATCTCGTTCAGAGCAAGACGTCTTCTGAAGTGACATCATGAGCACATTTGTACTCAACAATGTAATTTTATTTAAGTGGTCAGCAGTAAAGGTCTTGATTTTTTAAAGTTTGGCGGAATTCAGTTTTTCCACAAAAACAGCTAACGCACTAATAAAGAAAATCAAAGTCAAAAGATCTTTTTTTACCAACTGAGATGAGCAAAGGTAGCTGAAATTCAAGTTCAATTTTTTTTTAAATAATGCCACAGCAAAAAATAATTTTTAAACATTTTTCCAGTTGGTGTCTTTTTAAACAATCTTTAAGGAACTGCAGGTCTAGGTAACAGTATTACAGTGCTTGCCCGTCACCTCCAAGACTTGCCTGCAATTCCATCTTGATACAGAAGCATGATATGCAGTGGTGATCACAACCTATCCCCTCATGAGTGGGCTTCCATATCTTATTTCCCAGAAAAGGCACCTACAAGAAAATCATGTCTTAATACCCACGAGAAAAACTCCACTGTATCACTGTGCAGGTTTGTCTTTTTTTTAATGAGAAATTCCTACCTTACTTTAACACTGCATTTAAATTTCAAAAGATGCTGGCACTACGACCATTAGTTTTTGTTTATGCTTCCTAATGACCAGTTTCATAATAGCTAGCTAAAAGTAATGTCACCAACTTCCCTAACACTGACAATCTAATTATATTGAATTGTGCTTTCTGTGCAATACTGCTGGGTATAAATAATTATTCCTCCAGAAAACTAAGCACTTAATCCTTCTTAAGGAGCAGAAGCAGCATTGAATATTCTTCGGAATCTACTGATACATCCTAAGCTACAGTGTAGTTCCCTGAAATTACATTAAAATTTTTTAAAAAAATCCTCCCCAACTCTGAAGAAATTCCACAGTTTTGTTTTTCCTCCCAATTAACTAACAGATACACTGGCCAAAATGTTAGTCTAAACTCAGCGGGAATTTGAGAGTCCATAGGCAGTTTATCTGGGAATACGACTTCCCCAGCTTCAGGGGAAAAAAGTATGGGCTTATGCTAATTCTTTCTTCATAGCATAAAATTATCATAGGCTTCCAGTATCATCTCTGCATTATGTCACTGCCTCTGAGGAAGAGCTTCTTCACTTTTTTTTTAGAATTTAGAATTGGCTGTTGTAAAAATAAAGAGTAAATATCTTAAAAGTATAAGGGCTTGGGGAGGTGTGGTGGTCGCACACCCCCCCCTTTACAAACTCATTCATGAATGCTGACAGATGAATAACACCACAAAATCAAGTAAAGTTTTCAAGTGTCAATCCTGCCTGTTTTTCAGCCCTTCTTCCTGTTCTTTGAATACAATGGAAATGTTTGAAATGATCAATACACAAGGAAATACTAAAGCAAAAACTCACAAGACAAGAAAAACCCGAGCAATTAAACATAAGCACTTACTATTCACCACCTCAGAATAACCTTGCCACCAAACTGGAAGGGTGGAAACATTCCAAGTAAAATGATTATTTTCATTAGAAAATGTCAGTAACTTACCAAAAGAACTATGAATACACAAAACCTGAATGAAATAAATAAAAAACAGGTATAACAAGACGACATAACTACTTTCCAATCCGTTTCCAGATTTTCAGGTACTTTCAAGAAGTAGAATTATCAGTTACACTGTCTTCAAACAAGACTCATATTCATCAGAAATAAAAGGTAATGCTGAGAGTAAGCAGTGGAAGATACAAAAATCCAAGTGAAAAAAAACACAAGATTTAAGGCAACACATCTGTGCTACCCTATATGTAGTGCCACATAGAAATACCAGATATAAAGCTGTAAAATAGCTTTAACTAGCCAGTTTAGGTCTTGGAAGCAAAGCAGCTCTCACAAGGAACCACTTCAACACTGGTACTGCTTCTGCTGCTCACACTCAAATCCCAATATACCTTATGCCAGCCATTCCACCTGCTCTTTTCAGCCATGACAAAATTCAAGGAACTCTAGTTCTCAACGAAACAGGGGTAACTTACTTTGTTTACAGCACACATATCGCCGCGGGCTTTTAATACCAACCAATATATCATTTAAGTACAGCTATTTACAAAGCTAGCATGTTCTTCCTCCGCCCTGTTTATAGTCCTCGCTGATCCTTCTCTCATCACAGCTCCACATGGGCATAGTGTAAGTGGTGAAGCATCTACAGTGAATCAGACTTTGGTCAGGAACATACACATTTATGCTATCTTACTGCAGGATTTACTTGTACTTTACTAGTACTTGACATTATGTTCTGCCTGTGTTAAAAGCACTCCTAGTGTGTGCACAGGTAAATAGGCAAACCACATGCGTATAACTTTGATAATACTACTATCCCAGCACGCAAAATAAACTACAGTGTAAGTAGTATTAAGGAGAACCTCTGTATCTGCAACACACTTCATACTAAGCGATTCTGCAATTTATCAAAGAACAATCTAATCTTCTCTTCAAAGATCTATTTAACTTCATATATAAAATGCATCAATTCATTTATGAAGTCAGAATTACTTACCAAGCTGGAAGTCTTGATTATTTTATTTCCAGAATAAAGTTATTTTGCTTCAGAAAAAGTAGTTTTGTATACAAAACCAAGCGCACACCCAATAAAGACAAGGAAATTATCTATAGTTGCTAATCACTTTTTCTGTGCTCACACTGCGCAAGATATGAGTTTCTTCACCCATAACATTATTTTGCTCCCACAGAAGTGGAAGCAAAATTGAAAACTCTACAATTTAGAGTAGGGGAGCACAATTCTAAGCAGGAACAGACAGTGGCTACTTAAGACTAAACTGAGTGAACGGAAGCCTCCAAAATACAGACTTTATGGCCAAGCTGAAAGCACAGGGTTAGAATAAAGAAAAGACATCTAGGCCTGAACATTCTTCCTCTATAAACCTTCTGGCATGTTCAATTTTAAATTTGGGGGTTTTAAAATTAAAAAACCTGCAGAATAAAAGTTTCTGGAGCGGGGGTTAAAAAGTCATAGACATCAATATATTTGCTAGATCCATCACCTTTGTAATCAGGTCCTGGTTTCAGCTGGGATAGAGTTAATTGTCTTCCTAGTAGCTGGTACAGTGCTGTGTTTTCAGTGTGGTATAAGAATGTCGGTAACACTCCGATGTTTTCGGCTGTTGCTCAGTCGTGTTTAGACTCAGTCAAGGACTTTTCAGCTTCTCCTGCCCAGCCAGCAAGAA
>JAVKLA010000207.1:0-14223 GCA_034782735.1 Sagittarius serpentarius
GTGTCCCCTCCCAACTTTCCTGTGCCCCTCCAGCCTTCTTGCTGGCTGGGCAGGAGAAGCTGAGAAGTCCTTGACTTGGTCCAAACACGGCTTAGCAACAACTGAAACCATCAGGGTGTTACCAGCATTCCTCTCATACTGAACCCAAAACACAGCGCTGTACCAGCTACTAGGAAGACAATTAACTCTGTCCCAGCCGAAACCAGGACAGGGAGCTAGACCGTCTCTGTGAGTGCGGGCAACCAGCATGTTTCATTCCTTTGAAGTACGGCCAGCGCTAGTGCTAACACCCTGTTTTGTGTCGCAGCTGAGCAGTTTGAGCTCAGGGAAAAGATCTGAGGTTCAGTGGACTCCTTAGACAAATCCACACTTCTCATAAGAGTTCCTGAACCACTGCAACCTACTGGGCATCCTCAGCTTCCCCCGCTGACTCTGGACCTCATGGTAGTGGAGAGTGTGAGACATGGGCGGAGGTAGAGCACGTGGGAGCCACCCCTGTCACCCAAAGAACAGAGCAGTCCACGTGGAGGAGAGTTCTGTGTCCTGTTCCTTGCTCCCGGGATTCTACCTGCTTTTACCCAGTTACTGTTGGGTGTGAAGTATAATAGTAAGTCCAAGATAAGAGTCTCACCTATAATAATAGTAAGTCAAATAAGTAGTAAGTCAAAGGCCAGGGACTGGAACCAAAACCCACTGTCAGCTATGGGCTTGACACTGCAAATTGAGTACATTTCCCACTAGGACACTTTGCCCTCAAAACAGGTCATTTTTAAGGGTGTTACCTCAAGAAAAGCCTGAAATGCTAACCCAAGACTTCAGCAGTTCTTTGCAGCTTCTTTTTCTTATGTTTGTCAGTGCGTGTGAGCAGTGTGGTTTTCTTTCCTAGATTGCTTGTGGTGTACAAAACCAATCCTGCAGGAACAACACTGTATTAAATAGAGAAGCAGCAGCATTAGTGTTTCCTGGAAATATACTGCTTAGGCTGTTAAAGACTGGAACTAGAGATGAAGCTGTGAGTTAAAAGATTTCAAGGTAAATGAAATCTTAACCTCTTAAAAGTACAGGTCCTTTCAATAGCGGGCATTACAACTGAATTCTCTCTACTTTTCCAGCTGCTTCTAATGGCTTTGCTGGAATTTTTTATGCAGGCAGGCCATATCTCTTCCCCTGGGGTCTCTAAATAAAGCTGTCTACAGAGACAGTGTGCCACTTATTCCTCTGGTTGCTGCACCAGAGTGGTGAACATGTATGCATATTTTGGTCTCTTTGCCATATAACAGGATGCTTTTGAAGGCAGGGAAGCCCAGCAAATTTAAGTGCTTTACGTTTTGAGGACAAGCTGTCTCTGTCAGCACTGTTTTATTTACAGCTGTCTTTCACTGGATGCCTATATGCAAAACCATATCAAGATATCAAGCAATATGTATCAAGACTGATACATATAGAAAGAGGTCATGTTTACGCAGTCAGAAGATAGGTAAGCTCTGTGGTTTATATACTTTGGCAGCTGTGAAACAGTGGTGAAGTTGCAAATAGGAAAGACTTACACAAAAAGACTACATTTTAATAAGCTTCTGTGCATCCTGAGTTGTGGGAATCCAGTTCTGCTGCTCAGCTGTCAGTGTTCCTGTCACAGCTATTACTTGAACTTTTTCCTTTTTTCCATATTTTAATCTTACCATTTAGATAGCAAATGGACAATAAAATGCACACAAGAAAGTCTGAGCTTTATTCTTATAGAAGGAAAAAGATTAACTGCTGAAGTGCAAGCAAAATTTTAATATCGAGGCCAGAAGCCTGTACAACAAGGTATCCAACCATCTGCAGTGGCTAGAAATAACAGACTGGTCTGCCATACTCCAGGCATGCACGTGGGGTTATTGTGTGACTCCGTGTAATAAGTGTATATACTGTCTCTGTGTACATATATACATACATGACGTATTTCTGTGCTTGCATACTGTCCTGGTAGGCCAAACATACCTAATCTGTTCTACCTGTAAAAGCTGTGAATGCAACGTGTGACGTGGTGACTGTACTGTGTCATTATCCTTGCACTATGGCTGAGGCAGTGAAGAGAGCCGAGCTCGAGGTGGGGCTTTTCTGTACCCAAAACATGGGTGGCGCGGCTGCGCTGCAGTGCAGCAGTGCCAGCCGGAGGCATAGCTGCCCTTGCACAGGCAGCTCTTGCTCCCTCTCCTCAATCCTGCCCCGAACATTGTACTTGCATCACATGCAGGGTGGAAAATTTGCCCTTGAGTAATTAGTGGGAGGTTGCGCAGTCGATGGCAGTGCTGCGGCAGGATGGCGTTAACCCCCTGAGCAGTGGTCCCCGACCCATGGCACAGATGAGCACTTGCGTCTGACGGACCATCACCACCCTCTCTGCCTCTGCCTCTGCCTCTGCCTCTGCCTCTGCCTCTGCCTCTGCCTCTGCCTGGGTTGTGCCTGCCGGCGCTGCCTGCGCTCCTCATCACGGACGGTGCAGCACGCAGTCGCGGGGTTGCAGGCTCCCTTCTCCTCCCCTCCGCGTCAGCTGGAGCGAGGTGACTGTCGCGGTGCTGTCAGGGCAGGACGAAGGCTAAAAGGCAGCACAGAGCACGATGCTGTCTGCAGCACGCTCTTCGCTCGGTGCCGTTGTCCATCGAGCAGTAGAGCCCAGGGACGGCACTAGATGCCGCTTCGCACCGGCTGCTCGGATACCCGTTCCAGGCAAGGAGCAATCCTGGAAAATGTTACAGTGCTTTGTTGGCCATCCTTGTGTTGTTCTTCCCATCGCACAGAGCGGTACGCAGCTCCACTCCCATGGCGTGGGTGTGCTGCTGCTTGGAGCCTGCTGCGGGGCGGGGGGGAGGCTGGAGTGACGGGCTTCCCAGCATCAGATGTCGTACGTGCAGCACGAGCATTTCCATCAGAGCATATTCCCGAGTCGGCTAGCCTGCCGGCAGGCTGTTAGTGCTGTGACACCGAGTGGCTGCAGCATGGAAGGATATGTATGAATGACTTTCAAATGAGATACCGCTGAAGCTGGGGGCTCAACGTGCAGCATCTTTTGCCAGAAAGGGTGGGTAAGACGGTCCTCTTAACAGGGGAGTCTCAGATCAGGGCAAAACAAGTGTTACGGCCAGTTAGGACGCAAGAATGTGTTTTTGAGACATGTCAACCTCTTTCATGGTTAACACTGAATCGGCGGGCTGTTCTGGGGCTTACGTGTGTGAGCTTTTGCAATCGCATTGTCACAGCGACAAACAAAATCAACAGGCATTCTTGGGGAGCCGTCAGCCTGGAGAAGGGCGTTAGGAGAGACGAGAGGCCGTGCTCAGCTCCTGCCCACATTGCTGCTAGGCAAGGAGTTTCATCTCTTTGTTAAGACATTTGTAAGACAGAAGTCACACGTACCCAGGAGAATTCGTTGCAATTGATATTATCTGGATAGATGCCATGTTGTTTTGCTTAGAGCCGTCTACCAAATGGGAGAAAATATTTTTTAAGGTTTCCTAGTAACATTGCTGTCGAGCTCTGCTACAGGCAAAGCTGGCTTGAACATCACTAACACACTTGGAACCATTACTAGCAGTGACCCCTTTAATTTATAAAATGTTCTTGAAGATCCTATAAATAGCCGCATGCCTAATTTTAAACCTAAGTCTCCCGTGCACAGTGGTAAGCTTGTGTGTAGCTGTTACTAGAATTGGGGCCAGAAGGGTCAAGTCATGCTTCGCAGACGCAGTTCCTGGTCTCAGAGGCAGTTCAGTCTTTCAGACAGCTCAGCCGTCGAGGTGGTTGCATCTTCAGGTTCTGCTGGCTCTTACCGGCAGTGCCTAGCTCGGCAGCCCTTGCCAGCGCAGTGCTCCAAGCTTGGCGGGTCAGGAAAAGGCGATTATTCAGCTTTGCTTCCTTGAAATGCTTTCGATAGCGAGATCTGATTATGATGTGGTCTGCTTAACCAGAGATGAGCCTCGGCTGGGGCTCCTGCTCTCTGTGCCTCAGCCAGGACTGGGCTTTGGAAGGCTGCTGGCGTCTCGCAAGGGCAGGAATGTTTTGGGGGCCCGAACGCTGGAGGTATGACATCCGTGCAACGTGTTTGCCTACTCGGGTCTTGTTTGGAAAAGTAGATTTGGGAGTAGTGTGGTACCGAGACAGTATTCGGAGTGTACTTTAGTCTTGTAGATGGGAACGTTTTGTTTATCAGGAAAACTCTGTTGCAGCTTTGGACATCATGTCCCACGGTCATTTTGCTTCCCCAAGGAGAGGGTCACTGACATCTACATCTGTAGACATGGTATAAATACTCTGTGAAACAAAGCGACTTCGCTGCTCTCCCTCCCTGCCCTTGCAAACTTGGAGGCGGTTCTGATCTGGTTACAGCTGTGGTGACTTGGGTCTGATTATCCGGGGTGTTGTACTGGGTATGGAGTTGGTTAGAGGTGACAAAGCTGGGTCCTTGGCATGCCCTTTTGAAGAGCTAAGCTTTGCATTTGAGCACTCTGAAATTGGGCTGAGGAATATTCTGGGCTGGGCTGGGCTGAACCAGAGGCACAGAGAAACAGGGGCTGGTCTCAGACCTGGGGAGGTTGTGAAAGTATTGGGTTAAATCCGAACACATCTGATCCCAAGACCGGTTGCCAAGAGTTGCCAGATGGTAAGGATGGTTGCTGGATGTATCCCCCTCTTTGAGGCTGTGAAGATGGGCTCTGACAAGGCCTTTTCCCAGTCCCAAGTATTCAGGGGTGCAAAATGTGCCCATCCCCATCAGCTCTGCAAAGGATTTAAGAGAGATTGTGCACTTGAAGGTTTATCTGCCACTGCGGGGATGATGGTAGCTGCAGCTGCATCTCCCCCTCGTGGAAAAGATCGCAAAAATGGGATTTGTGGTGAGTCTGCAGCCGCTGGCGGGGGGTGTCTGTGTGTGGGACGGCACCCAGAAATTCTCAGGTGAGAGATGTTCCCCCTTAAGGGAGCTTAAAGGATGCTGGGAAGTTATTTCCATCCCCTCAGATAAAATCGCCATCCACTATTGTGGCTCTGCAGCATGGGACCTGGATATGGCCTAGGACATTCGCCGTTTGAGTTGCAGACTGAAAAAAATCCTGACTTTAGGGTGGGTTGTTTTTTTCCAGATGATAAGACCTTCTTAGTACATCTACCTACTACTGGCCCTAGCAAAATGAGAGCAGTTTTCCTTTTATATGCCAGAGCTTGGGAAATAAAAGCTGTGATCCATAGAAAGTCAGTAATCAGATAGATGGCTTAGCACCCGAGAAGCACTTGAGAGCCACACGTAATTATTGGATTATTTTAAGGCTATTAGAACTGCCTTACTATGCTTCAGTGCCACATGAAAACCTGCGTATGTGTGTACATATATATATGCATATCCTCTGTTAGCCTGTACGCATTTACACATATATACCTGTATGTGTACATCATCTCAGAAACCAAAAGAGAAGCAGCTGTCCTCCCAGCAAGTAGTGTTTTCGTATAGTTTAAAGCAAGAGAAATCTCCAGTTACTTTTGTGGGCTCCTAATCACTGTGTTCCTGAAGGAGCCACATGAGCAGCCTCATTCATCTGTTGACGGGTGTGAGAAAGCAAACAGGTTGTCACAACAAACGTTCCTAGCCGAGTCCTAAAATGGCTTCTGTAGAGTGAGGGTTTTGTGTCCCAATGCTTTTTCTGCTCTTGTTGAAGTGCCAGTTCTGAAGAAATGTTGAAAATCTGGAGCAAATCCAGCCCTTGTCCTCAGGGATGTTTGAAAATTTATGCAACTTCTGAAATTCGCACAGGACGGACAAAGGAAGGATGCTTGTGATTCATTGTTATTTTGAAAACAGTCTTTGAGTTATAGTTTCCATCATGTTTTCACTCTTCCCTTTTCCTTTCCAGGGAGTGAAGCCGATTTTAGCTCTTCAAGCAGCACAGGCAGTATTTCAGCGCCTGAAGTCCATATGTCTGCTGCTGGAAGCAAAAGATCTTCTTTTTCTCGCAAGTAAGCAAAGCAATTTTTCCTGAATATTGCAAGTGTTGCTAGTGCAAAGGTAGACTGCTGTGTAAGGTCTTGCAGTTAATACATACAATACCAGCATTGTGAGTTTTAAAACAATCTGGGTAACACTGTGCTCTCGGGCAGCTCTTACACTGATGAGAACTATGGTATATTAGAAAGAAAAAAAAGTGCTGTGTTTGGAGCACAAAACTTGTCAATACGCCAGATCAGCCGACTGGGGTTTTTTTTGTTGTTTATTCATAACAAGTATGGGAGATGCAGTCAGGTAAGGCAGAAAAGGCACTGGCTGGAGTGGAGGAGGAAACAACTGGGTGTATGTTAGTTAACAACAGTACTTCTAACCAGTTAACCTTAACCGGTTAGAAGTCTACCCGGTTAGACTTCATTTTCTCTCTGTAATAAATTGTCAGCTCGGCATATACCTTTCCAGATCCTGACCTTACTTTTTGTAGGAAGAAGTACACAATATTGCCTTTGACACTTTTTTTCTTAAACACCCTTGCCTAACCTTTATATAACTAGAACTACCTGGAAATAAAAAATTAAATTATCATAGTCATCTATCTAAATGAACCTTTCATGAAAGATTTCTGTAAGATGTCTCCCTGTCGTGTGTGAAGCGCAAATGCAGACAGCTTGCGAATACGGGGGCGCGGGGATGGCGCAGCGCACGTCGGGCTCTGCCCACGCAGTCCCTGCTGGTTACGTTTTGGGAGTAGGAGGAGAGAGTTGAGATCAACAGGACTGGTTTCCTGCCCGTTGTGGAAGAGCTGGCAGGCAGGGCTGGGACCGGCAGCGGGATACCGGCATGCTTAAGTCACCGGGATGTCTCCGTGGTCGCAGTGTGCCCCAGTGTACAGAGATCGGCAGGATGATGCTTAATGAGGGGTTTCCTATCTGTATCGTGGGACTGTTAGAAAAATAAACGTGACTTGAGCACTCTCCAGATTAAATCTAACAAGTAAAGGTACTGGCTGTGAAGAAAAAATGGTACTAAGTATAATACGAAGCCCTAAAATCACCTTACTTTCAGTAAGGTTATGTATCATTTAATATATTACTGTGCGATTAAATATAACTTTAAATTAGAGCATACTGACCTACTTAGTTGGACAGGAGTCCTGTGTAATAAGGCTCCTTCAAATGCATTGCTGTGTTATGCACGGCCCGTGCAAGTTCTGCCTCTCGCTGGAGTTGATACTGTACTGTACAAAGTGGAAGGAGATCTCTCCTTTGGAATATGCTCTTTTTTAACTGTTTGACTTAACTCACTGTGAAAATTTCAGTGTTGTCACAAACCACAGTCCTGCATTTCATTGTAAAATAATTATAAAAATCACCCAAACCGCAGCAGTGTGATGAAGGTTTGCAGCAGCCACTCAGCCATCTGTTCTTTATAAACTGTTCCATTTTCAGAGAAGGGAGGAAACCAAGTCAGACCATTTTAAGAAGAGATTTTGCTTCATAATTCTGTGGTATTTAAATTTTAATGTTCAAGCTTTCTCTTCTGCTGGCTGGATTTGCCTTTTTCCGTATTTTTTTGAAACCTGCCCTTTCGTTACGGTTTAGAAGAACAACTTCCATGGGAGGATGAAGGTAGCGGCGTAGTAGTAGTGCAGGAAGGCAGAACAACTGAGCAAGTGAGGAACGCGCCCTGAGAAGCTGTCCTCGGGGTGCCCCAGCCCTTTGGCAGCTGTCGGGCAGGGCAGACATGAATTGCTTTCAAGCACCCACGGCTGACACTTTATTTAATAAAGAGTGGGAAAAGGAAGGTAGATACGTATGAGGGAAACTGGAAGGAAGAAAGAAAAGGCCATGCTTTCCTTTGTCTGTTTTAATACTACTTCAGACTGCTCTCAGTGGGGTTCAAACTCTATCTGGGCGAATGAATAGCTGACAGTGACAGCTGAAGCACCCAGTATGCCAAAGGCAGAAAAGAACAGTGGCTCAAACAAAATCTGTTTTCACTGCACGCTGTGATCCCTCAGGCTGCTTGCTGAGGAGCATGAAAGCAGTCTTGGAGCAAACCTCCAGGGCTGGGCATCTTTCCGCAGGCCTGGCCGGGGAAAGCCGAATCGTGGTTCTTTTGGCACCAGTCCAGGCTGCAGTCCTCTCTCTGCTTAAAGGAGTCAGCAGTTCAGGGAATGTGGATGATCTGATGGGAGTCTCTGGGAACCATGCTATCCACAGAGAAATGTGAAAATGGCCGAGGTTTCCCTAGGTCACGTAATTCAGACTGAGCGCCCCACAGTCAGTGAAAGAATGTGCGGTGGCTGATGACTTCAGGACTTACTTTCTTCCTGGCCACTCGCAATTATCTGTCTGGTTTAGTGTTTGGGCAGCTTTGTGCGTAAAATAAGATGCATAAGGAGTTGCGTGACGAGGATAATCCAATATGCTTTAACCATGTTGGTTCCCCTCCAGTCGTGGCCCTTATGGTCGGAATAATGGATCCTTATCCTACAAGTCCGGAGCCAGCCCACCTGCTTCCCGTGAAAAGGACCCTTTGTCAGCTCTGTGCAAAAACCAGCTGAGTCCTGCTAACATCCATCAGAGTTACAGGGCTTCTTCAGCCAGCAGCAGCAACTCAGGCTCATACAAAGGAAGCGACAGCAGCCCAGTGATGAGGCAAGTCTTTACGTCAGCCTCCCGGTGTTCCGCGCGCTGACGTACCTTCTCTGCACTGTAACGTAGGATCAGCTGTCTGGGTTGCCGAGCAGGTCACCTTGCTCCTCGGCATTGGTGTGGCTCCTCGCGTTGGCGGCTTGACAGTCAACAGGGTGCTGCATCCCACGTAAAAGCTTTATTGTTTCAGCACTGTAAAATTCAAGGTTGCTTTTAGTCAAAGCCCTGTGTAGTTGGTTTTCACTCCAAGGCAGGCTCCTTCAGGTGGTTTCATGCCATCAGTTCTCATGTGGATTTACTGGTCCTTTCTTATAAGGGTCCTTTGGCTTTGGAGAGAGGTGGATAGGGTAGTACAGAAAACATTATACACTTGAGCGAAAATTCACCCTGCCCAGCCTCAGGCACCTCCCTGTGCAGTTTCCCGTACAGAAAAGAAAAGAGAGACCTGCCAGAGCGTGCGACACATATTGCAGAGAAGAAATGGCCACCACGCTGCTGCTCTTTCCCTCTCTCTCTGCCTCTCAGGCAGCTCCGCAGCCAAGCGTGTCAGATAGACACACACCCAAAGCTCGACAGGATGAACCTAGGTTTCAGGGTGCTCAGCTTCGTAACCCGCGTGTGGAGCTGAACTCGGTCGGCACACTACCTCACCTGGCCGTGTCTGCCGCTGGGTACCCTCGCCACTGGCCCGGCTGCCCATGCTGGGGCACGCCACCCGTTTCGAGTGAGGGGATGGCTAGGTATTTTTAAGTTAAATGTCTCATTTGATGTAATGGCACCGAAACCAAATACAGTAAATAGTAAATTTTGCACTATAGCCACAAATCAGCCGTTTCCTCAAGTGCTTTGATTTGCCGGAGGGAGTCACTTCTGCGGACACTGAAGAGCCCCACGTGAGTTAAGTGTAGACTCGGCTTTGTATCAGTCAGTGAGATGTTTTTCTTTTTGCCAGGACTGAAGAACTGTAGGAGTGATGTTATGTGATGGTTTGTTGTTTTTTTTCTTTTCAGGCGATCAGGGAGATACAATTCTTGTGGTGATAATCAGAGCATCAGGCCACAGAATCCAGAGCAGTATTTGACTCCGCTGCAGCAGAAAGAAGTGACAGTACGGCATTTGAAAACAAAGCTGAAGGAATCTGAGACCAAGCTTAAGGAAAGGTATATTTCACTTCAGAAATCAAGAGTTAGAAAGATTTATTCAGGAACATTTAGGGGTGGGAATCCTGAACATTTTTACTCATTTCTTGACCACATAAATTGTTCATTAAGAAATCTGAAATATGATCAGTCTGATTAGGTTGTTTTCAGGTATTTCAGGTTTCATAGCATGCTCAGTGAATATGTACCATGCAGTTTAGTTATTAATGTGGCTGTCTCTTTTCCCTTTTTTGAACTTTCCCAATAGAGTATTTGTAAAGGATAATTTGTTACCAGTCTGATTTAGCATCGAGACCTTTTACACGTAAAACAGTTTCTGCCTGCCGGCATCTATTACCTTAGTCTCCTGTTCTACCTCACTCAGTGAAATATGACCACCAATGTCCCTCTTCTCCTCTAGTGAAAGAAAAGCTCTTACACAAACTAGTGTGCCCACTTGTGTTTGTGTCGCTTAGATATTGAATTTTTCACAGTAGCCCTTTGTATGGGTGCTGAGCAGAGAAGTGACAACGTGCATTACACAGCAACAGATGTTGTCTCGTTTACTAAAACCGCGCTCTGAGAGCTGGCTCTCCAGCCCACACAACCCAAGCGGGCACAAAGGGGTGTCTGAATGGAGCCCCCAGGCAGAGTCCCAGGCACCCCGTGGTCCAGCTTGGGATAGCCCGACCTCTGCATCTGCGAGGGCTGGATCTCACGTCGGGACCCCTCTCCCCGCTTGCTTGCAAGTCAAGGCAGCAGCCTCTGGCTCCACGCTGGGCAAAGCGAGCCAGGTGCCCGCAGCCCCGAGCCGTCCTGCTGTCTGGGGCGGGTGTGGGCTTTGGCTGTTTGTGACGAGCTGCTGGCAGGCGCGGGGGACGCATCCAGGCGGCCGTTCCGCATTTCCTCCGGGGCAAGGCAGTAGGTGAGATGTTAAGCGCTGCACTGGTTGGACCTAACCTAGGGGTCACCGCTTGCGCCTGGGAAGTCCGGGATCATGGCGTAGCCCACGCGGCTGCTGGCTACGTGGCGAGGTCGGTGACTCCAGTTAGCAGTCCGCCCGCCTGCCTTGGCAGCCGGGTTACATCTCTGCCAGCTCTCCCAGAGGCAGCAGCAAATGGTGCGTGGAGGAATTTGCTTCCTTCCTGGAGCATCTCTGCAGCGTAGCCATCCCAGTGCAGCGGAGCCTCACGCTGAGTCTTTAACTGACCAGTCAGCAGAAGTGTTACAACATTTTTATTTTGCTACAGGGAAACAGAAATAGAAGAGCTGAAAGCTCAGCTGGGACGCATGAGGGAGGACTGGATTGAAGAAGAGTGTAATCGTGTGGAGGCAGAGCTGGCCTTAAAGGAAGCAAGAAGCGAAATTAAACAACTCAAGCACGTTATTGAAACCATGAGAAACAGCTTGGCTGAGAAAGACAAAAAAATTCAGAAATACTTCGTAGACATAAACATTCAAAACAAGAAACTGGAGTCTCTGCTGCAGAGCATGGAGATGGCCCAGAACAGCTGTGTGAGGGATGAGGAGTGCCTGGAGTACAGCTGTGACTCCGAGGGGAAGCCGTTAGCGTTGTGTGTCACAGGGGACCAAGCTCTGGAGGAGGTGGCAGATAGTGGGCTGCTTCTTCGTGAGGACACAGCTAATGGGGCTGATTCATCTGAAGAGAGTTTGGCCACCACAGCCTCTGAGCTGAGTGATGCAGCTCCCTGCAGATCTGCTGAGAATGAAGAGATTCTTGAAAGTGTTCTGGATAAAAACCTAACTTCTTCCCAGGAGGAGGAGAAAAGCAGCAACATGATGGTGGAACAGGCCATCCAGACTGATGTGGTGCCATATAGCCTAGATGTGGAACAGCTCATTCAAAACATCTTCAGAGCTCAAGATGCCTGCCTTCTAAGCCCACCTTCTTCACTGAAGGAATTGGGCGAATTATCTCTTGGAAGCTTCAGTGATTCTGCTGTCATAGTGGACTTAACTCCAAGTGATCCAAACTCTGCCATCCTTTTGTCTCCTGTGGAGTCTCCATGCAGGAAGGTGGAGCGTGAAGTTAATGAAAACCGTTTCATGAAAGAACTTGATTTTACGGAACCTCATGATGAAGCCCCTGGGTATGTCGATACTTTCTCTCAGACAGGAATAAAGAGATACTGGAGCAGCAGTCTCCTCAAAGATGTTCTGGCTATAGCAGCCCCTGTTGTACCGACTATTGTGTGGGCTTTCAGTACTCAGAGAGGAGGAAGAGATCCCATTTACAATATCGGAGCATTGCTGCGTGGTTGCTGCCTGGTGGCCCTGCACTCTTTACGCCACACACCCTTCAACATCAAAAACTGAAGTCCATTATGTCCCTGGGCACCAACTGGCTGAAGCAGAAAGAAAGAGTGATGCGATAGATCATAAAAAGTTGTTGTATATTCTGGCAGAGTCCATTGTTTTGCTTTTTACTTGATTTGCACTATAAATTCGTTCAAAAACATGTTCCTTGTTTCAAAACAAAAAAGGTGAACCCTCTAGTTCCACAAGATGTTTTTCACTGGTGTTTTTAACAGTACTGCTGCCTGCAGAAGTAGTCCTCCTGCTCCCAGGCGCTGTGTCCCGCCCCTGTACTGGTGTCTTTCTGGGGCCAGCGCATCTGCACAGTGAAAATGACCAGGGGAATCCAAGAGAAGTAGAGCTAGTGCTCTTTCCTGTGTGTGTTTGCCGAGTTAGCCTTAAGCTCAGTCACTTTCCCTGGCTGGTTCACCGAGCAAATACCCGCGCGCTTTGCGCTGGCTCAAGGGTAGCAGGAGACGCACGTGGGAACAAATGGCCAGAGAAAGGTGGGCTGTTTCTTTAGGCAGCAGTAACCTACAACATCTGTGAAAAAACAGTGTTAAGTAAGTGACATGGAGACTCGTTCCCACTAAGGGTATCACACGTGCTCCAGAAAGCATGCTAGCGCTTTCCATTTGTTGTTTGAAGTGTCAATTCAATTTAGAGGTAACACTCATACTCCCCAGGCAGCTTCCAGCACATCGTTTGTGCCTGTCTTGTGTAGTGCTCTTCTCAATCATAAAACTGCGCGACCATTTCACTGGTCTTGTGCGTATATCGGGACTGTAACCAAAAAATGTACGTTGTTGGGAGTCTTGAAACTTGTTACAATGATAAGTATAGGTGTGGTTACACTTTGAATCTTACTGTTGTTTTAAAGTCTTATTGTATTGGAACCTAATAGTCTTTTGAGCCCTTTGAAATACTATGTATAAATCTATTGTGTTTTAACTTATTGTTTATTTAATTGCATTACTGTAAATTTCCTTTTAAATCACAAGTTCAGTAAAGCATGTTAGAAATGTCAAACATGTGCGAGTGTTTTATTGTAGCAAAGCTATAAAAAAATACCCCATCCCAGCTGAGCTGTCAGGCACAGGCCAAGCAGGGAGAGGCACTGCATGAGGGCGTAAGAAGCCATCAGGGCCCGGAGAACAGAGTTGGGCTGAGAATACCTGAGTACAGCTCCAAGCATAAGCACTCAGCCAGAGAAGAAGGCTCCAGTCGGTCTGCGGACGCACACGCCACCCGCGCTGCCGCTCCCGCGCTGCCTTAACAGATGCAAGTGACCTAATCTTTAACCGACTGCAATCTTCTGGAAACTTGTAACTTCTCCTTTCTGCACTCCAAGACGACTGTCAGTCTTCCTGGCATTTAACAGAGGTCCAGAAGGCCTTGTTTAAGCTGGCCAAGGGTCACGCAGTCCCAGCGTGCACGCTGAGATACAACTGTGACCATGAATTCTCCCTGTCCAAAACTTAAGATCTGTGCATAGATCGGAGGGCAACATTACCCAACAGATGGAACGGTGGGGTTTGCCTGGCTGCACCCAAGCTTTCAACACCACCTCTGGCCACTTAAACCTCGCTGAACTCCTCTGTTTTCCCCTTCAGCAAAGCAAGTGTAGCATTTCCTTGTGCAACCCAGAGCAGAAGATGTCTAGTGAAACCTGACAGTGCTGTGCATTGCTCTGCACCTCTTGGGAAGAAGGGAGTTCTTAGTAAGCCACAAGGAAAGAGGAATAATTGGCCAGCATGCAGGGATGCCTGGGTGCTGAATTGTTTGTGTTTGCAACAAAGATTCAAGAAGGGTCATTAAGTGTTTTTATATATATATATATATATATATATATGTAAGGAAGAGAACTCTAACAAACAATTTGATGTACCATAGTCCCCAGGAGTTCACAAAGATGGCCATGAGAGCATCTTGCTTACCTTCCCAGTAACTTCTTCCATGCTCTCCTGCCTTCTTGGGTTCCTGCAGGCCAGCTGGCTTGCCTTATGACACTACCACAACACATACTGCTCAAAGGTTTCAAAAGCTTTTTAATTGCATGGCCACTAGGGCCAAAATTAAGGGGGGGGGGGGGCTAATGTAAATTTTACGCAACCAATCATGGAATTTACTCAGTGCT
>JAVKLA010000208.1:0-14157 GCA_034782735.1 Sagittarius serpentarius
CTTGGTCTAAACATGACTTAGCAACAACTGAAAACATCAGGGTGTTATCAACATTCTTCTCATCCTAAACCCAAAACACGGCGCTGTACCAGCTGCTAGGAAGACAACTCTATCGTAGCCACAACCAGGACAAGGACATGCATGGATAGCGGTGTGCCGGTGTAAGATGGCAAACCAGCTCCCTGCACCATCCCTGCTCCCAGCCCTCCTCCCCACAGCCCCCTGGCACTGGCCAGGGCTCGGGAGCGGGGCCAGCCAGGGCCCTGGTGAGGAGGGGTGCGTGCCGTGCCATTCTATCCCAAAACCCAGCAGCCAGGAGGGTGATGGCACACACAGCCTGTCTCCTGTGCTTGAGTGAGATGAGCTGGTGGCTTGCTGTCACACTGTTGCCTCATCAAATGGGGCTTTTTCATGCAATTGAACAGAAAGAGATCTGCTGCTCCAGTGCATGGGTCTCCTGCCCCATAGAGCCAGGGGCAGGAGGACAGGTAGTCCAGGGCGCGTGGGCATGGGCCCCCGTCCCCTGCCTGCTGCATTGTTCTTTACAAGGTCGACATTTGTCACCTGAGGTGACAGAGGTGCTGAAGCTTTTATGATTTACTGCGGGGTGCCCAGCCCAGCCATATGCCAACGCATCCTCACCCCTGCACTTAGCAAGATCCGGCCCTCCTCCTCTCCTCCTTTTGGTTTCATTTTCGTGGAGGGTGATGGTGACCTGCAGTGCTGCCCAAGGGGGCGAGACCCCGGCAAGGGGAAAGCGGCTGCTGGCTTTCACAGGAGCCAGCAGGCACCCGGAGAGGGGAGAGGACTCATGCCAACATCCTGAGCTCTGCTGGGCTGTTCCCATGAGCGAGCCAACCCTTTGTAGCAGCACAGCTTTTCGCTTTTCCCCTGGGCAAAGGCAAAACTCTCTGATGGCATGCACCACCACATTGCCCTAATAGGGAACCTCATGGGATGACGAGCCCTTGGGACTCCCAGTCCCCGTGGAAGCAGGCCCCCCGGCAGGGACAGGACCATGTCCCCTGCTGTGGCAGTGCAGCCCATCTCTGGGGGGAACACGTTGGCGGTTCCACGTGAGCCAGAGCACCGTAAAAATAACCACTTTGCCTCCCAGGGATGACTCACGATGCAGCTGAAGGGCTTCCCTCCTGCTATTTTGAATCACTGGAGAAAGAGCTGATGATAGCTCACGAAGGGGCTCTCGTTTCTGAAGAGCACATGGCGGCTTAGGAAGCAGCCCTGCGCGCTGCCTGGTTTTATGAGCTGTCTGCACTGTTGATGCTTTTCTTCATCGGGTGAAGCAGACACAGTGCGGAAGATGGGCACCCTGCACACATCCTGTGTGCCCCATGGGTCCTCAGCTCCTGTTCACTCCCATCTCCCATTCCCTGGCAGTAACCGTGCAGGGACCATGCCCGTCCAGCTCCGGGCGTGCCCCGTGCCATCGGGCTGTAGTGGCAGCTCCACTGGCACCGGCACATGCTGCAGCAGGCAGGTGGGCATCCGCAGGCTGAGCTGTGCCGGATGCAGACATGGTGCTGAGCCCAGGCAGTCATGTGGTCTCCTGTCCCCGTGCTGCAAAGTTTGGACTCAGACCAGTCCACAAGCCAGTGGGACAAGCTCTGGGACAGGCTGGCAGTGGCTGGGGGCAGGATTAGATGCTGACACAGCAGAGGGTTTGCCAGAATTTATACCTTTAATTTAATGCCCCTTGGAGGGTCCGGGCAGGTTTTGGGGTCTCTATAGGCCACTGTGGTACATCTGGCCCGGGGTGCCATGCCCCTGCCAGCGGTGCCTGCTGCCTGCCTTGCTTCTGCATCCTGCCCCACACTTGAATATTTCTGCTTCCAAAATCCACTCCTGTTTCTTCTGCAAGGAAGTAACTCAGGGAGGTGAAGTGCAGCATCATTTATTCACAAGACGCTGGTAAGTGGGTGCTTCGTTTAATTCCTGCCTAGCTGTGGCCCTGTGCCCACTCAACGTGGGGAGAAGGGCAGGGCCCAGGCATCCCCCCACAGCTGGGGCCGAGGCCATGTCCCCCTTCCCTGCCGGTGGCTTCTGGGGTGCGCTTTGGAAGCACTTGTGGAAGGAGCTGGGGGCACCCGCTGCCTCCTGCCGCTGGCAGTTTTGCCCTTGACTTTGCCCTCACTTTCCAGCTGCTCCTTCCCATGCTGAAGCTCATGCTGACCCCGAGGCATCCCGATAGAGACCGAGCACGGATTTTAGCAACACAGGAGTGCAAAAAGACCCCCAAAGGGCTTTGCTTAAATGCACGGCAGAGCCCCACCGTGGCCCAAGCCTCTTCTCACGCTCCCTGGCAAGGTGAACCTCTGTCCCTGCTACCACAGGGCCTCCACTGCCAGTTTCTCTAGTACCTGCCTCCATTTTAGTTTGATTTCATGATGGCCATGCTCAACAGCTCCAGCTCTTGGACCTCTTTCTGCCTTCCTGGGGGGCAGGGGACAGCCCTGTGCCATGTGGTCTGGGTGCACATGCTCTCCGGAGCCCTTGGATACCCCTGCCAGGTCCCAGGTGCGCTTTTTCTGCCTCTTTTCCCTTGCACACACCCAGAGCAGCCGGAAGATGGTAAAAATAACTGTGATGCATCCTTGCAACTGCTCCAGGCTCAGCTTGCAGCCGGTTGTCCCCGGGGGAGGAGGAGAGCAAGCAAACTACACGTGCCATGGCTCCGTCACGTTGGGCTAGGTAAGCGGCTTGGTTTTGAGACCTGGGTTAAGAGAAACTGAGCTCAGCAAAACGGGGTGGCTTCAAGAGGCCAATGTGAAGGGAGAGGTGCTGCAGATGGAGGCAAGCCTGGCTGGGATTTTGCATCCAAGCAACACTGGCACATGCCCCTTTCTGTAAGCAAAATCCCGGGATGCTGCGAGAAGGACGGGAAGCAGCCCACCATCCCCAGAAGTCACTGCACCACATGTACTCCAGGAGCCGTGTGAAGCTCTGCCCAGGCACGGCTTTATCTAGTTTATTTATCTAATTATGTGTTTCTTGTTTGTGAAAACCTTTGAGGACAGGCTGGGATACGGATATTGATGTCCATCCTGTTCCCCTCCACATGCACAGGCCGCTGGGTGCCTGTGCCAGGCAGGGATGGAGGCGGCTCCTGCCTCCTCCTCCTCCTCCCCAGCCAGCCTGTCCCCCACTCCTGCAGCCCCCACTTGGGGCAGGAAGGGGGTTTTACATCTGCTCAAGGTACTGCGGACCCAGCGCCGTCGGTGTGACGCCCTCACACCCGCATGCTGCGCCGGAGGGAAGCAGCACCGAGCCAAGGCTGCCCGGCATGGTGGGCGGGGAGGAGCTGCCACCACCAGACCCTCACTTGAAACCACTCTGGGTGGCCGGGGGACCACCCCAGGGCCGGCCGCAACCACAGTGGGACCACCTATGACCAAACTAGGGCCACCCCAGGGCCCACTGGGGCAAGCAGGGCTACTGCGGGGCCAACAGTCACCACACTGGGACCACCCGTGGGGTCAACTGGGGCATCCAGGGCCGCCCCGGGACCACCGTGGGGCTGCATTGGAGCCAAGTGGGAGCACGGTGGAGTGCACTGGATCCAACTGGGACCAGCCCGCGGCAATCCCACAGCCGACCGGACCGCGGGAACGAGCGACCGCCGCGACCGAGCCGAGGGGCACCCGCGGAAGGGCGGCCCCCGCCCCCGCGCCCCTCACAGCGCCGCCCCGCCCCCTCCCCTCCGCCAACCACAGGCACGGCCCTGAGGTGCCAATCACCGGCCGCAGCCAACCGGATCGCCGCGGGGGTGGGTCCCCAGTGGAGGCAAAGTTGCCTGGCGGCTGCGGAACAGCTCGGGTGAGTCCGGCTCCGCGCCGCGCTCCCTACGGCACCGCAGCGCTCCCTACGGCAGCGTACTGCGGGGTACCGCACGCTACGGCACCGTACTGCACCCTACGGCATCGCACCCTACGGCGTCGCAGCGCTCCCTACGGCAGCGTACCGCGGAGCACCGCACCCTACGGCACCGCAGCCCTCCCTACGGCACCGCAGCGCCCGCGCCCGGCGGGGCCATGATGGCGTGCGCCGAGCTGCTGGCCGTGTGCCTCCTGTCAGCCGACCGCGGCCCAGCGCCCCGCCGCCAGCCGCTCCCCATCTTCCACGACGTGAGTACCGCGGGGCGGGCCCCCAGCCAGCCCCTGTCCCAATCCCGGGGCTAGCGCGGGCCAGGCGGGCCGCTGAGCCTCCTGACAGGGAGCCGTGGCGGGGCTGCACATGTAGGTGTCAGGGTGAGGCCCTTTCCCGCCTACCCCGGCTGAGGAACCAAACCCAAGGGATGAGCAGGTGGGCCCTGCTGCTGCTGTAAGCCTGAAGCTGTGACTCGAGGCGTGGGTCGTGATGTCTTAAATAATACTCAGTGGTTTGTCCTTTTTCTGAATTATGGGCCTTTGAGTGGCTAGAAATAGCCCACTCCTTATCAAGAGCTGGTTGTCGTGACTCCTGGAGCAGGAGCTGCGTGTTTCTGGCAGGAAAGCTGCAGAAGGTACCGTGTAGCTGTTAAAAGCCGTGGGATCCCACAGGCAGAGCGTGTCTGGTGCCCGCTGCAGCCCCCGTCCCTGCCCACTTCTAACACACCTGAAGTTGTGGAGGAAGTTGCTCTTTGTTCAGGGTGAAGGTCGGCCGGGCATCCCAGCAGCTGTGGGTGGCTTGGGGGAGTTGAAGATGCAGGTAGTGGCCGTCTTTGTTTTCACAAGACAGGTCCTGGCACAGTGCCACCCATCACACTGCGTCCCCTCAAGCCCCATGGTGAGGGTGCTCCTGTCAAGAGGGAGCTGTGCATCCTGGGGCTGGGGCTCTGGGAGAGGCAGCACCTCTCCCACTGTGGCGCCTGGCAGGGCGGGCAGGCGGCTGCATGCCTGGTTATCTCCCAGGGCAAGTGGCACAGCCTGGGTCAAAGCCCACCTCCACTGTTGGAGCACATCAGAGGTGCTCAACCTTTCTGCTCCTAGCCATATTCCTTGAGCTGCAGGGTGCCTGGGTCGGGTGGGCAGCACCCAGTCTCCTTGGTGGGCCACCAGCCTTTGCATTCCCCTGTGTCCGGCACCACTGGGGTCTAAGTCGCCCTGTGGAGACAAAGGGGACATGTAAGCAGAGGTGCCCTGCCACAGGGGCTGGGGAGGAGAAAGCCAGCGAGGGTTAAGGGCGAGGGCTGGTGTGGTGCCCCAGCACCTGGACAGCCCAGGACAGTGCCAGCTGTCATCTCCATCCAGTCAGGGTCTGGGTGGTGCTACCCCCTGTGTCCCAGTTCATCCTGGAGGAGGGGAGCAGGAGATCTTGGGCAGCACTTTGGGAAGGTGAATGCCGTGCCTGGTCCAGTCCTCCATATGGGAGACCTCCTGGCATCACTGGGGAGCAGCTGGGAAGCGTGGCTCCCTCAGCCGCGGTGGTGCTCGCAGCTTCCAGCTGGGGGTCAGGGTCTCCCTCCTGCCGTGGGGGGATTTCAGACTGCAGGGCTCTCCAGCCAGCATCATTAACCGCACTAATTACTTGGCTGATGCAAGATGGGCTGGATCGGGGTTGGTGGTGACAGCTGTGTTCCAGCTCAGCTCCTCCGGGCACTCGCTGAGTCCCACATCTATCCCTCAGGGCGTCATTAAGGCAATTAAAATGGGAAGTGTTAACAGCTCTAGCGGCTGCTTTCTGGGTTCTGGCGGCTTCCTTTCCTCTTCCCCGTGGCTCCCTTTGCTCCTGCCCCTCAGCTCCGGAGCTTGGCAGGGTGAGTTTAATATCTCTGCTTTTGGGTCTGGGCAGTTGGCTGGTCTCCAGCTGTCCCCCCAGGCTTGTCAGGGTGAGCTGCCCCCTGCCGCCGTAGGGCAGGATGCCAGCCTGTCCCTCCGGCAGCAGGAAGGCAGAGCTGCCCACCACAGATCCCGGGTGGCAGCTGGTGCTTCCCCTCAGACCAGAGCCGCTGTCTCCCTGCCTGCAGATCGCGTGCCTTCAGGAGAGGTGAGGAGGAGGAGAGCTTTGCTTGAGACGCTTTGCTGCAGGCGCTGTACAAACTGCAGTGCTGCCATCACAGTTGTTTCTCTGCGCAGACATCTCAAGCCTTTGGGAGATTTGTTCCCCAGGCTGGTGCTTGGGGCTTTCTTATTCCCATTTCAGTGTACGAGAGGTTCAAAAAAGCCGCTTGGACAGCCCGCCGTTTATCGTCGGCACCTGGTCACAGCCCACGTTAGCCTGTGGTGGGTCAATGAGCATGGTGTCCCCAGGGTAGCTGTCCCCACCCCAACAGCTGGCAAGTCCTGGCTGTGTGTCCAGTAGCCATGGTTGCTTCCAGCCCTGCAAGCAGGGAGAAGCCCTATAATGTCCCTCCTTCCCAGGGTTGGGGGGGTTCATCCCCAAATAAATGCCGGTTCAGTGCTTCTTCCATCAGTCCCAGTCTGTCTGCTGCTGCAGGTACAAGCCCAGGAGCCGAGGGCTAAGGGAAATGCCTCGGGCTTGAGGCAGTGTCCCTGTGTTTCTGAGACTCCTAGCCCCCACAAGCGCAAGCGAGGGATTGCCTGTAGGACCTCACCAGCAGCCAACACAGACCTGATCCCATTCTGAGTCTGGCTTTGCATCACTTTTCCCTGGTTTTGTCTCAGGGCTGCTGTCTGAAGCGGGCTCTTGCGCTGGGAGCAGCTCTTACCTGCCATTGCCGTGCACGTGGGCGCGCCCCAGGAGGGCCAGGGGTTGCCCCATGGAGCATGGAAGGGGCTGTGCTATTTTTGCTTGGCTGGAGTTGGATCCTGCCTCGTGCACAGGAGCCACCAGTGTTTTCCAGTGTGTGCAGTGCTCACCGAGGCACCCCTCTGCAGCTGGGGTTGGCCGAAGACGGGCTCGCTGAAGGTGGCGAGGAGCCACCCTGAGGGACGTGAAGTAGATGTGGCCTTGCCTCACAGGGCTCTCGCAGCTTTGCTGCTTGCGCCACGTTTATTTGTTTTGAGCTTCAGGCAGCTGTCACTGGCAGTACTTTTCTAATGCACCACTGGAGCAGAGGATCCTGTGTGCGAGGGAGAAGCATCAGCTCTGTTTGCTGAGGTTCGTGCTGAATCCAGGATGGGCTCACTCTGGATTAGAGACCTTCTCAGCCCCATGGGATCCCTCCTGAAATTGTGCTCTCCCTCTTGTCCTGAGCAAGGTCAGCCTGTGAGTGGGAAATGTCTGGCCTCACTTGAATCTGCATTTAAGTGCCTGGATGACACTTGACTGTCTTTGGGATGAGCTAGCTGGCCTCAGTGACATTTGGAGTCATAGAGATGTCATTGCATGAGCCGTGTGTCCCTCTGATGACAGAGAGCTCTGCAGGATTAAGCTTTTGCCTTGACGCAAAGTGGCGTGCCCGAGACAGGGAGGTGGCAGGGTGGCACAGGCGTGTGGGACCCACTGGTGCTGTCCCTGCCTGCAGGCAGAACTGCCCCTGCAGCTGGGGAGCCCTGGCATGTGTAACCCTGCAGCCATGAGACCCCTGATGCAAAAGCGAACCCTTTAGCCTGGAGAAAGTTGTGCTTTAAAACCTAGAGAAATCTCCAGCGTGTGGGAGCTGCGGGTTCCTGTCTTGGCTGGTAGCGGTAAAGCTCCAAAGCGCATCCAGTGAGTCCTACGGGGCGTTGAGAGAGCGCCTGCCCTGCTTTCCTGCAAGGGAAGCAGCCTGGCTGGCTGGAAGCCCGCATCCTGGCAGGACAGTTACCTAACGCTGCTCAGCTCAGGGCAGCCTTCCTTCGTTCCGTGCAGCGGCTGGGGTCGGGAGGAGCTTGCATTGCTCAGAAGAGCATCCTCCAAGGAGGTGTCCCTGCTCCTGGTTTTGGTCATGGGGAAGGACCAGGGAGCTCCCTGGTGGGACCAGCATCAGAAAAGCCTCTGCCCGCTTGAAAGCCAGCGCCTTCCTCAGGAGTGAGCAGTGGAGGTTTCTCTGGGCAGCTGTTTCTTTACCTCAGAATGATTTTTCAGGGACATTTCAGTGGCTAGATGTGGGCTTGTAACCTCAAAACACGTAGCAAAGCTGTCAGTGAGCGGTCCAGAAGGGAGCTGGAGGCAGAGGGGGCAGCTGGCAGCGATGTGTCTTCCTGTAGCAGGGAGCAGAGCTGGTCCGGGGGCGGTTTTATCAGAGGTCTCCGCTTTGCAGGTGCGTGGAAAAGAATATAACAAAGTGCGCTTTCCCTTTTTGCTGCCCTTTTTCATTCCCGATCTTTCTTCAGACCTTCAGATTTCTTCATCAACCAGGATGATTAAAAAGGATGATTAAAACAAAGTAAGTTGCCACACACTCAACTTTCTGTCATTCGCTCCATTAGGATGTGCAGCATTAGGAACTGCAGCAGCTCTCCGACTGTGCTCTGTGGCAGAATTAGTTACAGATTAATTAATTCATTAATTATTAATTACAGTGTGTGTGCATGTTGAGGTGTCGCAGGAAGGATTGTTGTGAAGGGTGATTACAAAGTGCAGGACAAAGAGCTGCTCTTCAGTGCAGCGGTTGAAGTGTCAGTGGTGATGCACAAAGTGCTCCCGTTATAGAACGGTTTTATGCTTAATGTTCTTTCGTTTAAGGGGTCTGAAAAATTAAACACTTTCCATCACAAGGGTGTAGCGAAGCCCTTCCTACGTGGTCTCCCTCTGTGTTCTCTCAAAGATGCTCGGTGTGAGTGCTGGGCTCGCTTGGGCTGCAGTGGCTGTGCTGAGAGCTTTATGCATTGGGGGCGAGAAATGGTTTTAATTGTTTGCAAAGGAGAACTTCCCTGGAGCAGCCCGTGCAGCACTGGCCTGTGCAGCCCTGGCAGTGGGGGCTTCTGCATGGCTCCCCTGGGCTCCAGGAGGTGGTTTTCCCATGGTGGCACTGCCAGGTGCCACCTGGCTCACGATTCAGCCATGCTGCTCTCCCTGCTGCCTCACTAAACCCTGTCGTATTTTGTCTTGCAGATTTTCCGGCGAGCCGACAAGAACGGTGAGTGCTTTGTTCCTGCCACTGCCTCTTTCTCCCTGCACAGGTCTGGGGGAAGCAGTGCAGCCCTCCCCTGTTGGGAGGTTTGGCTGAAAGAGTGAAGGAGGATAAGGGCAAGCAGCACCCTGGCTGCAAGAAAAATGCTTTTCTGCTTTGCCTGGAGGAAAAGGCACTCGACCAAGAGCCTGGCCAGGGGCTGGGGAAGTTGGCTCCCCCCATTCACCATCCATGCGCCGCGCAGGACAGAGCCCCTTCCAAGCCCTTCTTCTGCCTGCGCACACCCAGTCTCTCCTCTGCACTGCTAGCAGCGAGAAGGGAAGGCAAAGCAAGCTGTGCAGCAGGCAGCCCAGGGGCCGTCAGGCTTCTGCTCTGTCCCTTGCAGGATTGATTCAGTCTCTGCGCTCAGTCCAGGGTTTTACAGGTGCCCCCATTTGGGCAGCCCTGTTCCTGGATGCCCACTGGCATCCCTGACATGTGAGAGTTAGGCTTTGCTACCTGGTTTTTAATCTGGCACCCTTAAACCAAGTCGAAAATCACAAGTCATTTCTCTGAGCCTTCCCACCCCGTCTTGGGCTCTTCTCCTTCACAGTAGCTTGCGGGCTTCAGGATCTGTTTGTGTTGCAGATCAAAATGCAGCCCAGGAGCTGAAGTCCTCCACAGAGGAAGGAAAAAGCTCTTGAGTCAATGGAGAGATTTTCTTTCCATAAAAACGTGATGCTGTCCTCGCTGTGCTGTTTGTAATGGACCCTGTACTTGGACAGTCAGCTTGGACAGTCATCTTAAGTACAGAGTGTCTGCATACGTTTCTGAAAACACTGCAGTGGGGTCTTTTGGAAGGGGCTGAAATTCCCACCTGAAATTCCAGCAGCAGTGACCCTACTTGCCAGCACTCCTGGGTTTTTGATGGGGACTGGTGGGGCATGCTTTCAATGAGTTATCTGCTCTAATTATTATGCACAATGCGCCCAACCATCCCACGCTCCCGGTAGAGACACTGCTGGGAGGATTGCTGGGGCCTGTATGCTTCTTTCTGCAGATATATAATTATTCTTTCCTTTTATTTAAATGCAGATGATGGGAAGCTGTCATTTGAGGAGTTCAAGAACTATTTCGCTGATGGGATCCTGAGCTCAGAGGAGCTGTGGGAGTTGTTCAGTGGCATTGACAGGCGTCATTCAGAGTAAGTACCGTGGTGGCACAGAGGAGAGGAGACGAAGGAGAATATAAAACTGCTTGACTGTAGACAGAGGACATTTGGAGGCGGGTGCGATAAATAGTCAGGGTGAGATAAACCTACCTCTTGTAACACGCAGATGTTAAAACCCATTGAACACCAGCTATGAGCATTGGTGTTGAGAGAAGCCAGACATTTTGAGAACAGTTGTGATCAGATTTACTGTAGTTCTGTAGAAGCAAGCATCCGTTTAAAATTACATGTTAGTTTGAAAAATGTATTCCAGAAATATACAGCTCTATGGAGCAGGTTGTGTGTCTGCAGGAGGAGCATGTGGTGGTGTGAGGACGATGCACAGACTGTGCAAAGTTGCAGACTTTGCCACTGCTGACACAAGGAACTGCTTTTCACTTACGTAAGAGCGGCTTTCCACCAGAAGTGGGCCTTATGAGTGTAACTGTGAATTTAGGCCATCTACTTTTAAAAAAAGAAACCCCCAAAGAACAGGAGAAGTAATTGCACTTAGCCCTTGTCTCCTCTTGACTGGTGCTATCTAGAGGAGTCTGTTGGGCTCAGCTGGGTTTCTCATCCCAGTCTTTTGGATATCAGTGTGGCCTTGCTGGGGTCCCTCTGCCCTGCCGGCTTCTGTGGATGAGCATGTTTTGGCACTGGGAGAAACTGGCCATTGATAAATTGCATGTCTGGGGGCTGCCTGTTCAAATGGAGGGGTGCTGCTGGGGGAGAAGGTGGCTGCAGCTTCCTCCTGGTCTTGGGTGGCAGGCTCGGCTCTGGCTCGTGCTGCTTCCCTGGCACCCCAGGATGCATCTCCTGCATCTCTCTGATGCCCTCAGCCAGGGCAGTGTCTGAGCAGGTCCTTACCAGGGAGGGGTCACTCAGAGCAGGCTTAGCTGCACATGCTGGTCCTGGGGCTTTTCAGGGAGCCAGGGCAGCAGCATGGAGGGCCTGTGCCACGCTGGGATGCCAACAGCCACTGAATGCCACCGAGCCACTGACAGCGGATACCCAGTGGTCCCTGTCTGCAAGTCCCCATATCATCCACCCAGGACTGGGGGAATGGGGATGATTGACTCCTGCTGAGAGCTGGGGTGGTGGGTTTAACTGATGCTCCCACTTTAGTGATGGAGCAGAGAAGTGGGCTGGTGTGTGCAGCCCCTGGTGCAGCTTTCTTTTAAGCCTGGCTGCCCATTGCTGCCTGTCCTGCCAGTTGGGCTTGTTGGATGTGGGCAGCAGGAGGTGTCTTCTGAAAATACCTGTCTCTTTGGGCTGAGATCCCAAGGGAGTTAGCAGTGAGCCGTTCCCTTTCCTCTGCAAATGCTCCTTTCTTCTCGCTCCATTTTGGGGTGACCTTAGAGTCACCCCCTATAAAATACTGCTGGAAAGCACAGGTTGCAGCAAAGCAGAGAGTTTTCGCCGTGCCCTTAACTGAATGGTGAAGATCTCCTGGTTTACCATCGCTTTCAGGTCAGCCTTCTTCCGTTTGTCCAGAGCAGATAAACAGGGCTGACTGAAGGGCCCCATGCGAGCGGGCTGTCTCTGAGAGCCATGCACAGTCCTGGCTGCAGCACTGTTCTCTATAACTCATTACCTGTAATGACGGTGTGGTAGCTATGACAACGTGGCAGTCGCAGCATTGAGCTGGTGACATCTATTACCAGGGCATGACCGTTGGGGTCTTTGATCTCTTTCTGCCGTGAATAGCAGAAGGGACCCTGTGGACAGAGCTGGTTTCCAAATGCCTGCGTTCAGTGACTTCAAGCAAATGTAGGAGACGCTGTCCCTCCAGCGCTGCGAGGATGCCCTTATTTCTGCAAGAGCAGAAGGGAAACTCCAGCCCTGAGGCCATTGCAAGTGTAGTTCTTGTTTCTGTCCCTGGCTGGGACATGGTCCATGCGTATGTATGCAGGGTCAGTGCATGGGACAGCTTCAGTGTGAGCAAGCAGGAGCTGGACATAACGTGGGAGGTGGCAGCAGGGAACTGTACGTGATTTCTTCAGCTTCATCCCCAGCTCATGGAGGAGGAGGAGGTGGGACCTCCCAGAGAGGGAGCCTGGCGCTCAGTTTATTGCATGGTAAGAGGCATCCTGCCCCCTGCAAACAATGCGGGGCAGCACTGCATCTGCCAGAGTGCTCTGATTCTGGCCCAGAGCCGTATGCCTGCTGGGACAAGGGATTTGGAGAAACAGGCCTGTCCCCAGGGAGGTGTGACCCCATCTGTTCCTGGGGGCTGCCCAGGGACTGCTTGTCCATTGCACAGCAGCAGGTGATGGAAATCAAGCAGTGTTCAGCATGCTGGGCCTTGTAGAGGTCTTTGTGGCTCTGTGTGTAGAGCTGGACTTTCTGGCATTTGTTTTTGGGGTGTGCAGTGGCACTTGCTCCTTTGTACAACCTCTGGTGTCTTGAAGGGCTGTGCTGGTGCCCTGCTGTCCCCTTGATGGCGGGGCTGGGCAGCCCCTCTCCTCCGGCCTGCCTGCTTGCTTTGCACTTGCAGGAACTTAATATTTTTGAAAGCTGGCTGAAATTTGCTGCCAAGTTCAAGAGTTGTTACCCGAGGTAATACTTAAAGTATTACAAAGCTGGAAAGCAACTACAAGCTTTACAAACATATCTGGCGTGCTTCTTTCATGTCCTGTAGCTTTTCTGGTGATGGGAAAGTTTCACCCTTAACCCCTGGGCCACAAGGGTGCTGTGTTTATCAGGTCTAGGCTGAAACTTGTGTTTCATTGTCAGTGCCAGCCTGACTCAAGGAGAGACAATAACAGAGACCTTTTTACCCAGGCACTCTCCTTGTGCCCATCACTGTGAACCTGCAGCTGCTCCCCTGGGTCCCAAAGCTGCCATCTGGGAAGACGAGTATTTCAGAGGTCTCGTACATTACTTGTTCTCCTGCCAGAGAGCCCACAGCACCAAACTCTGCTTTTTCTCCCTGTCCTTCCCATCTGATCTTCACTCCCTCTCCCTTCCACTCAGCGCTCGGGTGGGATGCTGTGGCCTGGGAGTCAGGCACCTCTGTTGAGTTTGGTTCAGATTTTACATTTCCCCATGAGGCTTTTTTCTTCTGCATTTCTGAAAATTGTTCAATTTTGGCTTTAAAATATCTCCTTGCTCTAATTCTTTGACATTTAAAAAATTATGTTGAAACCGAATTCAACTCTTTATTGCAATTTGGTACAACAGCTAGGTCGACCGTTTCGTTTGACTTGTCAGAAAGCTCCACACCAGCTCTGGTGCTGGTGCAGAACAGAAAGATTCATCTTCCTGGAGAAGTGCATTTTCATCCACTGAAATGTCTGGGCGAGAAGAGACAAATGTTTTTGAAGGGATGAGAAGGCTCCATTGCTACAGAAGCATCTTGGGAGATGCACAGTGCAGTTTGCTCTCTGAGCAGCCGAGTGTCTGTCTGCAGTCCAGCCAAACAGGATGGCAGCAGATCTCAGGGTCTCATGGGGACGACTTGACAGAGAGTCGGTTACAAAGGGCTTTGGACTGAATGTTGTAGTGTTGCATAGGTTGCATGCCTGCTGCTCTTTGCAGGGGTCTATGTAACCTGCCCAGGGAGGTGTCGCGTGGACCTCGCATGTCTTTCTGTCCTGCATCTGTCAGGAAAATTTAGAAAAATAAGGTCTGGCAAATCCTCCTTTGCATGAGAGCAGTCAGATGGTGGTGGCAGGGATTGGGTACAGACTGCCCAGAGCCTGTGTCTCTGGCCTTGAGCCACAAGTGAAAGAGGTGGGAGTGCTGATCTGGTGGTTTTTAAAAACTCTCAGTGGAAATAACCTCAAGTTTCTCGTTCTGTGGAAGTGTTGTGGTTTAACCCCAGCCAGCAAATAAGCACCACGCAGCCGCTCACTCGCTTCCCCCCCACCCAGTGGGATGGGGGAGAGAATTGGAAATAAAGTAAAGCTTGTGGGTTGACATAAGAGCAGTGTAATAGAACAGAAAGGAAGAAACTAGCAATGACACTAATAACAACAATAAAGTGACAATAATAACAAAAGGATTGGAATAC
>JAVKLA010000209.1:0-14107 GCA_034782735.1 Sagittarius serpentarius
TATTACTTTCAACTCTGTACTTAAATGACTGTCATGAATTTTATTCAACTGTGAATGAATCTCAGGTTGCTATTATATTGATAATCCCTTTAGATATAAACCATTGACCAAGTCTGGGACTAGGAGTCAATCCAGCTGCACCTAGATTCCAACAGGAGTTTAAAAAGCAAGGGGGTCTTCTCTGAACCTCGTGACTCAATGGGAGGGTCTCCCCTACTTTTTCACATTCTCAGTCTCTGTGCAAATCACGAGAAATCAATGCTAACTCAGTTTTTCTTTGTAATATTTCTTTTACCCTATTGTTTTCAGTTTGTATAGACATAAGTTTAGTCTGTTTCTAACTTAATTTTCCTGTGTACTTTCATCCATGTAGTAAGTAATAGAGTGAACCTTGCCATCAAATTCTGTGAAGTTGCAGTTTTATATAAATTCCTAATAAATTGTTTTTCTTTTTACTAATACAATTACAGGTGACTCTTTAAGCAATCCGAACCAAACTTCTCCCACCCATGACAACACACCTGCTCAACTTGGTGTCATCTGCAAACTTACTGAGGGTGCACTCAATCCCCTCGCCCAGACCAATGCCAAAGTTATTAAACAGAACTGACGCCAGTACTGAGCCCTGGGGAACAGCACTTGTGACCAGCTGCCAACTGGTTTTAGCTCCATTCACCACAGCTCTTTGGGCCCAGCCAGGTAGCCAGTTTTTTACCCAGCAACGAGTATGCCCATCCAAGCCATGAGCAGCCAGTTTCTCTAGGAGAATGCTGTGGGAAACAGTGTCAAAGGCTTTACTAAAGTCCACGTAAAGAACATCTACAGCCTTTCCCTCATCCACTTGGTGGGTCACCTTGTTATTGAAGGTCAAGTTAGTCAAGCAGGACCTGCCTTTCATAAACCCATGCTGACTGGGCCACAACACCTGGTTGTCCTGTACATGCCATGTGATGGCTCCATAACCTCCCCTGGCACCAAGGTCAGGCTGACAGGCCTGTAGTTGCCTGGATCCAACTTCCGTCCCTTCTTGTAGATGGTCGTCACTTTTGCTAACCTCCAGTCACCTGGACCTCCCCAGTTAGCCAGGACTGCTGATCAATCATAGAATCATAGAATGGTTTGGGTTGGAAGGGACCTTAAAGATCATGTAGTTCCAACCCCCCTGCTGCGGGCAGGGACACCTTCCACTAGACCAGGCTGCTCAAAGTCTCATCCAATCTGGCCTTGAACACTTACAGGGAGGGGGCATCCACAACCTCTGTGGGCAACCTGTTCCAGTGCCTCACCACCCTCACAGTGAAGAAATTCTTCCTTCCATCTAATCCATACCTACCTTCCTTCAGTTTAAAGCCATTACCCCTTGTCCTGTCACTACACGCCCTTGTAAAATGTCCTTCTCCAGCTTTCTTGTAGGCTCCCTTTAGGTACTGGAAGGCTGCTATAAGATCTCACTGGAGCCTTCTCTTCTCCAGGCTGAACAACCTCAACTCTCTCAGCCTGTCTTCATAGGAGAGCTTCTCCAGCCCTCTGATCATCTTTGTGGCCTTCCTCTGGACTCGCTCCAATAGGTCCATGTTCTTCTTGAGTTGGGGGCCCCAGAGTTGAACGCAGTACTGCAGGTGGGGTCTCACCAGAGCAGAGCAGAGGGGGAGAATCAGTTCCCTCGACCTGCTGGTTACGATTTTTTTGATGCAGCCCAGGATATGGTTGGCTTTCTGGGCTGCAAACTCACATTGCTGGGTCACGTTGAGCTTCTTGTCAACCAACACCCCAAAGTCCTCCTCCTCAAGACTGCCATCAATCCACTCATCGCCCAGCCTGTATTTGTGCTTGGTATTGCCCTGACCCAGGTGCAGGACCTTGCACTTTGCCTTGTTGAACTTCATGAGGTTCACGTGGGCCCACATTTCAAGCCTTTCAAGGTCCCTCTGGGTGGCATCCCTTCCCTCCAGCGTGTTGACCACTCCACACAGCTTGGTGTCACCAACAAACTTGCTGAGGGTGCACTCAATCCCACTGTCCATGTCGCTGACAAAGATTTTAAACAGCGCCAGTCCCAATACTGACCCCTGAGGAATGCCACTCGTCACTGCTCCCCACTTGGACACCAAGGCGTTGACCGCAACTCTGAGTTTGACTATCCAACCAATTCCTTACCCACCGAGTGGTCCATCTGTCAAATCCATGCCTCTTCAATATTGAGACAATGATGTTGTGCAGGACAGTGCCCAATGCTTTGCACAAGTCCAGGTCGATGATGTTTGTTGCTCTTCCTTTATCCACCAATGTTGTAAACCTGTTGTAGAATGCCAACATATTTGTCAGGTGTGCTGACATATTGGCTGTCACCAGTCACCTCCTTATTTTCCATATGCCTTAGCATAGTTTCCAGGAGGATCTGCTCCATGATCTTGCTGGGCACAGAGGGGAGACTGACTGGCCTGTAGTTCCCTGGGTCTTCCTTTTCTCACTTTTTAAAAATGGAGGTTATGTTTTCCCTTTTCCAATCAGTGCGAACTTCCCTGGACTGTCACGACTTCTCAAATATGATGGATAGTAACTTAGCCACTTCATCTGCCAGTTCCCTCAGGACCCGCAAATGCATCTCCTCACATACCATGGACCTGTACATCTTCAAGTTCCTTAGATGGTCTAGAACCTGATCTTCTTTTACAGTGGGCGGTTCTTCATTCTCCCAGTCCCTGCCTTTGCCTTCTGCAACTTGGGCAGTGTGGCTGGAGCACTTGCCAGTGAAGACTGAGGTAAAAAAAGTCATTGAATACCTCAGCCTTCTCCATATCCTGGGTAACCAGGTCTCCTGTTTCCTTCTGGAGAGGGCCCACATTTTCCCTGGTCTTTCTCTTATCACCGACATACTTATAGGAGCTTTTCTTGTTGCTCTTGATGTCCCTGGACAGATTTAATTCTATCAGGGCTTTAGCTTTCCTAACCTGATCTCTGGCTGCTTGGACAATTTCTCTGTATTCCTCCCAGGGTACCTGTCCTTGCTTCCACCCTCTGTAGGTTTCCTTTTTGTGTTTGAGTATGTTGAAGAGCTCCTTGTTCATCCATGCAGGCTTCCTGGCGTTTTTGCCTGACTTCCTCTTTGTTGGGATGCATCATTCCTGAGCTTGGAGGAGGTGATCCTTGAATATTAACCAGCTTTTTTGGGCCCCTCTTCCTTCCAGGGCTTTATCCCATGGTACTCTACCAAGCAGACCCCTGAGGAGGCCAAAGTCTGCTCTCCTGAAGTCCAGGGGAGAGAGCTTGCTGTTTGCCTTCCTTGCTGCCCTAAGGATCTTGAACTGCACCATTTCATGGCCACTGTAGCCAAGAATGATTGAAAGTGCCTTGGTGAGCACTTCCACCAGCTCCCTCAGTACCCTTGGTTGGATCCCCTGCAGCCCCATAGACTTGTGTCTGTGGCAGTGGTGTAGCAGGTCACTAACCATTTCCCCTTGGATTATGAGGGCTTCATTGTGCTCCCCATCCCTGTCTTCCAGCTCAGGGGGCTCAGTACCCCAAGAACAACTAGTCTTACTATTAAAAACTGAGGTAAGGAAGGCATTAAGTACCTTAGACTTTTCCTCAGCCTTTGTCACTATGTTTCCCCCCACATCCAAGAAAGGATGGAGATTCTCCTTAGCCCTCCTTGAAAATGGAAACTTAGTTTTTCTTTAGTTAATCTTTGCAATAGTAAACAATAATCATAGGCAGCTTGAATAATTTTGACCATGGCTGAGCAAACTTGCTGCGGCTGCACTAATAGAAAGACCTGATGAATACAGAAATTAATTAAAGGTTAACAATATGTATTCTTAGAAGAAAAAATATGTAGACATGAGAAACTTAGGTTATTAAGAAAGATAAAGTAGATCTCATGCTTTTAAAGGTTAACTTCTACGTTTTAGGTTAAGCCAACAAAGAACACTGTAATCAAGATTTGAAGAGGATGAAGAAACTCAGATCATTAATCCAGACAGATGGACCATACGACATGGGAACTGAAACAAGACAATAAGATCATGGTGGACTGTGGACTTGTAAAAATAATCAGAATCAAGGACAATGGAAATTTATAAATAACTTATTGAATTATGTAATCATGTTAGAAGAAGTATAAAGATCTGTAACTAACCTGATGATGTCGCCATTCACTGCTGGTGGTGGCCCAAATCTGAGTTGTGATTAAAGCAAACCTAGTGTCACCCGCAGTCTGGTGAAAATTCTTTAATACTCTTTTTGTTCCTAATGTATTTATAGAAACATTTTTTATTGTCTTTTATGGCAGTAGCCAGATTAAGTTCTAGTTGGGCTTTGGCCCTTCCAATTTTTTCCCTGCATAACCTCACAACATCCTTGTAGTCCTCCTGAGTTGCCTGTCCCTTCTTCCAAAGGTCATAAACTCTCTTTTTTTATCTAAGTTCCAGCCAAAGCTCTCTGTTCAGTCAGGCTGGTCTTCCCCACCGGCTCCTCTTTTGACACATACAGACAGCCTGCTCCTGCGCCTTTGTATTGGGTCTGGCTGAGATGGAGTCAATTCTCGCACAGCATCAAGGCTGTCTCTCCAACATTTCCCCTCACCCCTCACTGGCAGGCTGGGGCTGGGCAAGATCTTGGGAGGGGACATAGCCAGAAGAGCTGACTCAACCTGACCAAAGGGATATTCCATACCATATGATGTCAGCTCAGCTATAAAAGTTAAGTAAAGGGAGAAGGAAGTGGGGACATTCGTCAGTTGTTTGTCTTCCAGAGAAACCGCTACGAGTACTGAAGCCCTGCTTCCCAGGAAGTGGCCAGACATCGCCTGCTGATGGGAAGTAGAGAATAAAAACCTTTTGTTTTTCTTTGCTGTCGCTCACGACCTTTGTTTTTGCTTTATTAAACTGTCCTTATCTTGACCCACGAGCCTTTGTCATATTCTCTCTCCCCTGTCCAATCACGGAGGGGGAGTGATAGAGAGGCTTTGGTGGGCACCTGGCACCCGGCCAGGGCCAACCCACCACAGCCTTTAAGATTTCCTTCTTGAAGAATGCTCAGCCTTCCTGGATTCCTTTGCCCTTCAGGGCTGCCTTCCAGGGGACTCTGTCAACCAGGCCCCTCAACAGGCCAAAATCTGCCCTCCCGAAATCTAAGGTGGCAGTTCTGCTAACCCCCTCCTTACTTCTCTGAGAGTCGAAAACTTACCATTTCATGATCACTGGGCCCAAGATTGCCTCCAACCATCCCATCACCCACAAGTCCTTCTCTGTTTGCAAACAGGTCCAGCGGGGCACCTTCCCTAGTTGGGTCCCTCACCAGCTGTGTCAGCAAGTTCTCTTCTGCCCACTCCAGGAACCTCCTAGAAAAGGAGCATGGCCAGGAGAGCCATTACAGTAGCAGGTGAAAGCTGGTAACTCCTGCATACAAGGTGGGAAAGTGTGGGCTGGAGAGCCAGAGGTCTTTGCTGCTAACACTGGCAGCAGGTAAGCAGCAGGTGACATGCATTTGATTTATTCAAAAAGGCCTTCATAACTCCTGTGAACTGGGGCCCTGTGACAGTGGTGGTAAGGTTGTCAGTCTGCAGCTCTGCAGCAGTTAAAACAACTGCTGAAACAGTTTTGATGGCAGGTGCTGTTCTGTGGGGGTTTTTTGGGGTGCTCATTTCTTTGAGCTAGAACTATTTGTTTGCAATTAGGTGACAGGGATCTGCTTGCACTGGTGTTCTTTTTCTGGAGCATGTCCTGACATCCTTGAGCTTTCCCCTCTGTTCCTGAAAGGAGTGATGGCTGCAATGGGGAATGACTCCTGTAAGTAAGGGCTTCACTAGCAGTCTTGAATTTTGTGAATGTCCAAAGGCAACTGATGTGGCTGGTGCTCCATCCCTGAATGCTAATGTGGTTAACACCTAGAGTGAATTTGGGAGTTACCCAGGTGTTTTCTATTAGACACAGAACTTAAAAATGACTTAAAAATACATAGTGTGAACACAAGAGAGCTTAGTGGTGGGTGGGAACTGGAATGGATGTCCTTCTGTGGAGGCCATGACAGTGGTCTCCCTGTAGGTGCTGGCTTTTTGCTGGATGAGCATGCATTATGCTCTCTACCCCCCTGACATATGCTCATCCTTCTTCCTTTTGCCCTCCCTCAACACCCGTCTGACTCCTAGGCTGATAGGTTGTATTGTTTTCATTATTGATGACCCTGCACACCATTGGCAGCTGAACTGTGCGGTGCCACACAGAGGTAGCTTTTGATTCCCACGGGAATCTCTGGGAAATGAGGGAAATGTTGGAAGTTGTTTCTCCCTCCTGGTGGGAGCATGCAGCAGGGCTTTGTTGTCAGAAAAGCCAGTGGGGAGTGTTCCTGGCTGGATGCATCTCCCTTGGCAGATGCTTGTGTTCCTCTCTCGGTCCCCAGGTCTGATCCATGCTTTTCCCCCCACCCAAGCTGTGCTGTCAGCTCTTGGGAAATGGGGGTAGAGAAGGCAGATGGTTTTACCACAGCTGGGAAGTTCCCGTCAACCCATCAGGGGTGTTTTCTTGCAGTTACAGGTTTTAAAACACCCCAGCAAAGAAGTTTTCCAAGGATATTGTCCCAAGGAAAGTGAAGGGTTGAGCTCTGTTTGCTCTCTGTGTGGATTGTGTCAGTCCTCAGCCAGGCACACAGTAACTTTTGCACAAGGAATGGAACTATTCCAGGCTGAAGTGAGCAATCAGGGTCCAAAGACTGTTTTGTTTAAGGCAATCAGGTGGAAATGTGCAGTTGGAGCCTTCTTGGTGCCATCCTCTAGTCTGAATCTTGCAGTGTTTTTGCTGAGGCATAAAAATTAAATGGAGAAAGCAGATCATCCTCACCCACACATGCAGCTTCCCCACAGCTCAAGGTAAACAAAATCTCTGGGGGTGTGTTATTTTATCTGTCAGATATCTAGCATCAGGGGAGTTGTGTACAGCAAATGGCTGCAGGTGCCTGGGGCTTGACCAAAATCACCTGGAAAGGGAAAAGGAGAAAAAAGTGACTTATCAGTTGGTCCCTGGTGCCCTGCACGCCCTTTGAGAAAAATGCCATTTCTGGACAGTCACTCTACATCTCTGTCTGTCCCTTTTTGGTCAGGGCTGGGTGTGGGTACAGTGGAGGTTCAGTGTCCTGACTGAGCAGACTTGTCTTCAGTGACAGCTGTCTGTCAGAACAAGGCTGCTGATGTGCACTGGCCATTCTTCACTGCACATTGCTGTACGTGTGGCTTGCAGCTTGCGGCTTCCTGCACCTTTTCCCGTGGCACACTTATTGGAAACCTCAGGTATTAGTAGAGAATTCAAGATGTCCTGATGCTGTTATTCATTGGCATTTCCTTCTTTTTTTGGGGAAGAATGTTAAGAAAATAGAAAAATAGTTTAGGAATAGATAAAACACTGCCTCGGGTTTTAGAAGAACACTAAAACAAATGACCTGACCCATCCCCTGTGCCCGAATTGTTGCCATTTTATCGTCAGGATCTTTTAAAGATCCTTAGAAGGTCCTGAACTTATGAGGCGAGGAAAAAGTAAAAAATCTTGGATCTCATTGGGGACTTGCTAAATGGTTTTGGACACAAGGGATCTTCTGTGCCACTGACAGTCACACTGGTTGACCCTGTGTTGTTCTGTCCTCCTGCAGGGTGGTGTGTGTTTGTCTAATGACAGGAGCTTTGTAGGGTTCTCAGGTGTAATTACAGACTAGAAATGTGATTATTACTGTGGTAGCCTGAGGTTATGAGAGAAACAAAGTTTTGGGGATGTTGTGGTTTAACCCCAGCCAGCAACTAAGCACCACGCAGCCACTCTCTCACTTCCCTCCCACCCAGTGGGATGGGGGAGAGAACTGGGAAAAAAGTAAAACTCGTGGGTTGAGATAAGAACAGTTTAATAGAACAGAAAGGAAGAAACTAACAATGACACTAATAACAACAATAAAGTGACAATAATAATAAAAGGATTGGAATACACAAAACTAGAAATGCACAATGCAATTGCTCACCACTCACTGACCGATGCCCAGTTAGTTCCTGAGCAGCGATCTCCCCTTCCTTCTTCCTCAGCTTTATATGCTGAGGATGATGTCATATAGTATGGAAGACCCTTTTGGCCAGTTTGGGTCAGCTGTTTCAGCTGTGTCTCTTCACAACTTCTTGTGCCCCTCCAGCCTTCTTGCTGGCTGGACACGAGAAGCTGAAAAATCCTTGACTTAGTCTAAACATAACTTAGCAACAACTGAAAACTTGTGTTATCAACATTCTTCTTATACTAAATCCAAAGCATAACACTATATCAGCTACTAGAAAGAAAATTAACTCTATCCCAGCCAAAACCAGCACAGGGGGAGAGGATACTTTTTATTAGTCATTTGATTTTTTTACAGTGCAGCATTTGTGGGTCACTGACAAGACGATCATGGAGGTGGTGGCTGAGATTGTGTAATGGAAATTCTTTTATTCTGGAATTGAAGCCCAAGTCACCCTCTAATAGTCTTAGTCAGACTACTGAATCTGGAAGTATTGGTTTCTTTTCTCAAAACTGGCAGAATTCAGTTACAGGGAGAGCTTGTTTGGAAGATTTAGTAGTTTGGGGACAGAGGCCAGTTGGGGGCTGGGACCCTCAGGGGTGGGGGCTGTTTCTGCCCTGTGCCCTTGGCCTGGTGCTCACAGATGAGAATGAGCTTTCCAAAATCCCACTGGAAGGAGCCAGATGTGGGACCTGTGGCCGAGCTGGGGGACAGGGAGCACCCCTGGACCAGCCTAGGACCTGTGTCAAACCTGCCTTCAATCAGCTCTTCCCAGCAGGACATTGCCCAGGAGTAAATTTGAGTTTTGCTGCTGTCCTTCAGGAAGGACGGTACTCATCAAGAACACCCAGAGCTGTTCCTGCGCCAGAAGACTTCATGCACAGCCAGGGCTGATGGTGACAATTCCCACCAACTGTCCAGCTCCAGAAGATGCACGTAAGATGCCATGGCGGGGCACTGACTGGTTGTCACTTCTTTTGCAGGAATAGGATTTAACAGCAGAAGGGAGGCAGGACAAAAGGGCCTTTGAGGTCAAAAGTGCATCAGGCAGCTGGCACAGTCATGATGAGAGCAGAGGAAGAAGAGAGACACAGGTGACCCGGATGGGACAATGCTTCTGAGATAACACCTGCTACACAAGCAAAAAGACAGAGGCATTGGGAGGTCATGGAGTGGGTGAGAAAGGTGCCTGGGAGCAAGGAGAGCACAGGGAGATAAGAGACAGAGGTGGAGGTTGAGGGGAAAAAGCCGGGGTGCTGGAAGTGAGGACACTCCTGCTGTGTAGGTGCTTGTGATGTCATTGGTAGCTGAGAAGCTGATAGGGCAGGAGCAGGCAGGTGTGAGCAGCCAGTAAGGCGAGCGGTCAGCAGGGGAAATGACTGAGCAGAAGAACATTCCTGTGAGTCTGGGAGCTGTGAGCCTGGGGACCAGAAGCATCCTTGAAATGTGCAGCTGGCTGCTTTGAAGCACAGCTAGGTACCGAAAATTCAGACGCCTCCAGATCATCTCTCAAGTGAGACTGTTACGCTATTTTTCCCGCTTTGGGCTAACTTTTGGATTCAGTTAGGTTTATCCAACCACCTCTGGGATGGCGGGGTCCCCTCTGGGATCAATTTGTCCTCCTGTCTGGGATGCTTTGACCCTTTCTGAAATCTGTCCAATTCACTTGATATTGGTATTATATCTTCATACAAGTAATCTATCATCAGTATATCTGCTGCTATTTCAAGGATAAGTTCCCTCCCTATATGATAAGTTTGTAGTAACCTGTGATAGTATACACCTACTTGGTTGTTGCTGTTCTGTTGATTATTGCTAAAAGGTTGGTTGTTGCTCTACTATTAGTTGCTGCTCTTCTTGACTGCTGCCATACTATTGATTGATACTCTATCATTGATTGCTAAGAGAAATGGGAAGCAGGTCCATGCCCTGTAGCTCCCCAAGACTCCTCACCAGCATCTGCCAAAGTGTTTTGTCCTGCTGTGGAGGGACCTGAAGTCCTGGCTAGCAGCCCCAGACTCCACCAGGTTTGGTGTATGTTGGAGGCAGCTTCATGCCCGATAGCGCTCTGGAACTCCTCCCAGGAATTTCCTGGAGTCTTCTGGTTTCTTCTGGAGACAAGTGAATTCCCAGGTAACAGCCCCAGAATCTTCTAAGGTAGCTACCCGAAGAGCATTGTGTATGCTGGGGGCAGGTCCATTTCTGTTTTCACTTCAGGACTTTTCCCATACATCTACCAGAGTTTTTAAATTTTCTTTACAGACAACTAAGGTCCCAGGTAGCAGCACCACAATTTTCGTAGTTAGTTAGCTGAGGAGGTTTCTTTGTCTTGGAGACACATCCATGCCCCATAACTCCTTGGGAATCCTCCAAGGAAAGTCCAGAATGTTTTGACCTCCCCTGGAGACAGCTAAGTTTCACTGGTAGCAGCCCCAAACTCCTCCAAGGAAGTTACCCAAGATGTTTTGTGTATGCTGGAGTCAGGTCCGTGGCCAGTCTCTGGGACTCCTCCCAGGCAGCTTTGGATTTTTTTGCCTTCCCTGTATATACCTGAAGTCTCAGGCAGCAGCCCCAAGAGTCCTAGTTGGTTACTTGAAGATCTTTCTTCCTATCGGAGGCAGGTCAAGGGCCAGTATTTCTTGGAGACTCCTCTCGGGCATCTCCAGGAGTGTTTTGGCATCATCTGGAGACAGCTGAAGTCCTGAGTAGTAGATCCAAACTCCTCCTAGGTATTTAATTTAGTTGTTTTGTCCATGTTGGAGGCAGGTCCATGCCTGGCAGCTCCCCAGGATTCCTCCTAGGCATCACCAAGCGTGTATTCACTTCCTTTGAAGGTGGCTGAAGTCTCGGGTAGTAGCCCAATAATCCTCCTAGCTATTTTGTTGAAGGGTTTTGTTCATGTTGAAAGCAGGTACATGTCTGGTAGCTCACTGTGACTCCTCCCAGGTACCTCCCAGTTACCTCCAGGAGCGTGTTGGCCTCTGCTGGAGAAAGCTGAATTCCCAGGTAGAAGCCCCAGTCTTCTGCAAGTAGCTACCTGAAGAGTGTTGTGTATGTTTGGGGAAGGTCCATGCCCTGCAGTTCCTTCAGACTCCTCCCAGGCAGCTCTGGAATGTTTTGGTCTCCCCTGGAGACTGTGGAATTTCGCAGGTAGCAGCTCCTGACTCCTCCAAGGAATCTACCCAAGGAGTTTTGTCAATGTTGCAGGCAGGTCTATGCTCTGTACTTTGCAAGTACAGGAGGGAGGAGTTGGACTCAATGATCCTTACAGGTTCCTTCAATCTCAAGGTCTTCTATGATTCTATGAAATGCAGATAGGTAGGATGCTGTTGAGGTTTTTATTGCATATAAAATCAATAACTCTTGGATCCAGCTGCACCTACTACATTCAATTTCTGATGCAGTTTGGAGCATCACCTTGGGTTAAGGTTTTCTAATCTTTGCCATTGTAACACCCTAAAATTAGTCACTTTTAACACTGGTAAACATGGCTAAAGCGGGTGACCTTTTTCCAAAGGTTCAGTGGCCTTTACTCAGGTTTCAGCACACACTTTGGGAGACAAGCCAGAGTATCTTTACTCTTTTTAGATGCTCATCAGACATGACAGGTTTGTGAACATTCCCACATTGCTGCTCAGCTGCACAAAGGCTTTTCTCCACTGACACAGCACTTGACCTCATCTGGTGTGGAAGTTTTGGTCTTGCTCCCTTCCCCCTGACAAGTGCGGATCTTCTTGTGTACTCAGTAGCCCTTATTTTATGATTCTGTGATTTTTCTGAGGAAGGTTTCTTAGCTGTGCTGCAGGAGACGGGTAAAATTCAAATCACCTAGATGTGTTTCAGATGTGCTGTTTCCTCAAGGGCACTTCTGGCAGGGTTAGAAAGAGAACATGGTTGTCCTGACCCAGTAGATTCTGTGTTCCTTGTTCTGCTTTTTCCTCTGAGGAGGATCAGGTGATGAAGATGTTTTCTTTGTGGATGGTTAGCAGATAGGCTCTAAGTGTCCTTCCATTGCATTTGCCTTGTCACCACTGACTCAACCAGGAACCATTTGTTCTTCTTCATGTTGAGACCTAGTGTCTGACATCTTCTGTGTGGAGTACCTGTTCAGGAATCCTTCCCAAGGAGGGCAGCAAGAGTTGCAGAGCACATGGCATCAGAGATCCAATGGAGACAACCAATGTCTATTTTCTGTTGGGATATAGTTTTTCCTTTTTTACTTCACAAAAGTCATGTTCCTGCACAATCTTTGGATCTAGTTTACCCTATTGAATCATCAGTTGTAGTCGTGACTTAAAGCTCAGCCAACCACAACACGTGTTATTCTTCATGCTTTTGCTTTCCAGAGCTGCACTCAGAAGAGCCTGGAGAATGTGGAATAGAGGAGTAGGTAGCATGCCAAACAGACACTCCTCCTAAAAGACCCACACTTTACTCTCCACCCTGGCAGAGCTGGGAGGAGCCACGACCGGCAAGCAGAAGGAGAGGTGAAGCAAAGCCAGGCTCAAAAATCCCTGTTGCAAGGCATCCCATGTGCAAAATCACTTTCTGATGCAAAACCAAGGTAGACACAGATAGGAACTACTCCAGAGTCTACTGTGACATTAACTGTAAAATCAGCAAAGGTGCTTCTTTTTAGGCATTGCTTGTGCCTCTTTCAGCTCTAAATGACAGTGTTTAGCAATACCGTGCCCTATCAAAGACGAATGCAGTCGGAGAGGAGTTGGGAAGGAAGATGTGAGCAGCAATAGAGTCCAAGTGAGCAGCAAACTCCAGGTATCTTTCATGGAAGCAGTCATGCTCTGGTCACCTTGCATGGTGAAATGTCTGATGAAGATAACAAACCTGACAGCATTTTCCTTCTGTATGTGATGCGATCTCAAGTCAAGCAGTTAGCTTGGCCTTTTTCATTATGGTGATGTCCTAAACGAATACTTGCAAGGCTCTGAAATACAAAAAAACATCCTCCTACCTAATAAGCTAAGTAGCGGTGCACATGTGTTCATGATTTCCAAGTACTGAGGGACTGATAAGAGCAATACCCAAGTAGTAGTCAACAGAAAATGCAAGGCTTCTTCTTTACAATGATATTTATTTATAATAAAATTTTATTTATAATAAAAATTGTCACCATCCTAATAATAATTCTCCACCTTTGAAATAAAAATAATAATTATTCAACATTCATCAACCTTATCCATTTCTTTTTTCAATCTTTACTTACACCAAAGAGGGTATAAAACATAAATGCTGAAAATTGCAAGAAATCCTGGAATACCTTCAGCTTGCCCCAAGACTAACTGTCATCTTTATCTGCAAGCCCAATAAAGCAATGTGTCATTAGATTAGTGCATGCTAAAGCAGCAGGAAAGGCTTACTTTGGCCCATCATAAGACACTTGCTTTACAGACTTCCAAAAGAAAACTGGTTGGCCAAGGCAGAAGTTTCCCTCTAGTCCATCAGAGTTTTTCTGCTTGATAGGGTGAGTATGAACCTGCTTTCAAAGCCTTCTTCATAGGAACATCTTTGTTTATTTGTTTCTTTTGCATAAACAGAGACTGGAGGAGCCGGATAATGCAAATACTGATGTCCTTGATTTTATGTGGATTGATGAGTTGCACGTTGTGGTCACTCTTCCAAGTCCAGGTCACGGATGTACCAACAAGAGAATGGATTTTTACATGCACCAGTGTCTTGGAAGGTACCTTGTGAATGCCAGCAAATGCAAACACTGCAGAAACAGAACCCCTCTAAGAATACTGCAGCTGCAGCATTTGCTCAGCATTTCATGGCTGATCTTGTTGACTCAGTCTGGAACAATCTTTGTGACAGTGGCTGTTCCTCTGACCCAGTGTTTTGCTGGTCAAGGATATTAATCAAACTCAGACACCAGAGTGGAAGGAATAGGCTTATTTTACTGTTAATAACCCAATAATATAGGAAATAAGCAATAAGAGAAATATAATACAGAAAAAAAGCAATAAGAGAAATACAAGGTAATGCATCTTATCATTACTACATAGGAAAGACCATAGTGATTAAGAGAGATACATCACCAATTGCCCTAATACTTTACCATCATCCA
>JAVKLA010000210.1:0-13759 GCA_034782735.1 Sagittarius serpentarius
GGCCAGTGGCGGGGTCCGTTCTTAAAGCCAGCTGGCATTGGCTGTATCAAACACAGGGGAAGCTTCTAGCAACTTTTGAAGAAGCCGCCCTTGTGGCCCCCCCCGCTACCAAACCCTTGCCACGTAAACCCATTACACAGGACATATGCAAACACGTGAAAGATTAGTGAGGTTAAAGATTCAATACACACCATACTAGACAGAGAAATGGCCAAGAAAGTACTGGGGAAGATCAGTGTTTCCTCTCCTGGGAATAATACACTTCCTGGCAATTTCCATGGTGGCATCATGGGAGAACGTTATCTGTCTATTAAAAGTATGCAATCATTTCAGCTGATGAAAATGTTCCCATAGTATTTAAATGCTGAGAAATGTTCCTTGTCTTTGCCGGCAGAGCTCAGTTCCTGACTAGAAGCCTCCAGTGCAACTTCAGGAGGCCACAGTATGCCTGATGTACTCACCTGGGATGGGCAGCAATCACATGGGTCTGTGGGACACTGGGGCCCTCTGATTGGAACTGCAGACTGGGGGTAGGCAGAGGGTACTGTGGTGCTGTGACACCAGTTATTTGTGCTCCTGTAACTGAACCCACCCGTTTTCTAAAACTGTTCTTTGAAAAAAACATATGGGTCTTGAAAACTTCCAGGAATGGAGCCGGTGCACGCTTTCGGGGAAACGGCTGCCAATGCTTGATTGTCCTCATGTTCAAAGAGTTTCTTCCTAAATCTAGCCTCCTCCACTTTTATTGGAGTCCATTGCATCTCATCCTTCTGTCTTACACCATGGAGATAACTCTGACCCTGTGTTCTTGGAAACACATCTGATACATGTTCATGCCAAAGATTTCCCTTCTCCAGGCTGAAGAAGCTCAGCACCTTTGCCATGGTTTAACTGTGGCTAGCAGCTAAGCACCACACAGCCACTCACTCACTCCCCTATTGGGATGAGGAAGAGAAATAGAAAGGTAAAAGTGAGAAAATTCATGGGTTGAGATAAAGACAGTTTAATAGGCAAAGCAAAAGCTACACATGCAAGGAAAAATAAGTTCATTCGCTACTTCTCATTGGCAGGCAGATGTTTAGCCATTTCCACATGTAAGAGTTATTCTTCACAGGGCAAGTTCTCCACCCCTGATTGTCTTCACTGAACTGGCTCCAGTTTGACAATGTCTCTCTTTCAGGGAAGGAATCCACCTGTGCAGTCACGTTCAGTTGTGTTGGGGAGCCTTGTCATGCCACTACAGACCTTTATTTGGCCATTAAATCGAGTGGCCGTACTGAATTAGGAGAGGCAATGGAAGGATACACATAAGAAAGTTCCCATTATTAAAAGTTCCATGAGGAAAGTTCTCCATTATGAGTAGAGATGTGGTAAGTACATCACATGGAGAAGAAAAAGAGAGAGTCAGCTCTCCTAATGGCACATGACTCTATTTGGTCAGACAAATAGCCCTATAGGCTGCAGTGAAAATAACAAGTAAGAACAGGTGTAGCTGTCCTAAATATGGCTATCTGTTTTCATTTCTGTTGGCCGCAGGAATTCACCACCACCCTCCAGGATGATGCCCTGGACACCGCCCTATCCCTCAGAATTGCTCTACTAGAGCAAGGAAGCAGGTGCTTATTTTTGACACACACCTGAACTGAGGCAAGAGGAATCCTACCTCTTGTGGCTTTGCAAAATGCATGGAAGGAAGCTGTATCCCTTCTAGCCCCTGGACTGCTAGTCCTGCCCTCAGTTAGGTTTGGCAATGCAGAGATGCGCATGAGAAAATCGTCATTATAGTCGCTGGAGACGTGAAAAAGAGCTGATGGAGAAAAGAGAGAGAGTTTGCTCTCTGTGTGGCATGTAACTCCATTTGGTAAGCTGAGTACCTCTGTATGCTGCTATGAACAGAATGAACAGGGACTTGTGTGGTTGTCCTAAATGTGGGCATTGCTGTCTTTTCAGTTGACCAAAGGAATTTTCCACCAGCCTCCAAAATGTCCCCAGATGCTGTCCTGTATCTCAGTATTGCTCCATTAGATAGTTTGCAGCTATCTGCACATATCTTGGAGTAACTCTGGTACCTCAACTATCACCAGGTTTCACATCTGAACACCTCATGCCTGTCCTCCATCTCCATTAATTAGCATGGGAGTTTAAACAAGCAGTTCACATGCAGGTGTCTATTTTGAGCACACCTGAACTAAGACAAGTGGAATCCCACTTCCTGGGGGTTTGTAGCAGGCATGGGAGGGAGCTGAGGTGACTCAGCTGAATTCCTCCCGTCAGCAGCGTAAAGGAGATCCCTGCCTGTCCCTGTCCAGATGTCCTGTCTAATGATGGGACAAGGAAAGGTGATTCTCATACCTAACTCTGTCTCTGAGAGGAGAGATGACATTTTTGGAAATAAGTGTCTCTGCAGAGCTGAGAGGGGGAGCATCGGTGATTACTGCAGTCCCTTTCAAGGTGGTTTCCTGGGGAGTCCCAGAGACATCTGGAGGGACTACAGGGTGGATTGGGAGGGCAGAGAAAGTGCTGCCTTGGTATGGTCCTCTGGTCCTCTGAGCTGGGTCAGGCTCCTGGGACAGAGGGAGCTCATGGTAACTGGGCAGTGCTGCAGAAAGATAGAAACGAAGGGAAGTATAAGACAATCTGTAGCAGGTAGACCTCATTGGGGCAGAAACCTTCACAGCTTTTGACATGGCAAGTCTCTGGGTGCAAGGCAGTACAGCTGTGGTTGCTGGAGGGATCTGCTAGATCTGGCACATCCCAGAGCTTGTGGGATCAGCAGGACTCTCACCGTTTCCTTTGTGTAGTGGAGGAGGATGTGTTCCAGAGCAGGGATTCCCTGCCACACAGTCAAAAGGGACAGGACATCACGGATCCTTTCTCCCAGGGACAGCTGCAGGGGTGCGAAGGTGGGTGTGCAGCCAGGGGTGCCCAGAGCTGTCCTTCAGAGTAGGGGCCCTGCACCCCAGGGCGCTGTGTGCTGGGGCAGGGACTCTGTCACCTGCCAAGGTCAGCGCTTGGCCTGTCCAGGGAGCTCCCCACGGCATTGCAGGGAGAAGCTGTGGGTGAAAGGAGTGACCTCTGTCAGGGCACAGTCCTCCTGCCTATCAAGAAGGTGCTGCTTGGGTCAGGGCTACTAAGAGCTCCAGCGCGACCGAGGACATTGGCAGAGGCAACTCTTCAAGACAAAAAGCAGGCAGAGGTACTTGAAAGGGAAGGAGCCTGTGCTTTCAGTCATTGTCTTCTTGGTTGCCTGGGTGGGGAGTGGGACATGGAAATTCAGCTCCCAGTTCTGGAGCGGGCACTAAAACTCCAAATCTTTTTCACTTAGGGGTGAATAAACTGGGGACTATAAAAAAAAGCAATACCCTGTGGCTTACAGACAGCACAGGATAAAATTTCCAGTTTTGTCAGGGATGGGCAGATGTTCCCATTAGAGCCTGTGGACACAGAGGTGCCCCTGGGCAGTGCCTTGCTGCCAGGAGGTGTCTGCAGGGCAGAGCTGAACACACAGTGGGTGAGATGGGGTTCTGTGAGCAATGCCAGGGAGGTGACATGGGGACAGAGAATCAGGTCCCAGCAGGGATGGCTCCAGGCAGCAGAGACATGGGCAGGGAGTGAGAGGGAACTATGAATAAGTGCTGAGGGAGTCTGCGTTCAGGTGGCTCTCTTTTGATCCTTCGCTGTAGATATCTTCTGGACATTGTCTGCTGGGCAATGAGCTGACTCTCCCTTTAGGAGGTCCCATCCTCAGGACAACTGACTGTCTGCTTTGCATGTCCTGCTGGGCAAGCTGCCTTCCAGAATGGCATAGCTCTCTTGTAGGATCCTAGGGACTCCTGAGCCTTCCCTTGGTGGTCGGCACCCACCTCTCAGAGTTCTTTTGCCTCTCTGTGAGGGGCCGTATCCTGCCCTCTCTATCACAACTCCACTTCTGGGCTGGGAAAGAACAGAGTTCACAAACCCGCCCTTTGAAACAGGACTTCCCTGCTCTCATCAGAGTCCAGTTTCTTTCGTTTTCTATGAGTAGTTTGTGTGTGCAGTCATCCTCAAGGCAGCATAAATGAAAGCACAGGGCAGCTGGGAACAAGACTGATGCAGCTTTTCTGACTCCACACTAAACCACAGAGAACTGAGCCGTTTTGCCCCTAGGGTCTTATGACTTCACAATTTCAATCTTAGAAATGAGGATTTCTACTCCTAGAAAGAATACTTAACAGATGGGGTGGCGAATAATGAAAAACTCAGAGGAAAAAAAAATTAAAAATACATGCTAAGCCTCTCTTCTGCAACCCACACTCTTCAGCACTTTAAGTGCAGGTATTGACCTTTTCCATTAAAGATGGATTATCTTTAATATCACTTGTGAACACTAGAGCTGTCATAAACTAGCTCCCATGTAACCACTGCAGTAGGGCAGATGTGCCCTTCTGACTTCCCCAGGAGCCCAGTGGCAGAGGCCTGGCTCTTCACAGCACACTTAGCCAGTACAAACCAGAGAAAGGAAATGCATTTGGACTGGGCTGGTGGTGGTGTGTAATTTCTATTGGAAAAGGAGTGGCTTTGCTCAAAGAAAAACTGTCCTAACTTTTCCGTGCCTTCCTCCTTGCACAGGCCTCTGTGCCCAGAGACGGCAAATGTCCAACAGCAGTTTCCTCACCCAGTTTCTTCTCCTGGCATTTCCAGACACACAGGAGCTGCAGCTCTTGCATTTCTGGCTCTTCCAGGGCAACAGCTTCATCATCACAACCATGGCCTGCGACCACCACCTCCACACCCCCATATACTTCTTCCTCTTCAGCCTCTCCCTTCTTGACCTGGGCTCCATCTCCACCACTCTCCCCACACCCATGTCCACTTCTCTCTAGGACACCAGGACCATCTCCTGTGTAGGATGTGCTGCATGGGTCTTTTCTTTCTTTTTCTGTGCTATGGCAGAGTTTTATCTTCTCACCGTCATAGCCTGTGACCACTGCATTGCCATCTGCAAACCCTTGCAGGGACCCTCCTGGGCATCAGGACTTGTGCCAGCATGGCAGCGTCTGCCTGGGGCAGTGATTCTCTGTGTTCAGTTACACACTGCCAATGCCTTTTCAATACCACTCTACCAAGGCAATGCCCTGGACCGCTTCTTCCATAAAGTCCCCCTAATCCTCAGACTCCTACTTCAGGAAAGCTGGGCTTCTTGTGGTTAGTGCCCTTTTTTCTTTTGTTTGTTTTGTTTTCATCATACTGTCCTATGTGGAGATCGTCAGGGCTGTGCTGAAGATCCCCTCCAAGCAGGGACTGCACAAAGCCTTTTCCATGTACCTCCCTCACCTGGCCATGATCTCCCTGTTTCTCAGGGCTGGCATATTTGCCTATCTGAAACCCCACTCCATCTTCTCCCCGTCTCTGGATCTGATGGTGGCAGTTCTGTACTGAATGGTGCCTCCAGCCGTGAACCTCCTCATCTACAGCATGAAGAACAAGGAGCTCAAGGATGCCATTGACTCCATGAACATTTTTTCAATGGTGATAAAATTACCAGCTCTCTCCATACATGACTCCCAGAGTATCTGATTCCAGACTTTTGTGTGGGTTTTATCATTGTATTTACCATTATTGCTGTTGCTATCGGTATCTGTGGTTATTGCTGTTGCTATCGGTATCTGTGGTTATTATGTTCCTATAAAAATGTTTGGATTTGTCTTACTACAACTAAGGCATTAACCTGCTCTGTCACACCTGGAGCCCATATAGAAGTGTGTCTAAGACTTCCTCAGAGTAGCTTTCTCATCGGATCTCTCCAATGAAATGGGATCTCCCCAGTACACTGCCTGAAGGCTGGGCTCTTCCTCCAAAGCTGGTGTCAAGAACAGACTTGAGGAACTGTATCCCTAAAGTTTCTCTTCTTCCCTCATTCTCACACTGTGACCTGTTAGAGACTGAGGACTAGACTTAGGAGTCACCTATCTGCTGCTCTTTTCTCCTCACACTTCTCTCTTGCTCCAGTATGAGCCCTCTCCATGGGCTGCAGTCCTTCAGGATAAACCCGCCTCCTGCGTGGGTTCCACTCCACAGGCCACAGTTAACTTCAGGAGAACCTGTTCCAGTGTGCACTTTCCATGGGCTGCATCTTCTTTCAAGAAACATCCTCCTGCTCTGGTGTGGGGTCTTCCATGGGCTACAGTGTGGATATATGCTCCACTGTGGTCCTCTCTACAGGCTGCAGTGGGGCTATCTGCTCCGGCACAGTCCAGTCTGTGGGCTGCAGGGAAATACCTGCTTCACCATTGTCTCCTCCATGGGCTGCAGGGGAATGTCTGCTCCAGTGCCTGACCAGCATGGCCAGTGCAGAGTCATCACTTAGCCCTGAACGTCACAGCACACTCGCTCTGCAGAGCAGCACCACCAGATTGGGGCCCTGTGGGGTGCATGGGGAGGGGGGCAGGAACAGCTGGCTAGATAGAGGAGGAATAGTGAGACATCAGAAGGGAGCTGACCTGGCTTCAAAATTGCCTTGATGAGAACAATGCCAGCATTTAGCTAACCCAAGCCCATATTCAGAACGTGGGTATACTAATGTGTGCCCACGGGTGAAGAGCCAGCTGTCGTTGCTGGCCTGGTGCTCCACAGGGCCTGGGAAGTGGCTGGAGAAGGACTGGAGTCCCCCATTCCCCATTCTTAATGCCATTGTTTGTCCCTTTGATGAAATGGGAGGCTGGAGCCTTATGCCTGAACTTGCACTGAAGGAAGCATGACCCAGGAGCCATGTCAGTTTGCTGCTGTCCCTCAGTCCCTGTCCCTAGCACATGCCCATAAGACAGTTTCTCTTCCTCCACGTGCCAGCCCTCACCCCATTATCACCCCCAGACAAATTTCCTCAGTGAGGCTCCTGCTGGAGGCCTGTGGTCCATCAGTGATTACAGGGAGGACAAGTCCTCTCCTGAATGCTTTGTAGGGTTGGCCACATGTGGAGCCCCACAGGAGAAGGGCTCATGTAGAGGAGATTCTGAGGCCCTGTAGAGCGTTCCCATGCCCACAGGGGCCTTCAGACATGATCCCTGACTTCAAAGATCCAGCCCAGCTTGTGGTTGCTTGAACAGACAGAAGAAACTGTCCTTGGACACTCCTTCCAGACCCAGACCCTTGTACCAGACATTTCCAGCCCTGGCCATTGACCACAGACCCAGTGAGGACTGCTGTTTGGGATGTGATCAACTTCATCCTCCTTGTGGGCTCAGTGCTTGTATCTGGTGAATAGTCAACCCTGCCTGGTCCCTCTCCCAGTCCAGACTCTGGCAGACCCCAGAGCAGGGCTGCCTGCAAACACCCACATGGCATATGGGCAGGGCTGGGCAGGAGCTGGGCACTGGGGGGAGCTCTTGTGCCCTAAAAATGTCCTTAAAGCCCTGCCAGCTCTGATCGCGTCCTTTGTCCCTGAGAGCAGTTTCCCAGGTGGTCCCATCCACTCTCTTACAATTCAGGGTCCTGACTCCAGTCTTCACCTGACCCATATCCCTCAAGACTGTGAAATCCACCAGGGCATGATCACTGCAGCCCAGGCTGCCACCAACCTTGACATCTCTAATTAGTTCATCTTTGTTGGTAAGCAACAGGTCCAGTAATGCTCCTCCTCTGATCGGGCTGTCTATCATCTAGATTAAGAAATTCTCTTCAACTCTCTCCAAGAGTCTCTCAGACTGCTTAAATCTTGCTGGGTTGCTTTTCCAGCAGATGTCAGGGGGACTGGAGTCCCCCAGCAGGATCAGAGCCTGCGAGCATGATGCTTCACGTAGTTGAAGAATGCTTCATCTACTGGCTCCTTTTGGTCAGGTGGTATGCAGTAAACACCAACCACAAAGTTTCTGTTGTTTTCTTGGCCCCTAATTTTCACCCAGAAGCTAATTTTTACCCTGTTCCGCACTTCTTTTCCAAGACAGCTCTGGGTAGTTAATCCATTTTTTTACATAGAGAGTAACGCCTCCAACCCTTCCTTCCTTGCCTGTCCCTTCTGAACAATTTGCAGCACTCTGCTCTTCTGATTTGTCCCATCATGTTTCAGTGATAGTGACTAGATTGTAGCTTTTTAGCTGCACAGTGTCTTCCAGCTCCTCCTGCTTGTCACCCAGGCTGCGTGCGTTGGTACAGAGGCACTTCAGCTGGGCTCTTGACTGTGACACTTTTTTAGAGGAACACGTCCTAATTCCTTTGACGCATTTCACAGGTGTTTCCCTGTTGGTTCCTAATACACCAGCAGCCCCTGACTCTCTGTTACTCAAAACTCCAACCCCTTCTCCTTCTTTATTTTTTCATTTTTATTGACAATTTCAAAACATTTCTATTATAGTCAGGACCGCAGCATTAAAAAAAAAAATTTTGTTTCTCGCACAGAGATTTGTGAACTAAAAACTCTCCCTTCTCAGCAGCGTACATGCCAAAACTCACTAAACAGTGAGTCAACCACCAAGGTATGAAGGTCTTCCACCTGATGCTGGGAAGCAGGGTGACCAACTTCAGTGAAACCATTTTTGTGTGGCCAAATTTGCTCTATTCACAATATATCTGTGTTACGACGTATACTTAAAGGGGTTTCTAGATCATGTATCCACACTCCCTTTTCACTGCCTCTGGAGTTAATGATATGTGACCCAATTTTTGGTGAAGAAAGGGAGGAGACTTGTCTCCTCAAACATCAGATACGTCAGTGCAGATGTCTATCTCTAATCAAGTAGTCTAGACTTCCCTTTAATGGAGAGAAGGAAGTTGTCTCAACTAAGGCATCTGGAAATACTTCAACTGGTGACCAGTTAATGCTCCAGAAGAGCTCCCATAGGTGCTGGGTCAGGTTTCCAAGCAGCATATTGGTACTTCAGCTACCCTAGGGCATCTTAGATAGTAATAACTGCTGGATGTGGGCAAAGGAATCAATCAAATGCTTTTGCTCCATCAGCTTCCAAGAGATTGAGATAAGGTTGACCAGCCTATAGTTCCACAGATGCTCCTTCTTGCCCTTCTTGAAAATGGGTGAAATGTCTCAAGCAGAGTCTGGGTTTGAGAAGCACCTGCAGTAGGATGAAAAGCCAAGTATCTGCCCAAGTAGGTTACTCAGATCTGGAACCTACTGGGCCTCCAGCTAAACTCCAGTCCCTGTTCAAGCCCTTACTCAGCTCTGGCCCCTGCTCAGGCTCCAACTTGGCTGCTGAGGCATCCACAGCTGCACCACACCTGCTCAGGATACTACTTTGGCTCTATAAGGAGACAGAGCAGGTAATTGTCTCTGCATCTTCCCTGGGGGGCTACCAAGCTCTGGCCCTTGCTCAAGTAGCTTCTTAGCTCCAGTTCCTGCTTCAATGGCTACTCAGAGCTGGCATCTACTCTGGGACCCACTTGTCTCCAGACATTTCTCCAGCTTAGCGCCAGCCCCTAAGCTTTGGCAACAATCTTGACTGGGTTCTGTCTGAGAGGAATCAAAGATCAGTGGCTGCCCAAACAGGTGCTGAAGCTTGTAGCAGCCAGAGCAGAGGCTTTAACATAGTTGGAGGTCAAGGACTGTATGGAGCTGCGTGGGCAGCAAGGACTAGTGGTAGCTTATAGAGACATGGGAGCCCAAGGAGGGTCAGAGCCAAGTTGGAGAGTGAGCATGGGCTGGAGCTGAGTAAGAGCTTGAGCAGGGGCTACATTTGAATTGGAGCTTGAGCTGGGGCCATAGCCAAACTGGTGTCTGAGCATGGGCTGAAGGTGATTAAGAGCTTGAGGAGGAGCTGGAGTTGAATTGGAGCTTGTCATAGTTTAACTCTGATAAGCAGCTAAGCACCATGCAGCCATGCATTCACTCCCTCCCCAGTGGGATGGGGGAGAGAATCAGAAAAGTGAAAGAGAGAAAACTTGTGGGTCAAGATAAAGATGGTTTAACAGGTAACACAAAAGCTGCACGCACAAGCAAAGCAAAATGAAGAATTAATTCCCCGCTTCCCATCAGCAGGCAGGTGTTCAGCCATCTCTAGAAAAGCAGGGCTTCATCACATGTAACAGTTACTTGGGAAGACAAATGCCATAACTTCAAATGTCCTCCTCTTACTCCTTCCTCCAGCTTTTATTGCTGACCATGACATCCTATGGCATCAAACATGCCTTTGGTCATTTGGCGTCAGCTGTCCCAGCTGTGTCCCCTCCCATCTTATTGTTCATCCCCAGACTATTCACTGATGGGGCAGTATGAGAAGTAGAAAAGGGATGCTGTGTAAGCACTGTTCAGCAATAACTAAAATAACGGTGTTTTATCAACACTGTTTTCATCACAAATCCAAAACATAGCCCCATACAAGCTATTATGAAGATAATTAGCTCTATCCTAGCCAAAACCAGCACAGAGCCCAAGAGAAAGAGACAAGCTGCATCCTACACAGGGGCCAGAGCTGAGTAAGGCCTTGAGCAGGGGGTGGAACTGACTGCGAGACAAAGTAAAGGGCAGTACCCAGTTGGAGCCTGAGCAGAAGCCGAAGCTGAGTAAGCCCTTGAGCAGAGGCTGGAGCCAAGTTGGAGCCTTCGCAGGGGCCAAGGTAAATTGGAGCTTAATTAGGTGCCCGAGCTTAGGAAGAGCTTGAGCAGGGCTTGCAATTGAGTTGGAGCCTGAGCAAAGTCCAGATCTCAGTAGCTGATCGAGAACAGGCAGGAGCCAAGTTGGAGCCTGAGCAGGGGCCAGAGCTGAGTAAGAGCTTGAGCAGAGGCTGTAGTTACTTTAGAAGCCAAGCAGGTACCAGAGCTGACTAGCCGCACAAGCTGGGGCCAGAGCCAAGTAGGAGCCTTGAAAAAGACAGGGATGAGTAAGAGCTTGAGCAGGTATGTTCAGTGAAAAAACAGAGGAAGAAGGTAATTTTTTTACTACGGTTTATTTTGGGGAGTTTGGTAATGCTTTTATTCACTCAAGAATGAATATAAAAAGCCAGAAACTTTTTCATCTTTTTGGCAAACTTTTTACTTTGTCCATGCAGACAGGTAATAAGACACTTGATTTTATGTGTACAACTAGTCCCAGGACAGTACTTGAAGAGAATGGTAAACAAGGGATTTTGAGAAAATTTGGAGAAACAGGGTAGAGTTCCTTCCACCAACAGACAGCTTTGCAGCAGACAACAGAACAAAATAATAAGTAGTCAAGTGCAATGGCTAAACTGCCTTGGAGACTTCGTGTTTTCTGTTCTGCCTCCCACCTCACCTCTCCGTCTCCTTGTCTATAAGGATTCAGCCATCAGCCTAAAGATTGATGAAGTCCTCATCCTTAAAAAACTTCAAAGTAAAAAAAAGAGATTGCAGCAGCACTAAGTATAATTTCATAATGGTGAAGGAGAGGATTAGTAATCTGGACTGAAAATATCAACACACTATTTGAGAAAACAAAGGTTTTCTTGAGCTGACGTTCTTTGAGTTCCCTGCCAGGAACACTACAATGAAAATTAAGCAGGTGACTTGATAACCAGCTGCTAAGCGGAAGGAGGAGGCCTTCTATCAGCTAGGAATTTGAAATTTTTATTATAGATTTGATGAGTCATATAGTGTGCTGTTTTGGAAGGATGAAACGAAAGTTGCAGGGAACATATTGAGTGAATGTCTATTTGGCATGAAGAAACAGGTGCTAAGGGAATTTATTCAAGCATGTTATAGAAGCAATTCTCATCAACAGTTCTGTACTATAAAGAGTGAAAAAGATATTTTCCCTTAAACAGAAACCACAGGTATTCTACATTCTTGTAATGGAAATCATAACAACAAGATTGCTCAGGCGTACAAAATCATTTTACACAACAGTACATAGGACATATATTATAACTAAGATACAGAACCAGATGAAACTGCATAATTAAAAGACTCTTCCAATGTGTGCTCAGAAGGCAACTGAATAGGAGAAAATATGAATTGTCTTTGCAGATGTCCTTATGGTTTCATAAAAAAGAGGCAGATGGCAGAAAATACTAGAGGTGCACTGTTTGTATGCATGATGAGTGTGTGTGTCGGGGATACTGCGCTTTCACAAGAAAAACAGCTGAGTGAGGAGGCCAGCTGGTTCTTACGGTAGAGCACTGATCTTCTCAGAAGTAAGCAGAAGCATCCTAGAGAATATGAAATAAATTAATCCCGTATAAACACAAGCTCACAAAATGGTGAAGAATGACAGTTTTTCATTTACTTTGTTATCAAGGCTAAATGTTTAAAAACATAAATAAGTAGAAATTCTCAGTGGTAAGAAACATTTTCTATAGTTGGCATTATTGAAGATAATGATTTGGGTGATTTACATGACCAAAATATTATGAACTGCTTTAGGTCATTCAGGAATTTAGAATACCTTCGTTTGTTTGTGTGAGAAAGAGACCTTCTATAGTAAAGAAATCATTTAAAGCTGCTGAAAACTCAGAAATGCTGGATCATGAATGCATGCAGATCAATGTGCTAACCAGTACAGCTCAGGGTCTCTTGTATACTGGACAAAACAAACTAGAGAACAGGGTAAGCTACCCTTTTCAAGCATCTACTTATTATAAATAGAGACTTCTGTTTGCAGATGTATGCTGGAGGACACCTGCAGTATTATAAAAGGACTGGGTTTCAAGAATTGTGGTATTTCAAAGATAAAATTTTTTGGTGAGAAAAATTGTGAGAGTTAAAAATGACATGAGAATGTGAATGAAAATTAAGAATGTTTGGGAGGTCACGACACCACAGTCCAGGATGAATGCTTTAGAGGAACTAGACTAAGAATACTCCCTTCCTGCATCATATTTGGCACCAGTAGACGTCAAATCTCTTCATACAGAAGTGAAGTCTTTCTTCTGAAGTACTAAATTCAGATTCAAGATCTGTGTTCTTGAATGGGCATTCCTCTTCTCAGTGACCTTGGTTAAGCCTGCCTAGTCCTTCTCTGTATAGCTCGATCCACTGAAGAGCACAAGTGGTGAAATGAAGGCAACAAATATCTATTAAAAAGTATTATCTAATCAAAGGAAAGAGGAGATAAGAAAATAGCAGTCAGTAAAAATTAGGAGTTTGAAACTGTATAAAATTGACAAGGAGAGCTGGAGATAGCAGGAATGAAATCCCTGGTTCTTGACACAAATCTGTGATTGTATGGCTTTAAGTCCATGGATGGTAGTAAGTGCTTGAGGTCACTCCTGCCCTGGTACATGATGGGCCAGCAGCAGGCAAAGGGGGCAGGCAGGTGCCTCTCAGGTAACTTTGGACAGTCTTGTCTTCTTGTAGGAAAACCCTAAAATAGCCTCAATGTCCAGAGCGGCACATGAGAGTGTACATTGCAGTCATGTCACTACTCTGTGCCTGCCATGGCCACGGCAGCAGGAGTTGGCCATGCCCGGCATGGGGCAGCCCATGGCCACCTCCAAAGGGTCATGCCTGCGGGTCCCCACTACCAAGATCCTGCTGATTATGCCCAATACAGGCACCCGCAGACTGGAGCCCCCATCCTGCCCCCCCAGACAAGTGTGTGCCCATTGCACCCCAGAGCTCATCCTGAACTTTCAGACTGGAGCTCCCTCCTCCTCTCCCACAGATGTGCGTCCCCGTTGCACACTGGAACTCCTGCTCTCCCCTGGTCGCGCTATAGCTGCTTGCTCCTGCTGCACACCAGACACCCCCCCCCACCCCTCCCCTCCATAGGTCTGCAACCCCGTTGCACACCCGACCCCGCTCCCCGCCATAGGTCTGCATCCCCGCTGCACACCCGACCCCCGCCATAGGTCTGCATCCCCGCTGCACACCCGACCCCCTC
>JAVKLA010000211.1:0-13734 GCA_034782735.1 Sagittarius serpentarius
AGGGAAGGGAAGGGAAGGGAAGGGAAGGGAAGGGAAGGGAAGGGAAGGGAAGGAACCCCAAGTGCTAAGCCTTTACTTAAAGTTCCCCTGTAAGATACAGATTTTTTCTTCTGGAGATCAACTGGGAAACTGTAGATATTCCTGATTTTTTTTTTTCTCATGCTACTTCATTTCAGTTAAGTTAGAAATAGCAGAAACATATCATAAGCACAATCTCATTATGTGATATTTTGCTCTTCTGATATAGAGACCTAGATAAAATCTTGACGCACAGTTGCATTCATTAATAATAAATCAATTAGTCAAGGTAGCAATGGTCAGCAGATGGTGGTGTGAGCAGGGATGTAAATGGAAAGACAGATACTCTTTGGGAAGCAGTCTCAAAATGTGAAAAGTACAAACCAGCTACAACAGTTGCAAAGTTCTCACCTAATAACAGCACTGAATAAAATTAACTACAAATCTGGAAGGCTCAGCTAGATGAAAAGGCAAGTCTTAGACCTACTTCATGCTACAGGCAGAGCCAGTTAGGGAATTTTCCACTGTTAGAGGGACTTAAAAAACAAGTATTGGGTAAACCCAGGATACTTCTCAGAAATATATTGGCTCAATTGTTGAATAGCAGAAAATTAACCTATGCATTTTTTTCTGCTGGCTCCATGGCACTTTGGCATGCAAAGGCTTCCAGCCATGGACCAAGCAGGCTGAAATCCCTGGGAGCCTTTGAACTCCTGGCTGTGCCTGGGAGCCAAGGACTGGCAGCAATTCCATGGCCTCCTCAAAGCCCTACCTAGCTTCCAGGATTTTGGTTCCTGGGGCTACAGGGCTGTCTGGAAGTCCTAAGTGACCTGGAGCCTTCTTGCAGAATCAGAAAACTTGGGTTCCTGGCATAGACCTTCCTTATTAAGGTATTTCCCTGGACTGGATTCCATAAAACACAAAAAAAGAGAATTTTCTGACAAATTGGACCAAACAAAACTCCAAAATACAGAAATAAATCCCTTGCAAACTAGAAACCCCACATTTCATCTAATTCTGTCTCTAGGAAGACTATTTTTAATGGATGGGTTACTCCACTGCTAGATGAAATTAAATTTCTGTTTTTCTAGAGAGTTGTTTCAGATTGCAGATAGGGAAAGTAATGCTCTGTTTAACAATGAGAGCCATTAACCCTGCAAAACATTCTAACCCAATTATTCTAACAAAATGTGAAATGTATATGCCAACGGCACAGTCTAATTGGGCAAAATCGACCCATGTAAACAATTTTGTAATTAAACTGAGGGCAGTGGTAGTCCAGGTTTAAAATTATAGAGTATTAGGGCAAGATACCCCATTCAGAGCAAGTATGGGTAAACCAACATTATTTGAAAAGAAAGAAAAAGCTGTGCATTGAATTTAATCTTGAATATTTTAATATATATTTTCAGGCATTGTGCTGGGCTCCAAATACAATTTAAGAAAGTCTAAAATTATTATATGCTTTGTAAATGTTCTCTTCTACATAGTGTTTCTTGCTCTGAATTCTGTTCTGAAAATAAACCATCCAACAGTCAGGAGGTAAAAATGTAACACAGGATGTGAAATCACTCTCTTTATGAAACCCCCCACATGGACATATAAAAATAGTGCGCTCTTTGAGGCTACTGGAATGGCATAAGATATGAATATTAGAATAACTATTGATATGTTTTAATGAAGAGTGACACAGTATAGTTCTTTCCAGCACTGAAAAGAGAGGTTTTGAATTCAAAACACAAATAACCACTTCCATGATTTATAGCCTAAATCCAGTTTGCATGAGCCAAGCCAAGTAACTTAGAAGAGTGCTGTTTCTACCTAAACTGCAAGAAGTACTCCTTTGTCATACATACCTGGGTGTATTAATCAATGTGGTCCTACCTGGCCCAGTGGGTGAACCTTCACTGCCCTGCAGACGCCGTATTTCCTGGCTGCTGGTTGTGCCAAGCTATTGGGGCAGACTCAAAGCACACAGCTTAGCTGGCCCCTTAGAAGGAAATATCAGGGTACCTGGATTTTAATGGAATGCTCCACCAAATGCCCCCCAAAAGTATAGACAAAGAGTCTATACCCAAAAAGTGTCTGTCTTCAAAAAGAACAAGGCTGGAAAGAGCCAACCTGGATTTGCAAAGGGCAGACCATGTCTGACCAGCCTGGCTGCCCTCTCTGGTGAGTTGGCTGACTCCATCAATGGGTGGAGAGCAGCAGGTATTTTTTACCTACACATTAGCCAGACTTTCAGTACGGTATCTCATAACATCCTCATAGCCAGCTTGGGGAGGTACAGACTGGATGGGTGAACTACTAGGTGGGTTAAAAACTGTCTCGATTGTCACGCTGAAAGGATAGTGCCGACAGTTGGTAGACCAGTTACTAGTGTCATTCCTCAGGGGCTGATTCTGAAACCAATACTGTTTAATATCTTTAACTCATATGGTGGGATGTAGTTCCTTGGCAAGTTCACAAATGAGACTAAGCTGTGGGGAGCAGCTGATAGACTGAAGCAGAGTGCTGCTCAAAGGGACCAACTGAGGTCAATGGGACCTCAATAATCTGAAGAAATGGGCAGACAGGAATCTCATGAAATTCAACAAAGACACATACGGAGTCGTGCACATGGGATGGACGAGCTCAATACTCCAGGCAGACTGCTGGAAAGCGACTTTGAAGAAAAAGTTGTGAGGGTCCTAGTGGACAACAAGTTGAATGTGGGTCAGCAATGTGTCCTTACAGTAATGAAGGCTAACTGCCTGCTGGGCTGTATTGGCAAAGTGTAGGAAGCAGGTTTAAGGAAGAGATTGTTTTCATCTATTCAGTATTCATAAGGCCTCAGCTGGACTATTATGCTGAGTTTCCAGTCTCCCAGTATAAACAAGACATTGACAAACTGTAGGATGTCCATCAAGATGGCTGGGGAACTGGAGGACAAGATCTACTAAGAGAGGCTGAGAGAACTGAGTTTGTTCAGTCTTAAGAAGGGAAAGTTAAGGGGATGATCTTCTTACTGTCTTCAGCCACTGCATGGGAGGGAGTAGAGTCAGACTTACCAGGAGGCAGCAGAATACAGCGACAGGATGAAAGCTAGCAGGCTGAAGTTACAGCAAGGGAGCTGTACAGTCATATACTAGAAAGAAAATCAAAATTATCCACTGTGGCAGGTGCCATTGGGGGACTTCTAAGAGACGTGGAGAATTTGACTGGAAAATGTTTCAAGCAACATGATGTACCTTCGAATTTTTCTTTACTTTTATCAGGAGGTGGGACGGGATGACCTCCAGAAATGCCTTCCGACCTATGTTTTCTGTCATTTTGCACCACAGCATCCTCAAACCACACTCCCGATGTTACAGCCATTGGCTGCCTGGACGGACCAAAATTTTGATAGTATCAGCATTATCCCCTCTCCATCCACCATCTCCATCTCACCAACTTTCACAGCCCATGTTCTGTTATCGCTTGCACACTGCTGCCTACTTCAGCACTGCAACTGCAGGCTGCTGCTCCTACCAGCCAAGATCTGATTCTCACATACAGACATGACCATAAATGTTGTTATTTCATCCTTTGACAGGCTCCATATACAGCTAAAGCTATTACCTGCCCAGCGTATCATCCTTCTCTTCCACTTCGCGGAGGATACCCATTTCTGAGTAGACACTCATACAACTATGTGAACTTCCAGGCTTAAAAACAAAAAGCCCTGAAAATAGAAGTCTTAATTTACCTGTAAATTGTACCTTAAATTGCAGTTGCAGTTTACTTGCTCTTTTCTTTTAGCCCTAATTAATTTTTCTGGCTTTCTCCCTTTCCTTGAGTGCCAACAGGTAGGGAAGGACAGGTTGTGCATGACCCAGGCAGCTTGCACAGAATTAGCATGCTCTGAGGGTGCTGGCTAGTTAAGTTTGTAGGTGCACCTCAGAAACACAGCCCAAAGCAGTCTACCTCCAGGTGTCACTTTTTTGGGGAGATAAAATGTTTGTGGTACCATAGTCCACCCAGAGCTGAAGCATAGATAGATTTTCTTCTATCTTTTTCTATGGCCTGGTAAAATCAAGTTCAGTGTTCAGCGCACTAGCACAGTACCTACACTACATCGATAGAAGTCCTTGCTCTGTTGCAGATTTGCTGTGTTATCTGGTCCTCTGCCCTTCATAACTGTTTGTAAGGAAAGGTAATAGGATTTCTCTACCCTGATTACATGCAGTAAAAAGTGCTAAACATGAGAGGGATACAGTAGTAACATGCAATGTATATGTCTTTGGTATATATGCACTCACTTTTTTGCCAGCAGATGCTTACTAAATTATCTTTTTACAAGTACGCCAAGTGCTGTTTTAGAGTCTTTATTTTCTCTTCCCAGAGTTGAATCAAAAGCTTGATCGTTTTTCACTACAAATTAATTCTCTGATCTCTGTTCTAGACATTTAAAGATAAAGATGATATACAACATGAAAAAATAAACAGAAAGGTGGGAAAAAGATTTAACACTCCCCCCTCCACCCCCCCCAGTACTGCCCTATAAAGCAGTAGTTTTTATCTGAAAAGCACTATGTTTCTAAAGTGTTTTCTCATCTTGTTAGACTGGTTGGATTTTTCTTTAGTTGGTAACTCTAGGACAAAGCATATGGTCTTGTGATTCAACACATAAGTTTAATAGCAATATTCATTACACACTTCCAAATTCTATGTGAAAATCCTTACATACATTACTGTAGTTTTAAGACTGTCCCTGGACAGTCAACAGTATGAACAAATTGTAGTGTCACATATACTAACATATTTTAATCTCAAAGATCTTTAAGAGGAAAAAATTAATCTGAAATATATAAAAAGGAGTGATTTTTATTAAATATGTAGCTGACATTTGGTTTCAAAAATGAAACTATCATCTGTGTTATGCACATAGAAATAAGTTATTCTGAAATCTGGCAAAAATCTAAACTAAGCTGGTTATCATGTGATTTGTCACTGTGTGTTTTACAGTATTTTTATAAAAACAGTCTATGAAGTAAGGCAGTAAGTCACCCATTTCAAGTGTAAGAAGAGTTTATTAGGCTGGCCTTGAAGCAGTGGTAAAACCAAAGATTGTAAAACTAAAATCTTTTAAGTTTATTTGTCATAACAACTTTTAAGCATATTTATTGGCACATACAGAATAGTATTATTAATAAAAAATTGTTCTCCTGTTTTTTTCTTCATTTTACATAAAATCCTGCAGTCTGCAATCATCAATAATCTGGGATTTTACCTATGTTGGATTATCCAACAGGCTAACTTGGTATGGAAATTAATTTTGCTATTACATTCTTATGTCTCATTTACAATGATGCTGTTAAGAAGACCACATAAATTAGTTAGTATAGTTGTGAAAATGGAAATTAAACTTGTCCTTTACTGAACTATTGCTCATGTTTAAGGAATGAAAATTTTTAGTCTGATACTTTAAGCATAGCAGGAATATTGTACACCTAAATGAACTTGCAATGAATTTGCTCATTTTCAGAATTTTAGACACAAATATGTCTGCTTTTAATACAGCAATTAATCTCTAGGATGTCCTTATTAATTCTAAATATCTTGATTATATATAAATTTATTCATTGTAAAATGAACATTTTGCAAGTACTGCCTAAAATAAATGTTCCCTTTACATTTCTTCACATCGTTAATTTGCTTTTGATTTTAAAGTTTGCAGTTAATGGAAAACATCATCAAGATGTTATCAGGAAAGCAACAAACCAGTATATAATCCATCTTGAGAAAACAAACTGCACTTTTTCTGTGATACTTGAAAAGTGCTGCTAGCAGTTTTCTAACGGCTCAGATAAAGTGAAAAAATACAGGAAAATTCACAGTAAGAACTAAAAGTACTAATCAGATCCCCTCTCATTGGTGAAAAGATCTTACAGGTACCAACAACAAGTGTTTCCAATATTTGTGTTCACCATTTGCTTTTTATATTTGTGCTGAGATTTCTACACACAATTACCTCTGTGAAGTTATTTCTGAAATTAATCACAAAACTTTAGATCCCTGACAACTTGAGTGTGCAAGTCCATTGACTGAGGAGTAAGAATTGCACCCTTAGTGATACAATAAGGCAATGGGGAAAAATACACATTTTGCACTGTAGATCACTATGTTTCACATAATCTGCACCATCAACTTCAACGGTTTTACTGTGTGTTTATGGCAAAGAAAATATTTTAACTGACTGCCTGCTCTGCCACACAGCAATGGCTGCTATTGCCTTTCAAGAACAGCAGACACTGTTTTTTTGCCTTGGACATAGGAAACACGGATGCAAATTAAAGGGAAAGTATTAGTAATAATTGTATTCTTTCAGTTCACCTCAACCAGTCAAAAAGAGGTAAAAATAAATCTATAAAAATAAACTCAGGTGGGTCATAACAGTTATGTTCACACAGTATATTTCCCAAAGATTTTGGAATAGCTAACTGGATGTCCTTGAGTGTTAATACTGCCTTTCTGTGTGGTAAAACAGATTTCAGATTTATTGTATCTTTTTCCTGACATTTAGCATTATGCTTTGCTGGCCACAACCTTCCGCATATGTCAGATGTTGTCAGCTCTCCACTTGATTTGATGGCATGTAATTGAACAGGACATGACTTGAAGTGGTAGTGTTTTTCAGCCAAAGTTTTTATAAATGTATTTATTCATCTGTCAGTAAATGGGCTCTTAGAAAATAACTAGATACAAAGTTTTGACATACTGTGAATACCTTAAGTCCTGTTTCCGGTGCAGCTGCCTCTCTTTTCCCTCCCTTTCCTGGAGACATCACCATCCGCAGTTCAGGCTGTGCGATGGTTTCCCAGCTGAAGTCTCTGTAAAGCCTCTTGTGCCAGAGCCATGGCCACTTCCCTGCTCCAGCAAGGACTTGCCGTCCTGGTAACGTCCGCAGGCATCCCTCAACTTCCCACCTTCCTTTGGCCGTGTTCTCAAGACCAGCTATACCCCGCGGAGGGCATCTGGACAGCAGTTGGCTCGTCGACTTGCTGCTTTTCCTCAGTTTTGTAAAGCAGTTGTCCCTTATCTGGATAAACTTGCTAGACCCTCAAGTGAAACCTGGCACCCACTGTGCGATGCCTCGGCTTCCTATTCAACACATCCCCAGGACACACGAAGGAGTTCAGGCAGGAGTCCTCAGGAAAATTGGCTTTATCTCAGACTGTGAGGGAAATCTGCTGAGTAACTAGCATAAATATCACTGACCAGCGGAAGCAGGGTGCTAAACGACTCAAATACTCTCTTCCTTCTTACCAGGACTGGGTTGGTGTGATACTACGTGTTGTATTCCTAACACAAAACTGGGATTTGTGTGTGAATCTGTCTTAAAACTAATGTTTTAAAGGATTTCAACATAGCGTTCTTCCAACAGCGGTGACAGTTGTTAGCAGTGTATATTCTGTCACTGAAAATAACCCCAGAAGACTGTGTTGCTAACTTGGGTCATTCACCCTATGTCCAAATGACATGTTACCATGTGGTGGGACATGTCAACTGCATGCCACGCTGGACAGAAAGAAGAATCTAAATTTAGGAAGACAATTTATCTGGTCAGATACAATTACCCCATCTATAATTTGTCCCTAACTAATCGGTGAGAAAATCTCATTTTCTGTTAAGTGTCATAGGGTTTGGTGGGGTTTTTTTCTGATTTTGTGGAAGATGTTTTTTTGCATATTATCTTGAGAACAGTTCTGGCAATACTACTGTGCTGCATCAGAGCCAGAATACCAAACTTGTATTAACCTAGGCAGAAAATTGCCACCTGAGTTATCAGTATTGTTCTTGATTATCAGTTAATGACCTTTAGAAAAATATTTATGAAACAACTACTTAGTTAATTTTAAAATATTTTACAGTTATTTTTTCCCTAAATACTCAAAAAATAATGCTTTTAGAAGAATTGTATCTGGATGTTATATTGTTCTGCAGTCTGAATCACTGGCCAGAAAGTCTGAATTCAATAGGTTTGATTTATACTTGAAGGTGACATCTCAAGCAGTAGTTATTTCAGCAAAGTCAGATGTTACCAAACTTGGAAAAAGCAATTTCCTTTTTCTCAGACACTCAAGTAGCAGTGAGTAAGAAAGCAAGAAACTTTAAACTTTCAGAGAAGGTTCTGCACATTTGTCTTCCTGACCCTGAGTTCTGCAAAAATCTTCTCAGCTTTGTAGTTACATATGAATTTAGAGTATGTAACCATCTATGCTTTAGATAGACAGAACACTGTGGATGTTAGAAAACAGCTACAACTCTTCTGAAAAGAAATCACACAGAAGTGAAAAAAAATCTTGACATAAATATTCTTTGCCTCTTTAGGTATTGATAAAACCCCATGTAAAGTACATAGCAAGTTGCCCGTGTTTCATGTATGTTGAGGGAATCATGGTACAACTCTTGCTTTCTTCTAAGGTCTTAGACAGCACATTTAAATCTGTATATAAAAAAATATCATTCTAATAGAAACATTACTTTTTCATGGCAAGCTGACTTTCAAAGATGCTAGGTAATTATATTTAATTGCCTACTGTAATTAAATATAGGACACAGAAAATGAATTATAATAGGAACAGATAACGAATTTATGTACTCCAGCTTTTATCACTCTCTCTACAGAAAAAAAATTCAACTGTTCACAAAATTGACAGTCTTTAATCTGCAACATTATACACTGCATCATTTAGTATAGTCTCCAGTGGAGCAGTATACATCTCTAAGTCTCACATTATGTGTTTGTACGCACATGTTAGTTCAAATATGGAAGATGTATAGTGCTGAGCCAGATTCACTGCATTTAAGATTTGCATTTTTCAAGTTCACCAAGAATTTTTCTTTGAAGGAGAGAAAAAAGAACTGGTGTAAAACAACCCAGTTAAATCAAATCTTTAATTTTCCACTTGACAGAAATAAACGAGAATTGAAAAAAAAAAAAAATTAATGTCTTCAAATTCTTCCCTGTAGATATAGTTCCCCTTCCCAGAATGTTTTAAAGATGTTAAGGAACGATATTATAAACAAAAAATACTTTCAGAAAAATCTAAGCCACCCAGTTATCAACCTCTTGGCAGATGATTAACTCCCTATATAGGGTATTTTGTTGTTTTTTCTGGGTTGGGTTTTTTTCAATGGATCTATTATGATTAATCTCCCTTTGAGATTGCTTGCTATAGTAATCGTATTGTCCATATGGCATTAAAGTAATTTATAGAGTACTAAGATTCTTATTTGATCATGCTTCAGATTTCTCATAAAATAAATCTACCATCATTTTTGCTGGTAAACATATTTGTGTTTCATAAATTGACTAAAGCCAGTCTATTTTTCCTCATATTTGGAAATATGAGAGAGAACAAAAAAATCCTTAAAAGTAATCCTATGCCAGACACACTTCTTCTCTCTGCAGATGATGGTCTGAAACATTAAAAAATGCAATGAAACACGATTCTTCCTGACCACACTGCTGTCAATGTGGCAGCCTCTGGTGCCAGGTGGGGATTTTTCTCCTACATCACAGTAACTATGTCCAAATGCCAGAAAAAGTCCTTAATCAGTCTGAACAGAAATTTCAAGTATATATCCTAATATTTGTAACATGCTGATATTTTTTTTTCAAAGTAGAGTTCACAGAAAAGAACAAATAAACCCTAATATTATGGTGTCCAAATGTTAATGTTTTGACTTTCTAGAATATGTTTTCATGTCAACTTTTAGATAAAAAGTGCTAGGATAAGAGAGAATAGGTTACATGAGTGGTTATATAGTGGTTGTAGTTTTTCTTGTTGTGTCATGTATTTTTTGCAGGATAAGTAAAAGAACATTTAGAGTGTTATCTTACATGATAAAACACAAAACCGCATGAGAAAATGGTAGACAATCAGGTTTTTCTGCCACATATACAGTGATAGTAACAGAGATACCATAATGCCTGAAGAAAGCAGCCTTGCCTGTACTATTTTTTCCCAGAAGGTTTAGCCATAGGAATGGGTGAAGAAAACTGAAAAACAATTAAGAGATATTATGAGGGTCTTCCAGGGAAAAATAGTCTTCTCTTTAGTTGAGTGGAATACAAATGGGCAAAAACTAAACAACATGCAAACTGTTTTAAAAAAAGAGCGTTGAAAATACTAGTCTCAGGGCTGCCTTCCTGTCTGTCTCTATTTTATCTTTAGTAATGCCTAAACTCCACTGGGAGAGAATGACCCTGGCAGTTCAGCTGAGCATTTTGAAAAGAATACAAGAAGGTAAAACGCCCAGTGCCTGTCTTAAGCTCAGGATTTATAATAACACTCCTCTTCATAATGAATTGAAATAGTGTACACAACATGTAAATTAACTACCTTTTACTAAAAATATACTTATTGTCGGAAATATATTCTAAAACATAACCACTGACCACAACACCTGGAGTTAATGTACTATCCAGTCACTACATTCAAGTGTGTTGTTTTAAAGTCCACTAATTCTCCTGGTGGTGTCTTCGGCTGCTTCATACACCTGCTGCTGTGCCCTGTTGCAACGACTTTGTACAGCAGGCATTACCATACCGTGTGCATTTCACCGCCAGCATTTTTCCTACTCGTGGTAGTATCAGTGCAACAGCATGCCTCTTGTAAAGCAATGCATTAGAGGGACAGTATTAGTTTGTATCTGTGCCAGGAGGACTGTGACCTGTCCTCAGTGGCTGTGACGGATCACAGAAGCAACACAAAATCAGACAGGTGAGGACTTGCAGGGTGTGTCTGAGGGCCCTATCAGCAATGTCATTAGTATGCAAGTCTCTCCCTTCAGCGGGTGTTTCCCCCCACCCACCGCCTATGGCAAGGGTAAAAGGATACAGATCCCTCAGTCAGTCTCCCCCACTCAGTCTCCCCTTGGGTGCTTCCCTGCTCAGACTACTGAAAAATTTTCGGAAGCAGATGTGCAACAGAGTTTGTTCCCTTCTTCTCCACTTACTATCATAGTTGAAGTCTATTACGGCTCTTACCCTATGGCTCTTCTGTACAAGCCTAAACCATTTTTTCATCTATTCAGTGTAGCTCAGGCTTTCTAGATGTCCTGTTACTCCCAGTTGTTCTTCTCCAGATCTCTTCTGCACCTTTCTTCATCTAGACCAGAAGCTGGAGATAATACTTTGATGTTTCACTAGTTGGTTGCAGTCTTTTTTTTTTTGTCTTTTTTTTTCCCTAGAAATGCATTGTCATTATTTTGCTGATCTTCCTTCTTTATATTTCACAATCACTTTCACCCATACTGTCTTCTGCTATCTTACTCTCCATCTTTTCTTCCCTACTGATTGACAGTAATTACAGATCGTAATTTTTGATGTAATTTTCTCTACTTTCTGCTTTATAGAAAGAAAGAGAATTTGCCACCAATCTTTCCCAGACTTGCTGGACTGAAGTGTCTTGCTGTATTCTTTTCCCAGCTAGCATTTGGATTGCTAAGGTCTCCCACATTTGCTGTAGGCAAACCCATTATAAAATTTTAGGTTTTAAAAACACCTTTCTCCTTATTCTCCCACTTCATTCTTTAACTGAAAAGGTATAAAATCACTCAAAATGACTAAAAAGGAGTCTTGTTTTAACGTAATATCTGGTTTAAGGTGTTCTTGCATTTATAAATTATTAATAATCAAAGCTAAATGAAAAACAAAACAAAAAATGCATGCATACCAATTACAAAATTCTAACATATGGAAAGAGTATCATTGGTCAACATATCTCAAAGTTTGTGCAATAAATCTTGGATGTATTTTTTTATTTTGAAATAAAAGTCAGTTCCAAAGAGGAAAGATTTAACAAAGTATAAGCTCCAGTTTTGTTTTATTTTTTTCTGCTAATTGAACAATTATTTTGCATCCTATCTGCACAAACATCAGAGAAATCCCTGATTATAGTTTTTTTTAATTATTATTAAAGAGAAAATGAATGAACATGAATATCAGAGAAATAGAGATTAGTATACATAAAATCACTACTCCTGTACAGGCGGTATTTACTTTTAAGTGGGATAAAATCTTCCAGAATTTTCAAAAACTTAGCTGATTGGTGAAGAGAATTCGTGCTAGTCAAAAAGCCAATGAAAATAACACAGCTCTAGAAATGTGGACATGTTTGCTGTTTGAACTAGGGTGAGATCTTTGACTCAGCACATAAGCTACTAATAACCAGAAGACATCATATACCTCCAGTCTTCAAATCCAGGTGATTTAAAGGTAAAGTTCCCTGCATTTCACTCCCAGTCCCCTCAGCCAGCACTCAGTTCCAGGAGGTTCATTTTTAAATGTCATATTCAGAAGACACCTCTCTGCTTTAATTCACATTCCACAAATTCACAAAATGTTTAAATCTTTTCCCAAAAATTCCATCAAATATGAACAATTTCACTTAATATTAAATACATTTCCACCAGTGTTACTTCCTAGGACAAATTTTGTTCTAGTTTAACCTGTGCAAATCCAGAATAGAGTCACTGATTTGAGGAAGAACAGATGCACCTCCTCTGTCTGTGTCTCTGGTTCACTTGTGAATGCCTGTGTTGTTAATCTCTGCATATTTCCTGCCTGTGTAAATCCGTTCATCACATGGTGCATTCTGCCTTTCTCTTGCTGGCATTTCTTACAGCACTCAAACATGCTCTTTAAGCAAAACCCTGCCTCGTGGTGGTATTCCATATGGGTGCACTTACTGCTTTTAACCTAAGGGGAACGAGCATGCCTGCAAGCATTTGGCGCTGGAACTGTGAATGGTACGGAACTGTGAATGGTACGGAACTGTGAATGGTACATCCCTTTTGGCATTCATCTAATCCGAGCAGGCAGCAATGGGTTTCAGAAACTCTTTGGTTGGGTGCTTTGGGAAGAATGAAGAGCAATACTTTCCTCCCACTTGGCCTGCCAACCTATCTTCTTTCTTAAACAAGCAAATGTTCTTTAAAACAAATACTTAAAAAGTAATTTATGAGAATTAGTTTCAAAAAAAAGAGCGTTCCTTAGAAATCTGAGCAGTGTAAATAGGGAACAAATAATACTTATCAGCAATCCGTCTAGATGTACATTACACCTTTCCTTTTTTAACAAGGAAGTAATTGCATACTTATGTGGTCTTCAACCCGTTTCTCTCTCCGCTGGAGAGAAAGCACAAGACTGAGGCAGAAAACCTGAATTACATCTGACCATTTACTGGTTTGTAATCCCTAACCAAGTCTTTGTGTGAGATTTTCCTTGTGTGCTAAATAGCACAAAGTTTCTTATTGGTCTGTTGATGTAAAAAGTCATATAAAACTATTAGGCTGTACATATCTCATTCAACAGAAATTTCTTATACCTGATCCTCTTATTATTAAAAAAGAAGAAAATAAAGGGAAGAAGTTCAGAATATCATTTCCATTGAAGGTCATTGGTCACTGTTAATTCTCAGAAAGATCATCTGTTCATATTCATTCCCTGTCCCTCTTTGAAAGCTGTCTGGGTGTATTAAAAACCACTGAATCCTCGGAAAAAGGGAAATGTTGTACCCCTTTTTAAAAAGGGTAGAAAGGAAGACCCTGGGAACTACCGACCTGTCAGCCTCACCTCTGTGCCTGCGAAGATCATGGAACGGATCCTCCTAGAAGCCATGCTGAGGCACGTGGAAGACAGGGAGGTGACTCGAGACAGCCAGCATGGCTTCACCAAGGGCAAGT
>JAVKLA010000212.1:0-13670 GCA_034782735.1 Sagittarius serpentarius
AGACTCCATGTTACTGGCCAAGTCGTCAATCTCCATCTTCAGCTCACTCTTCTCCTTCTCCAGCTTCTGCTTCACTCATTGCAGGTTGTCGATCTGCTCCCCAAGCTCAGCTGTGCTGTCCGCGTGCTTCTTCTGCAGGGCGGCAGCTGTGGCTTCGTGCTGCAGCTTGGCCTCTTCGAGGTCACGACGCATCTTCTGAAATTTGAGTTTTATCATGGTTGCTGTGCAGATTAATCTGTCCTATTTGATTCTGTTCTTTGGAAGGCATGTTTGATCTTCATTCTCTACTAACCAAGAAGCATGAAGCGCACTGATGGTACTTACTGCTTGTACTTGGAACTGCAATTCATTTTTCTCCTGCACCAGTTTCAACATTTTCTCCTCCAGCTCCTTCCTCTTTGCCTCAGGCTTTGCAAGTTCTTCCTTGGTTTTCTCAAACTCCTCCTTCATGTTGGCCATCTCCTTCTCAGATTCTGCACTCTTCAGCAAGGGCTTCATCTTGAAGAACATCTTCATCCAGGGCCAATGCTTGACATACATGAATACATGAACACTGTACTGGCTGCAGAAGATGGATTCCCTGAAATAAAATTCACATGGCTGTTGCATAGCTTCAGTGTAATGAATTTAAACTTCATTAGTCATGTACCATGAGAACAAACTAAATATGTGAGTATCTACCTCCTCTCCACCATTCTCCGATACTCCACTCTCATCAGGAAGCCCCTGCACCTGGCTTACATCATGGTCCTAATCTCTGCTAGTTTCTCATCTCTCATCTCCTCAAGCAGACATATCAGCCCAGCTTTGAAGAACACCTTGAGAAAGGGGATGTCATAAGACATCACTCTTAGGTTGTCAAAGCACAAACATATTACATTTCCATAGGAGTTACTGTTACCAAAGTCATTGAGACTTTATGGAAGGAGAAGGTAATATTTTTTATTTAGTTCTCTAAACTGACTGTAACCATTCACACCAAAATACTCACAAACACCAGTGTGTATCTGTCCAGGTAGTCTGAATGGTATGACTTGTCTGATACACAGAAGACAAGGAATTTCAGCTACCAGTTCCACACTGTATCCTCTAGGATTATCTTGATTGGTAGGTACAAAGTGGTAACTAGACAGGCTTTTTTATCCCTTTTAGGAATCAATGACTTTGCAGGGTGCTCTTTCATCTCAGAATATTGCTTCTTCACAAAACTCAGTGAAGGGTGGTCTCCATTTTCTTTTGTTTCCTCATTTTCTGTATCTTTTGGATACAGTCTTTTTGTTTCCATCAGCCTAGTTAACAGAGCACAGACTGTCTGCTGATGGAACTTCTCTATGGCCTTGGTGCAAGCTACATCTTCCTGCTACCAGTTACAAATTCTACCACTTTTACTGCTGGCAAACGTCCTTGGCTATTTGTGCATGTTGCTTTAGTCCTTGCACTGTTTTTGTTTCTAGTGCTTTTATGCATGTACATTTCTATTCATAGTTCATTCATACCTGTCAATATTTCTATAACAAATCTCTATATTTTAACCGAGTTGTACTTGTACCTTGGTGTTGTGGTTTGAGCCCAGCCGGTAACAAAGCACCATGCAGCCGCTCACTCCTTCCTCTTCCCACCCCCCACTCCAGAGCGGTTGTGAGGAGAATCAGGGAGGAGACAAAGAAGGTAGAACCTCGGGGCTTGAGATAAGGACAGTTTACTGGGATAACACAAAGAGAGAAATTACCATAGTAACAACAGTACAAATGAATTAAAATACAAAACGAGTGATACAAGATACAATTGCTCACCACCTGGAACCTAATGCTCCACCATCAAAAAAAGAGAGCGTGCTGCACTACCTCTGCCAGTATATACACTGAGCATGATGTCACATGGTATGGAATACCCTTTTGGCTAGTTCAGGTCAGCAGTCCCGGCTGTGCCCCGCTCCCAGCTTCCTGTGAAAATTAACTCTATCCTGGCTGAACCCAGGACACTTGGTATGACCAGATTTGTATTGGGTGTGATCAATGGCAATGGATCCAAGGAGCTTCTCAGAAGCTTTCTTGCTATCCATGAACTGTCCCTCTGGGACAGCACTTGCATTCAATACCCTGTATCTGCAGGAAAAAACAGAATGTAAGAATATTCTCCTTACCAAAGCCAACATTGTTTTTTAAGCCAAGCTTGCTTACCTCCCAACGTGGCAGGACTATGTCTTAGCTGAACCTTGGCTGATATTTTGAGACATTCCTTTATTAGACAGAGATACATTTTCGGAGCAATGTGAGAAAGTTTTGCTACAACTTACACATTATAATTCTATGTGGAGTAGATGATACAGTATCACTGACAGTAAAATAATTGTTTAAAAAATGGGAACACTGTTAAATATTATAATGAATGCATTATTTAAGCAACTAACATATAGAGGTTACAAAAAAGCTGCATTAGTTTGGAATATGAGCTAGCTGGGACTGGAAGGAAACCTGGCACACTGCCTAATCTGTCTCTAAGTAACCACAGTGCTCTCAGGGCCCTGAAGGCACCAACAGTTCTTAAGGGCCTTGATGAGCCTCACCTAGGGCCTCCACCATGGGCCCGTGGGCTCCCTTTCAGCTTAGGCCTGGGATATAATTTCTTGCATGAGTTACATCATAGCTGTTCTCCAGCCCAGTCTCTGGCCTTGCTTTCTCGACAGACCTTGGAACTATAATGTAAGTAGTTGTCTCCTCCATGGAGCTCTTGTATAGATTTTGTAGCTTTGTTTCCAGTGCTGTCTCTAGCCTCATCTCCTGCTGCTCCTGACAGGACTACCTGGATGGCCCCTGGATCTGATTCAATGCTTGCCTTATCTGGGATTGTTGATGGACCCCTTACCAGCTCCCAGCTCTGGCCACCATGTTCAGACTCTCTTGGACTACACCCTGCTGGGTGTTGTTGGTGAGGGTCTGCCCTGGGGTCACCTTCAGCTCCTAGTTGTCCTTCCCTTAGGGAGCAGTTAGCCATTGTTGCTCCCTGATAATTGCTTATACAAATTCCAGCTGTTTTTACAACAATGTCAGGACCTTTCTAGGGAGGATAGCAGTATGTCCTGTTTGCTTTCAATGAGTCATGTAATGCTATCAAAAGAACAGGTGAGACATATGGCGCGAAGACAACAGAGTATTCATCCTGTCCCTACAGAAGATGTATTGATGCCGTAACATGGTCCTAAATTGTTCCACCAGGTTAAGGTTGTATACATGTAGATTTAGCTATAGTAAGACAATATGCTGGAGAAACCTGACCTCTGTTTAAAGTCAGCGCAGACGACTCTGCTGGGAAATCGTTTCCTGCAAATTCTGATCCCTTTCAACATGACATTGCACTGAAGCTGGTGCAGCACCAGTTCATGCTCTGTGACACCTAACAGTTCAGAGCACAAGTCAATATTGTGGATTGCAACATAAAGAGATTCAATATTACAGGAGAATTTCTATATACTTGAGGCTTTTACCAGATGTTTTTGTTTCACTGGGGATGATGCATCTCACAAAATGTGGGTAAGTGCTGTGCAGATTGGTCATCAGCTTGTTTAACTTCTGAAGAACTATGAACAAAGGTTTGTATTAGTAAATGTTTGTTCTGCACATTCACCTTTACAGTAAAACTACTATAATGCCATCAAACTTGCTGGAGCCATATGAATATGTTATTCTTTTCTGTTATATGAATACTGTGACAAAATAAAATGCAAAAAAAATACTGCCATTTTCCTCTGGAAAGCTTATAGACAGTTCTAATGACATGATTTTATCTGAAATATCATTATATTTGATATCTTTCAGAAATTCTGTTCCACATAATGAGTTAATTTGAGTGAATACTGGTATTGTAAAAGCCTATTGTCTATGTTCCCTGTGAGGGCCAAGAGTGAAAGATGCTTTTTTTATATATGATTCAGAAGTAGGCACAAAGATGACAGTAGTGGAGAACTAGGCAACAGATTCCAGCTGTGGTCCAAAGCCGTGTAAACTGAAGAGCTATCAGTAACATTCCCCCGCCTCAAATCACATCTGAGAGGGCAGATTCCAAATTTTTTTAACCTATATCAAAAGAGGTATTTTTGAGATGTAAGTCATGTAAGTCAGGCGAACCGGAGCCCAGGTGTCACTGCTGACAGTGAGTGGGAGCATGCCTGCCGCCTCACCCTTCTATTCTACTGTGTGGGGAGTTGCCACTGCCCACCAGCCCACCGGGGGGCTTTCCTGGAGCTGGGGCAAGGCTGTGAAGATGATCCAACTGTGATGCTAAGTATCTTCTTAGTATCTTCTGTTGCTCCAGAGCCAGTCTTCCCTCCGCTGAGAAACAGCAGCAAGTGATGTTTGACTGACTGAGTTGGACATTGCTGGAGACAGAAGTGCTGGTGGAGGATCATTGCTCGAGCAGATCATACACACTCGAACAAGTCAAGTTTATGCCACTTGTAGCTGCATAGCTGCATATTTGCATGAGTGGTGTCCATCACCCTCTCGGAAGGAGCTTAGCTATGGTATCCACCCAGCAGAAAGCTTTGTCTTCTGTGCACACTAGAACGGATGTGGCAAGCCAAACTGAGCTCCTGCGACAACATGCAGCCATTCAGGTGTCAGGCTGCAGGGAGTGCCTGAGCATGGCACTGGGACCGGAGGACAGCAGAGACAATACCTGTGTGCAGTGTGACCAGGTGAATGATCTGCTCAGCCTGGTGCTAGAACTGAAGGAGGAAGTGGAAAGGTTAAGGAGCATCAGGGAGTGTGAGAGGGAGATAGGTTGGTGGAGCCACACCCTGTTATCCCGGAGGCAAAGGCAGCAGATGTGGGCTCCAGAAGAAGCAGAGGATCTCCTACCCTCTTGCCACCAGGCAGAAGGAGGAGACCTAAGAGATGGAGGGGAATGGAAACAGGTCCCTCCTCTGGGTGACAGGTGAATCCCCTCCCAGCCTCCCTCACCTTCCCAGTTGCCCTTGCACAATAGGTATGGGGCTCTGGAACTTGTGGGTCAGGCAAATGAAGATGTAGATGAAGGTCCATCCAAAGGGTTGCCTAGGGTGGGTCAGTCAGCCCCACACATTCTGTCTGCCTCTGTTAAGAAAAAAGTAGGGTAACTGTCATAGGCAATTCCCTTCTGAGGGGAACAGAGGGTTCAATATGCCCACCAGATCCATCCCACACAAGAGTCTGCTGCCTCCCTGGGGCCCAGGTAAGAGACATTACTAGGAAACTCCCTGGTCTGGTACGGCCCTCTGACTATTACCTGCTATTGGTTATGCAGGTTGGCAGTGATGAGATCACAGACAGAAGTCCAAAAGCAATCAAAAGAGACTTCAGGGCACTGGGGCGATTGGTTGAAGGATCAGGAATGCAAATAGTGTTTTCCTCCATCCCTTTAGTGGCACGGAGGAATACTGAAAGGAACAGGAAAACACGCCTGATTAACATGTGGCTCAGAGGCTGGTGCCGTTGGTGGAATTTTGGTTTTTTTGATCATCGGGAGGTTTACACAGCACTGGGCCTGCTGGCGACAGATGGAGTCCAGCTGTCTCAAAGGGGGAAAAGGATTCTAGCTCATGAGTTGGCAGGGTTCATTGAGAGGGCTTTAAAATAAGTTCGAATGGGGGCAGGGGATAAAACTAGGCTCACTAGAGATAAGCCTAAGGGCTGCATACCAGTGTTGGGGGTGAAACTGATAGCCCAGCTCAAGTGCATTTATGCCAATGCACGCAGCATGAGAAATAAACAGGAGCTGGAAGCCATAGTGCAGCAGGATAGCTATGAGTTAGTCACCATCACAGAAACATGGTGGGATGACTCTCATGACTGGAGTGCTACAATGGATGGCTATAAGCTCTTCAGAAGGGATAGGCAAGGAAGGAGAGGCAGTGGAGTGGCTCTCTATGTTAGAGAGTGTTTTGATTGTATAGAGGTCAATGCCTGTGATGATAAGGTTGAGTGCTTATGGGTAAGGATGAGGGGGAAGACCAACGAGGCAGATATGGTGGGAGTCTGTAATAGACCACCCAAGCAGAATGAAGAGGCAGATGATGCATTCTACAAGTGGCTGGCAGAAGTGTCACAGTCACCAGCCCTTGTTCTTGTGGGGGACTTCAGCTTACCAGAGGTCTTCCGGAAATATGACACAGCAAAGAGGAAACAGTGTAGAAGGATCCTGGAGTGTGTGGAAGATAACTTCCTGACATAACTGGTAAGTGAGCCTACTAGGGCAGGTGCCTTGCTAGACCTGCTGTTTACAAACAGAGAAGGACTGGTGGGATATGTGGTGATCAGAGGCTACCTTGGGCTTAGCGACCATGAAATAATAGAGTTTTCAATTTTTTGTGAAGTAAGGAGAGGGGTGAGCAAAACCACTACCATGGAAATCTGGAAGGCAAACTTTGGCCTTTTCAGGATGCTGGTTGAGAGGGTCCCTTGGGAGAGAGCCCTGAAGGGCAAAGGGGTCCAGGAAGGTTGGACATTCTTCAAGAAGGAAATCTTAAAGACGCAGGAGCAGGCTGTCCCCATGTGCCGCAAGACGAACAGGCAGGGAAGATGACCAGCCTGACTGAACAGGGAGATTTTGCTGAGACTCAGGAAAAAAAGGAGAGTTTACCGTCTTTGGAAGGAGGGGCAGGCAACTTAAGAATAGTACAGGGATCTCATTAGGTCATGCAGAGAGAAAATTAGAAAGGCAAAAGCCCAGCTAGTACTCAATCTGGCCACTGTCGTAAGAGACAACAAAAAATGTTTTTACAAATAGATCAACAACAAAAAAAGAGCCAAGGAGAACCTCCATCCCTTATTGGATTGGCGGGGGAACATTGCCACCAAGGATGAGGAAAAGGATGAGGTACTTTATGCATTCTTTGCCTCAGTCTTTGATAGTCAGACCAGTTATCCTCAGGGTATTCAGTCCCCTGAGCTGGAAGACAGGGTTGGGGAGCAGAATAAGACAATTTTATTATGATAGCTGACAACATCATTATAAAGTAGGGAATAAAGGGGTATGCTCCGCATCCACTGCAAAAGAGGTTAAATGACATGATGGATTTCCTTGCTATAAGAACATGGGTCAAGAACTCTAAAAAACTATGACTACAGCTTACCAAAACAGAGCAAAGAACTATTCAGATATCAAGGGAGTTGATTTTCCATTTCAAGATCAGCAGAGATAACAAATTCTGTACTTACCCAGAAAATAGCTGAGAGAGTCTAGAAAGAAGAACCCTTCTTCTTCCCACCCTTCTTGCCACCACCACCTTCTACGCAATTGAAAAAATATATGTTTAAATTTTAATATGTGATTTTCCCTGTATATTGTGCATGGATACACCTAAAGATTTTATAGAACTGCCCTGCTTCTCCAGTTAAAGAGTCAAAGAGTAAGGCCAGTGTCTTCACAGATGATTTCTTGTACAACCCAATAACAGTTTCATTCAGGGGGTCTTTGTTCTTCACAAGCCAGCCAGATATGTTGTAATCCACTGTACCAGCATAGTGCACCAGGGAGAAGTGGGCCTCAGCCTTGCTTTTGGCAGGCTTGGGCTCCTGGAAGTTTTTGGACTTGCTCAGATGTTGTTCATAGAGCTTGTTCTTGAAAGAGGTGTCAGTTTCCTTGAGGAACATGCACTCCTCTTCCAGGATGGAGAAGATGCCCATGGGCTGGAAGAAGGCAAAAGAAACACAGATGTCAAATCAACCTTTGGACACAAAGGTGGCTGGGCTTATCTCAATAGAGTATGAAATCACAAATAAGGACTGTGGTATCAGTAAGTTGATACTGCTATCTCTTTTCAAATTCAAACAGCGGGGTTAAACACAGATACTGAATTAGTTTACTTTCGAAGGCTCAGTGAATGATGGAAATTTACATTATTTGTGCCAGAAATTTTGAAAAAAAAGTTTAAAATGTCATATTCACAAAAACTCTTGGTCTAAACAGCACACAGTGTATGGATATGTCTTAATAAAAGTGCTCTTTGCTCTAGATCCTGCTAGTCACCGAATACCGTGCCTCGTAACAAACTTGGCTGCTCACTTATTGCTCCAGTTGATGCACATGAGATGCTGACTATCAACTGGAAGTTGTGGAGTTCCATATTTTATACTGCAAATATTAAAAAAAAAAATCTCCATTTGTAGCTGTACTGCTAGGCAGAAATGAATCTATCAGAGCTTAAGAGAAACTTGCAGGCTCTATAGTGGAAACTAGCTGTTATGAAAGAATACTGTCATTGGGAGCTTTGCAGTGTTTTGGCTCTTGAAAAGAGATCAGTACAGACCTGCTGCCATGAAGCTGTTGAAACCTCACAGATAGAATAAGCTATGTATTCAGGTATTTTGAATAATCAAAACTGAATGTTTGGACGTGAATGTGGAAGAGTCCTCTGAAAACTGATGCCAATTAACTATAGAATTCCCAGATGCATAATGCACCTGAACAGGAAGGATACCTTCTCGGCCAGCTCAGTCCAGGCAGCCAGGTCCATCCCAAAGTCAGTGAATGTCCATTCAATTCCTTCCTTCTTGTACTCCTCCTGCTCCAGCACGAACAAGTGGTGGTTGAAGAACTGTTGCAGTTTTTCATCGGTGAAGTTAACGTATAGCTGTTCCAGGCTGTTAAACTGAAAAACACAGACAGATGCAGCTATTTTTGAACTATGTTCGTACTTCTATACAACAGTGAGATTTACGCCATTACTTTCCAGCTCAGACTAGATCTATGGTTAGATCAGCTTATAATTCACCTGTAGCACTCTTCTACAGCATCTTTCCTGTAACAAGCATGTACCAGACACAGCTGAGAAGCCTGATCTGTGAATTACTTAACGGCTATATCTAGTAGAAAGAGCCAATGGCAGGGCAAGTGTCCTTTTCCTAACACTGACTAGGGTTATTCGACATAGTAGGTGCCTGTGGTCAGAGGAACTCTATGCAAATGCATGTCATGCATCTGAAGACTAGCACTGCAGCTCTCTTCCCTCATGTCAGCACTCAGCTCTTGTCATGCAACAGTGGTATCATATGTTGAAAGAGGACAAGCTTGAGAAATTTAAATTCACAAGCTTCCACAGTGAAAACTACACTATACTAAGTGCTATATGCAGCATTCTCAATAACAGCTTTCCCTTCATACTGAAGAAAGATAGACTTCAAATCAGTGCTTTCAAAGGATTTTCTGGTATTCTTTGCAACAAATAGTCCTAATTTGTACAGTTATAAAACACACTCAGGGAACATTTTAGAAGGTTAGTCCCTAGGCATGTTACAACACTTCCTTCTGATTCAACTTTAATCTTTCAGTTATTCCATGCAAACTTTTCTCTTCTTTCAGATCAAATCCTTGGTTTTCACTGCATCCTGAAACAAACAATTTTTGGTGCCGTAGTACATCAAAACTGACATTGCAAAAAGCCTGTGTTCCTTTGCCACCATTTTCAGCCTATAATGGCCCATCTGACAGTGCTTTAACACCCATTTTCTATGCCTTATAAGAATTCTTGTACTTCTGGAGAGTGTCATTACTGAGTTGTTCTTCATGTAAATCAATAACCTTTGTATGACCAGGTGCTTCTGTAAGTGCATAATCATTTTTCCACTATCATGTAAAATAAAACATATTTCTCTGAGTTTCCTTAATAGTTGGATGGATCTTCTAAGAAGCATTTAACAAACTCTTTTCCTTACATCCAAGATCTCAAAGCCAGAAATGTCCAGGACACCAATGAAGCACTGTCTGAGCTCCTTGGCATCCAGCTGTTTGTTGATGTGAACAACCATCTACAAGAACATCCTCTCATAGACAGCTTTTGCCAAGGCACCCACTGAATTGTGCTTCTATACCAGGAAGAAAGAAAGAAAGTTGGGGGTTCCCAGTCATCAACTGGTTGTTACCTGCTGCACAGTTTGACCCTTGGTCACATATTCATTCCCAACCCTGACTCGAGGGTAGCACAGGGCCTTGAGCAGGTCAGCCGAGTTCAGACCCATCACATAGGCAGCCATGTCAGCAACTGATAACAGGGAGAGAATAAGAATCAGTTATTGGATGATGCACAGTTTTTGATAAAATTAGTTCAAACCAAAATATTCTCTGAATGCTAGTTTATAAATGTCATAGAATCATAGAATAACCTGATTTGAAAGGGATCCACAAGGATCATTGAGTCCAACTCATGTCTCCACACAGGGCAACCTAGAAGTTAAACCATATGTCTAAGAGCATTATCCAAACGCTTCTTGAAGCCTGACAGGCTTGGGGACATGATCACTTCCCTGGGGAGCTTGGTTTGGTGCTTGTCCACCCTCTCAGTGAAGAACTTTTTCCTAATATCCAATCTGAACTTCCCCTGACACAGCTTTAAGCCATTCCCTCACATCCTATCACCATACACCAGAGACAAGAGATCAGCAGCACCTCGGTCTCCACTCCCCCTCATCAGGAAGTTGTAGACAGCGACAAGGTCACTCAAGTCTCCTCTAAATTAAACAAGCCTAGTATTCTCAGCCATTCCTCATAAATCATGCCCTCTTGTCCTTTCACCATCTTTTATGCCCTCCTTTGGATACATTTAAATATTTTTATATCCTTTTGAATTGCGGAGCCCAAAACTGCACACAGTACTTGAGACAAGGCTGTACTAATGCTGAGTACAGTGGTACAATTAATTCTTTTGACCAGTTAGCTATACTGTGCTCAGTGCACCCCAGGATACGATTGACCCTTTTGGCTGCCAGGGTGCATTGTTGACTCATCAACCAAAACCTCCAGATCCATTCCGCAGGGCTGCACTCCAGCCTCTTGATCCCCAATCTGTATGTACATCAAGGATTTTACTCTCCCAGGTGCAGAATCCAGCATTTGTCCTTGTTAAATTTCATGCAGTTGGCAATTGCCCAGCACTGTAATCTATCAAGATCTCTCTGTAAGACCTCGCTACACTCAAAGTAATCAATGTTCCTCCTAATTTAGTATCAGCAGCAAACTTAACTTAGTGTGCACTTAACTCCTGTTTCCAGGTCATTGACAAAAACACTGAAAAGAATTAGACCTAAAATTGAGCCCTGGGGAACACCATTAGTGACTGGCCACCAGCCGGACATTACCACATTTATTACAGCCATTTGAGTCCGACCCTTCAGCCAATGGTTCACCCATAGTATTGTGTACATGTCTAGCTGTACACTGGGTATTTTGTCCAGAATGATACTGTGAAAGAGAGTATCAAAAGTTTTGCTAAAACAAAAAAACCCACATCCATTGCCTTCCCTTCATCCACTAGGTGGGTAACCCCTTCATAAAAGGATATTAAGTTAGTAAGGCATTACTTTCCCTTCATAAACCCATGTTGGCTTTGACCAATCACTGCATTGTCTTTCAAGTGTTTTTTTAATGACTCCCAGAATAATCTTCTCCATATTTTTACCAGGCACCAAAGTGAGACTGACAGGCCTATAATTACCAGGGTCTTCCTGTTTGTCCTGTTTGAAAATCGGAATAACATTTACTACCTTCCAGTCAACTGGGATCTCTCCAGATTCCCAAGATGGTGGATAAATAACTGAGTGAGGTCTCACAATAACATTGGCCAACTTTTTCAGTACCCTGGGATGAATCCCATTTGGGCCCGTAGACTTATGTGCATTCAGTTGCAGCAGCAAATCCTGTACGAGTTCAAAGTCAACTAGGAGCTTATCACTCCCCTGCTTGCGGTCCTCCAACCCTGGGGTCCTGAGGTCCCAGGGACCATCATCAATGTTGAAGACAGAGGCAAAGAAGGCATTAAATGTCTCTGCCTTATCTTTATCTCTGTTTGTGAGCTGACCAACCCCATCTAGTATGGACCACTGTTTTCTTTAGTCCTCCCTTTGCTGTTAACATACTTTAAAAAGCCTTTTTTGTTATCCAGCACAATAATGGCCAGCTTCAATTCCAGCTGAACTTTGGCTGTATGAATTTTCTCCCTACAGTGGTGAACAGCATCTCTGCAGTACTCCTATGTATGACCTTGCTTCCAAAGTCCATACACTTTCTTTTTCCTCCTAAATTCCAGAAGGAGATCTTTGTTCAGGCAAGCCACCTTCTGCCCTGCTTGCTTGACTTCTGACACATTGGAATTGCCTGCTCCTGTGCTCTTAAAAGATAACTCTCAAAAAGTGACCGCTATTTATGGATCTCAATACCCTTGAAAACAGATTCCCAGGGGACCTTACTAACTAGTCCCTTGAGCATCCTAAAGTCTGCTCTCCCAAAATCCAGGGTAGTAGATCTGCTGACAGTTTTTCTCATATCACCAAAGATTTAAATGCAACCATTTCCTGATCACTGTGGCCAGGACAGCCACCAATTGTCACATTACCTACAAGAAGATCTCTATTTACAAACAGATGTAGGAGGGCACCTTTCCCAACTGGCTCCCTCAGTACCTGTATCAAGAAGTTATCTTCACTGTGTTTCAAGAATTTCCTGGACCTGTTCATGTCTACTGTATGATAGTTAACATCTGGGAAGCTGAAGTCAGCCATAAGGACAAAGGCAACTGATCTAGAGATTTCCCTTAATTCCATATGGAAAAGTGCATCAGTGTCACCATCCTGGCCAGGTGATCTGTAGTAGGCTCCCACAACAACATCTGCTTTATTAGCTTTTCCTGTAATGCTTACACAGAGGCTTTCAACCATGTTATCCCCAACTGCAAGCACTGTACAGTCCAACTCCTCCTTTACATACAGTGCTATCCCTCCACCTTGCCTGTCCTGCCTCTCACTCCTGAAGAGCCTATAACTATCCATCACAGCACTCGAGTCACAGGGCTCTTCCCACCAAGTCTCACTTACGCCAATGACGTTGTAGCTCTGGGACTGCTTCCATTAGTGTACAAACATTTCAAATGTGTTCCAGAGTACTCAGTACACTGTGGAGAAAAGCATAAGCTCTCACTAGCACACCATCCCTCAGATGTTGTCAAGCCATCACATAGCTCATCTCTAGTAAGCCTAATTTAATCCCTTTCCCTCTTCAAATCTAGTTTAAAGCTCCTTCAGTCATTCCCACTAACTCATGAGCAAAAATATTTTTCCCCTGCTGAGAAAGGTGAATCCCATCAGGCCCCAGCAGGCCTGATGTCACCTAGACCATCTCATGATTGAAAAACCCAAGATTCTGCTGGTGACACCAGCTTCAGAGTCAGGTATTGATAAACTATGTCTGCCTGTTTCTTTCAATGTCATTCCCTAGAACTGGGAGGATAGAGGAGAGATAGTATGATGTGAGACAATGGAGGCCATTTCAAAGTCAAGAAAACTAAAAATTTAGAATTCAGGCTTAAAGACAATGAGAAGAAGACATTTAAGAAATCTTTTTGTCCTTGGAATGATGAACTGGTTTTCTTAAAAATAAAAAAAAATCTCTTCATAGAAAGAAAAAGGCTTGTAATTTTCACAAAACACCTTTTCTACAGACTCTGTTGGTATTACAATACAAAATTTTGTTGGTAGTACAGAGAGATCAGTAGCCAATAATCCTAATACCTTCTGTGCCATCCAGTTCTGCCTGCTCCTCACACTGCTTCTGCTTGAACTTCAAAATCCTGTAGTGCATGACAGCCCCTGTCAGCTTGTAGATGGCCGTCTTTTCATCAGCAGTGAAGCCCAGGATGTCGATGGCAC
>JAVKLA010000213.1:0-13645 GCA_034782735.1 Sagittarius serpentarius
TCTGGAGCACAAGTCTTAGGAGGAGCGGCTGAGGGAGCTGGGGTTGTTTAGCCTGGAGAAAAGGAGGCTGAGGGGAGCCCTTATCGCTTTCTACAACTACCTGAAAGGAGGCTGTAGAGAAGTGGGGGTCGGTCTCTTCTCCCAAGTAACAAGTGATAGGTACAGGAGGAAAGGGCCTCAAGTTGCTCCAGGGGAGGTTTAGATTGGATATGAGGAAGAATTTCTTCACTGAAAGGGTGGTTAGTCATTGGAACGGGTTGCCCAGGGCAGTGGCGGAGTCCCCATCCCTGTATGTTTTTAAAAGTCGTGTAGATGTGGTGCTTAGAGACATGGTTTAGTGGGGGACTTGTCAGTGCTAGGTTAACGATTGGACTAAATGATCTTACAGGTCTTTTCCAATCTAAGCAATTCTATGATTCTGTGATTCTATATAAGGGGAAAAAGTCGGGGAGTTGCTGAATTCCCTTATTGGTGGCCGTTCATGTGCTTTTGGGGATGTTGCCTGTGCAGTGTCTGCCATCTAGTGGGTAGGAATCAAATTAGGAGATTGGAGTTCATTGTGAGGCATAACTCTTTCGGACTTGTTCATTAAATCTTAATTAAATTAATCTCTGCATAGTGTTATGAGCCAATAATTACAACTTTACTTTTAGTACCATAGTTTTAATTATTTTAGCACTGCCAAGCTACCCAAATGGCCAGAATGCAATGAGATCCTGAAATCATGAGCATCAGTCACATTATATTGAGATTTAGTAGTTAGTACTCTAACTTTAAAGCCTACAGCATGTTAGCATGTTGCATTTCCAAAGGAGACACATAACCTTTGGGCTTTAAACAGCTATTGATTTGAGTGTCTGGGAAAAGCAACAGTCAAGTTTTTACGGAGAAGAGAGTCTTGGGCTTCATCTCTTGGGAATGCTTCTAGAATCCCAGAGATGGGCAGAAAAGCTCCTTTTATACCCAGTCAGCTGACATGGAAATAACCAGGCACTTGTCACTTCTCATGTTTCAAAAGTCACAAATCTCACAATTCATTTTTTCCTTCTTCCTACTTAATGTTCAGTGCTTTAGAAGACCTTGAACTCCTTAGACATGTAATTGACTTTGTGGATTACACAGACAAGCTATGTAGATCCAGCATGAAAATATTAAGTCTACTGTGTGCAGTGGTAAACAGTAAGGTGAATTAATGACTTGCTAGGAAATGTGGGGATTTGAAATACTTCTGTCAAGATAAAATAGCCGTTTGGAAAATGCTTTTCAAGTTTGGTATGACTTCAGGCAAAATGGGAGACTGTTGTGTCCTAGTTCCACACTAAGGGTGAGGTCATGGTGAGATCTTGAAATGCTAAGGCTGCTGGGAACACAGAACTTTGTATAACTGCATGGCTCACATCTGCCTCTTGCCACCATTTTGTAAACCTACCAGAAGTCATTGTGTTTCTTGCAGGATAACTGAAGAAAATGCAACCTATGTTTTGGAGGCCATCAAGCTAGATAATTGACCGTGACAGTCTTGTCTTGCTTTGAATCCAGAAAAATACCAAAAAATTTGGAAAGGACACTAATGAAAAGCAGGCAGATATGTCTTTGGCCATAAGTCTGTAATTAAGGCTGATGAGGAATTTGGGCTGTTAATATCCGTGGTACAGCTGGACAATATCCGTGGACTCCATAGAGCAGAGTGCAGATGGGATGGTAAAATAGAGCAGAAATGCTGTTCTGTCAGCTTGTTGGTATTCTTAGCTTGGGCAACCCAGATTCCTTTCTTGGTCTGCTATGTGTGGCTGTTTCAACTTGGAATGAGGTCTGAAGTTTTTTTTAAGATGTTGGAGAATGAAAAATAAATATGTGGGACTGTAATAAAAGAAAAACCTAGCCTATGTAGCCAGATGGGAAAGAGAAAAAGAACTCTGTACTCTGCTCACAGTAATGGATTGGGAAACAAGCTAAAGAAGAGACACAGTAAAGTGCTAAGGCTTGGAAGTTGACAGGGAGTTGTGTGACGGTGTGCTCTTCAGCAGTTTATGGCCACATGTGAAGCGTTTCTTGCCATATCCAGTACCAGTCCCACAATGGAGAGCTAAAATGGGAGGAGGAAATAGATGTGATGGTCTGATGAGTTCAGAGGAAAAGCTGCAAATGACAGGATATAAAAATAACTTCATGCAAGCCATTCATCAAAGTTTGATTTGCTGTTCCTAAATGACTAGTTCTTAAATGTATTTTTCCATAGGGTACACTCGCTGAACGTATTAGAGCAGGAGGAGCAGGAATCCCAGCATTTTACACCAGTACTGGCTATGGGACGCTGGTGCAGGAAGGGGGTGCACCTATCAAATACAACACAGATGGCACCATTGCCATTGCCAGCCAGCCAAGGGAGGTAAGATGTCAAGTTTGTTATTAGGAAGCCTTCTGCTTTGAAAAATGAGTATCTTACATATTTCCAAGATTAACAGTACTTTAAGCACCTCCTGGTCAAGTTTAACCTTGGTATATTGGATTAACAGGATGTCTCTGGTACCAGATGCATCAGTTTTCCTCCCACTGCTTACTTCTGTCTGCTGTAATGTGTTAGAAAAGTTTTCACAGCTTTAGGGTGACTTAGCATCAAGAACTGGTTCAAGTGAAAACCTACCTTGCTGAGTTACTCTTCACTTGACAGTTCTCTGACCAGGTTCACTGTGTATTCAAACAAAACTTTGTACCAGGCCACTGCAGTGCCCAGTATGGATTGAGAACAACCTCATATTAGTGGGGCAGGTGCTCCTTAAATACTGTGGTATGAAGTAGACCTGTGGCTGTACATGAAGCTTTAGCATTAGAAGAGATGGGACGTTTTCTTGTTAAACAGGGAAGAGCTCAGTTGACACTTTCAGGAAGCCCGTTTGCCACCAGTTGAAATGCAGTCTAATATGCAGTTTAATATGCAGTTAATTATTTGAATTGCAAAGAAATAAAAAGAGAGTGGCTTCGAAGTGAGACACAAGGGCTTCATACTGAAATTGGATGTAAAATTTGGAGAAGGGAAAAGATTTCTCAGTGCCATAACTGTACTGAAGAAATGGATGGGGCTGATGCTGTATGTTCCAGTTAGGCTGCAAATGGCATTAAATTCTACCTCAAGAACATCTCAGGGGTAAAGGTAGTTCCCTCCGCTCCCTGCCCCATGGTTTTCGTGTATTTTATACATGGTTATTTTCAGTATCTGATAGTCTTTTTTTTAGTCTTTTTTTTTCCTTAATTTTCTTACTTATTATGTCATTATTATGTTTTACCATTTGAAGGAATGTTTTGTTTATTAAATAGCTTATGATTTTGATAATGTTTTTCTTCTACTGTTAACATTTGTGGAAAAGTTTCTCTTACTCTTCTCAGTCTTTTGGGGGGCTAATAACATGACTAGCATGATTTGATCAACTCCCTTCTCCAAGTCCATTTCAAATGCAAGTGTCATTTTATGTAAGATCAGATCTCCTTTTACAGGACCAAAAAACTGACTTCTGATACACTTTTGTCATACTTCCTCCCCCTCTCAGCACTTTTAAATAGCTCTCTAGTAGTATTTTTGTATACTCTAACCTTCTATATTGTTAAGATAAATGCTCTTTCATGTTTCTATAAGGGATTAAAATACTAGCTGTTTGTCAGTTATATATTCTGACTTCAGGCACAATATCATTACAAATACTGATCATAAATGCAGAGAAAACCAAATTAAATTCAGCCTGTCAGGTGATGTGATTTGAGTAACCTGTCTCAAATCCACTTTGTTTTAGATTTGGTTTTTGGTGGTGGGCAGTGATCATGATCTTTTTCAATAGTTCTGCTTTAGCACTTCAGTTTTTGTTAGCTGGTAGATGTGCAAGAAAAAGCATGTCTAATTCCAGTAGGTGGAGCAACAGGAATACAGATCTGATTCTTGTTCTGTTTCACTAAACACTATCATAAAACTGGGGTTTACAGGCTTTCTGTGCTTCTCTCTTATTATGCAGTTGAGCTACGGTTTTTCAGATAAAACTTTATGTAGTACAAAAAGAAGTCTAAATATTATAGTCTGTAAAATTAACGCCATAAAATAAATATAACATGGGAGATCTGCTTGAAGAAACCTACATCTCAATAGTGTACTTTTCTCTGTAGGTGCGAGAGTTTGATGGCCGTCACTTTATTCTGGAGAAGTCGATTACAGGAGATTTTGCTCTTGTGAAGGCATGGAAGGCTGATCGTGCAGGAAACATCATTTTCAGGTATGACTTGTTTACCAGTGGGAGAAGATTCTTTAATGGTTTAGAGAAGGAGAATCCTGTCTCCTCTGTGATGGGAAAATAATGTTACTGATTTCACTTTCTTTCATATTGCCTTTCCCTACTTTCAAATTACACTGCTATAAAAATCTAAATATAATTGCTTTTTCTAATGACTTTCGAGAATTTAAACATAGCTATGAAATAAAGCATTGGTAGCTGAAAATGAGATACAGCAGACCAATGTCATATGACTGTGGAGAAATGTAGTGCCACCCTGTTCATTTAAATTTTCATGTTAGTTTGGGTCCTTTTCCTTGTGTAATTGAAGGCTGACCCAAGGAGTGCAGGTTTGTGTACATCAGAAGAGAAGGAAGCTGAGTTAGTCTCCTGGCCAGTCAGTGATCGGAAAACTTGATTCTCTCTCCAGAAAAGTATGTTTAAAGTAGATTTGATCTCAGTAGTGTACGGGCAGGCATCATATGAATTTAACCATTTTGTGTAATAAAAAGTCTGGGTGTTGCACTAGTGATAACATCATTTATTTGAGTTGCTGTATTTGTGCTCTGGTTTGTCCTGAACTGAAGCAGGAAAGGTTTGCTTATGTTTAATGTCTGGTTTTTATTTGTTTGTTTTATGGCTATCAGATGAAAAGGTAACTGTTACGGTAATCAGTTGCAGTTCACTACAAGATGCTAAATAATGCAGTCTGTCTTTGTATATATTAAAACAAACGTGGAGTTGAAAAAGCAACTGAAAAATATGCAGATAAAATAATACTGATAAAGTAATACTTTTCTTTGTGTATATATGTATATATATGCACGTATTCACATGAATTTTTATCTATGTATCTTATAATATTAATAATATTAAATTAAAATACTAGAAAATTAAGAAAGAATTTTTTATTTTACCCAACTCTTGACATTGTGGCTTGCCCACTGGCAAAACAAGATGGTTTTGGATTGAAAACTGAACTTTGTTGTGTGCGTGCACATGAATTTGATGGCTACTAAACTGCTTTCCTTAGGCTCTGGGACATGGAATACAGGAAACAGTCTTCCCCCTTGGGCTTGTCTTTGCTTGATCTTGAGCCTCTACTGTCTGTGCTATTACCCTGTATCTATCTACTGATGCTTAGTTACCTCTGAAAAATTCTTTTGTTCTCCACAGAAACAGCCTGATTGCATTCTCCCTTTCCCCCCCTCCTTCCTTTATGTCCTGTGGTCTCTCTTTATGCCTTTCCCTCTCCCTCCTGTTCCTTTCAGAAGTCTTCATATGTCTCCCACATTCACACAATACAGTTGATACCAGATACTACTTCCATCTGGAGTGGAGACTTAAAAATCTTAGCTCCTTCTTTCAAGTGTAACTAACCAAAGATGGAAACATCATCATCCAGTGTCTTATTCCATGTAGAGTATTGCTAGCTTCAAAGAATTTTCTCATAATAAGCAATGACCCATTCTGGTTTTGGATGAGACACAGGTTACCTCATGGCCTACAGCAGAGAAACATAGGCTCATCTTATAGCCTGCGGGAGACAACAGAGGAGGAGATTGTAGTAGATTAGAATATAACAGCAATAGTTCTGTTATCTCCAGGATAAAAAGGAAAATGTATTTTTGACATCGTGCGACATGCTGAGTATGCATTCACTGCCAGTGGGACCCTTCCATACTTTTTTAATTACGTGACTTCTGTTTTTGTTTGCTGAGGTATACCTAGGTAGGCATAGGCTCTGTGTTTGCTCACATCTGCCACTTCTTTCACAGCAGTGTGGTACTATTAATAATGTGTTTCCCATGACTCTGGTATCTGTGCAGCCGGTAGGAGTGGAGTGTCTGCCAAACTGCTAACCACCCTTAAGCTAAGAGCTTTTTTAAATCTAAAGGGTGTGCTTTAGGTAGACTTATTTGGACCACAAGCCAGCGTTAGTTTTTTTGTCTGTTCTCATACATGAAGCTATAGTGTTCTTGGGGACCTGGAATGTCACCAGCTCCTTTAGAAAGCAATTTTTAAAACGGGGTTTTCTACGTGATACTTCATGTCCCCTAGCTCCTTTGTTCCATATAGCATGCTCAGGCTGCTTTCCTTCCAAGCATCTTTATGCTGAGTGGACTCCTCTGCATCACAGCTTTTGCCTAACAAGACCTGTGTCTGGCCCAGTAGATAATTCTTGGGTATAGTACACCATTACCAAGACAAATAATGCAAGACTCCCTCAAACATGAAGAAGTAATCCCACCTTTTTCCTGTGCTAGCTGGAAGGGTGCATATATGGGCATTTTGCTTTGTTATTCTGATGCAGGTGCTAGTTCTACTTAGCAGAACAGAGTGCCTCCAGATCATAAGCTCCTTTGGAGCTTTGCTCATTAGGGGCAACAGCAGGCAGTGCCACTGCTTTTGTAGATATTCTACCTCCTTTGGCTCCCCTCCCCTTTCATCTGGTACCGTTCTGCCTTGGAGCTGTTGTAGCCCAATATACTTCCTCCACTTTACAAGTGGAGGTGTGGTTTGGTGCCAGTGAAAGTACGCTCTTGACAAAGGAGCAGAGATGTTGAAGGGATAACCTGGGTCAGGGCCCCTGCTGTCACGGACAGTCATGTCTTCATGCTTCAAGTGGTTCTGCAGTATATAAATTCAGCTCACATCTGAGGTGTCTTTACCTTTGCACCATTAGGGACGTAGTGCATGTAATTCGTTGGTTTAGTTTACCATGAACTAGTTTGCTGTCTTTTGCCTTTGGGAGAAAAGCTGTTGTCATGCCTTTGGGTCAGCTTGGGAATCTATCACTGGAACAATGGGCTTTGTAAACATCGCTGACTCTTTATGTCCAGAAAGCTATCTTAAAATAAAAAAGCATACTTGGCTAGCTAGTTTCTAGATTTCATACTCCAAAAACCTCAGCATTATTCTGTGTTGGAAAATAAGTGTAGTGTTTCTGTTTTTCCTTTTTCTGGATGATGTGTTCTTTAGAAATAAAACCTTTGATCTCGTAAAATAAACATCGTTATTTACCCAATAACATTCTAAATTGCGTAAGCTTTTATAAATAGGGTCAGAATCAAGCTCATTAACTGTTCTTAATTTGACATTGAAATGTTTTCTTATAACTTCTTCCCGTATGTAAAAATAATTTTATATGTTTCTTTTACTAGCAGACCAGCCACTACGATGTTGAGAAAGTCCTTGGCTCAGAAAAGTAGTCCCTTGGGATGAAATACTGAAATCTTTTGTTTCCACATCTGCCTTCCCCCACCTGTATCCATTCCCCTGCTATTTTAATTCAGCTTTTGTAACTCTGTTTTTCTTCTCATTTTCTACTCTACCTAGTTTAGGTAGTTTTCCCTGAATTGCTACTAGCTAGTATTGTATTCATGCACTAAGAGAAGAATATAAATTCTTTTTTTTTTTTTAATGGTTTCCTCTTCTTGCATCCTTTTGTGTTTACGCAGCCACAGAGGAGACCCACAGACAAAAGATATTGTCCTTTCTCTCGCCTTTGTTAGAGGCTTCACAGCTTCTGTGTATTGCCAATAAAACAGGATTTCACCAAGATACATGTCTTTTGGGTATAGCTTTGATTCTGTAGTTCTCTGCACTAGAAATACTGTTCAGACTGCATGGTAGTCTCAGGATTTAGCCGTTTCATTTCCCTACCTCCACCAAAGCCACGAGGTGGCAGCAGCATCCCAAGTTCAGCATGGCTATAACACTAGGCATGGTTATCGCACAAAAGGGTGAAGAAAGGAGGAGCAGGTGTTGGGAAACAAGGATGGTCAGAAAAAAAAAATGCTTCTGTGGAAAGGAGATGGGGAGAAAGGAGGTTTTGACTTGTTTTGAACCTTAGTTTCATGCATTTTGATGCAAAATTTTCAAGAATCCTACTTTTTAAAAGAGAAAAATGCTGAGAAGCTATCAGTGCAACCCCACTAAAATATACATAATTTTTCTTAAATATTATGCTATGCAGTTTTGTTTGGTTTCTGAAAAATACAGAGAGGGACTGACACAGGTCACTCGTTTTTCATTGCGCTTACAAGGATCTCGGTGCAGAGCCCAGCATGGTTATACATGTCGTGTTACTTTTATTCCCTGAAGGTTCTTTTTCCTTACCACAGGAAAATTGAAGATTAATACCAGAGTCTTGCAGGGGGTGCTAAAACCAGCACAGCTTTTTCAATCAAGAGAATTGGATTAAGTTTACTACTGTGCAAAGTGCTATCCCAAATCCTAGTCTGAATTATGAAAGCATATGTGAGACTTGAGAGTTTGTTAGGCTCTGTGCTGGCCCCCCTGTGGAGATTAATTTCATTCTTTGTGCAGTGAAATGCAGTGAAATAATGGGAAGGTACACTGTACAAAGCCCAGCTTACTGCTGCTGTTGGATCTAATAAATAAAGATATCAGTAGCATGCCCAATTTAAATTTAACAATGTGCTGATTAAAAGTCAAAAGAGCTGTAATAAATATTTTCTAATGTAGCAAAATATGATTTGATTTCATATGCATCTTACTCAATTCCATAATACTTTTTCCTCCCTCCTTTTTTTTTTGTTAGTGCTTTAGCTATTTGGCGAAAAGATTTGTGATGTTTATATTACAGAGATACTTGTAAGAGTTTACCTCTGAAAAGTCTTCCCTCATACTATTACAGTTTTTAGTATTTATTGATTTTCTTTTCTTTCACAGGAAAACCGCAAGAAACTTCAACCAACCTATGTGCAAAGCTGCCAAGACAACTGTGGTAGAGGTAGGGAATTGACACATAGTAAGCTCTATACTCCTGTAGTCAACAAACGCTCTGTTTTGCCTGGTATTCTGTGGACAGAGTTCTCCTTTTCTTGACTTATTGGGGGATTTCATACCAGGGACAGTCATCTAACCTGTCTCCTTGGGTTGCCTGTTCCTAACACTACACTCTGTTTTAGTGATTAGTTGACCATGGTTCCTCAGTTTATTACTGTGCATCTGTTCCTGGCCAGGACTTCGTGTTCACTGTGATCAGCCTTTGAAAGGGAAACGTGGCAACAGCCTTCAAATTTGTTAAATAAAATAGGATGTGGATGAAAGAAGAAACAGTAAGCTTAGGCTGTGCTTGAGAAGATTCACCTAAGACCTTATGCAAAGTTTCCTGATAATAAGGATAAGTACATAACAACATAGATTGGGCAAATCATGAAGCTATCACAATTGCAGTCTCTAAAATTTAATAAATTATTTAAATATCAGTCCAGAATGAGATACAGACATTTGGTTATGCCTTCAGAAAGAGGATGGACTAGAAGATCTAGAAGTTTCTTCCAGTCTTTTTGTTCTTATTCCATGTTGTTTAAAACGATAATGTTTGAAAACATGGAGCAGTCTACACTGGAAATATATTGGTGACTGGAGAGTTGGTAAGGCATAGCAATCTCTAAAAGACAGACTGCTTTATTAGCTTTTTCATGACTCTCTGGTAAGTTTTTTTCTATGCCTAATAAAAGCTAAATATGGTTTGATGGTAAGATCAAGACAAACTCTTCTAGACTATTTCTAGTAAATTCTAAGTGGAAGAGGCTTGTGTTTCTTCAGGGTTTTTGTTTTGTTTTGTTTTGGTTGGGGTTGGGGTTTGTGTTTTTTTTTTTTTTGTAAAATCTTATCTGGAAAATGTATCTGTTATATAAACATCTCTGGATAATACATTTGGAAACTTGAGTTTCTTCTTTGTGTTTTACAGAACTATGGTAAAAAATACCATAAAATTTGTCACATGGCTTGCAGTGACAATTCAGCAGCAGTACATGAATTTTCACAGTTGGTTTTCAAGAAAGGTTTAAAATACATTTCCATTTAAAAATTAAATAAAGAATCTTTCATCATTCCCTTTCCTTCTAGTCACTTGCCCTTCATACTTTGTTCAGTCTGGCTTTTAGAGAATTTTAAGTACATGAAAGCCTTCCACCTACATTCCATCTCACTCTTTCTGCTCTTCTATCCACGTGTGATAGCGTAGAATTTTCTTGTCAGTGAGCAGCAATTATGTGACATCCTTCTTGCTATAATTCCACTTAACAGTCTTTAGTAGATCTGCTGTGAACTGTGTCCACCGTGAGTGTTGTTGCATTTTCAATATCATTTAAAAACTGACAAGTTTTTTTGCAAGATGGTACATTAATATTACTTTACAACTCTTGTTTTTATGGACAAATTAATGGGTGAAGAGAGATAACCTGAGATTTAGGACAAATAGATATTTTTAGCCAAATGCAATGCCTCATTGGCTTAACTTTCAAGTGTCTTTCTTCCAGAGTGGAATTCAGAATGTTGTGTTCGGATTGAAGAGTTCAAACCCAGGGAACCAAAATGAGATATCTCAATATGGCATCTGGTACATCCTCGATACTGAGCATTGTCAGCCTGCAGCTGTCTAGAGCTAATCACTAGGGAACTGAGGCAACTGAAGAGTTTTGTCTGATTTCTTAGTTAACATTGTTCAAGGCTGAAAGGTGAAATTCTAGATCCCACTTACAGAGAGAAGAAAAGTGTTTGTGTGGGGTAGTAGTTCAGATACTGTCTTGGCAGCAGGGATTTCTGAATTCTGGTGTCTGTTCCCAGCTCTATTCCTCTTTTTAACCCACTGACCATTCAATTAGACAGTCCTACAAGTAGAGGCTGGAAGCAATCCCTGCTTCTTTCCATCAAACTAGCTACAGGTCAGACTTGTCTTCAGAGTCATGCAGTGATTAATTGGGACTTGGAGGATTGTAAGTACTCTGTCTGGTGCTCCCATCCTCATTTTGAACGTGGAGCTTTGTTCCTGTTATGCAGCCAGACTTACGTTGCTAACGTCTGCTTGTCTAGCACAAAGCACCACGCTGAGGCAGGTAACTAGCAAAAATTAGAGGCATATCCTTCTGTGTTTCTGATCTTGAGTTGGTGAAATTTTTCCTTTAGAATGCATGCTATAAATACACAGAAGAAGAGTTGTTGTTCCTCATAGCTACTCTGATGGGTTATTTATTTGCCTTTTCTGCTTATGTCTGTACATCTAGTTTTATTAAGTCCTTTAGAAGCAATCTCTTTTTCAGGAACAGAACTTCATTTGTTAAACTTTATGTTAGAAGGATGGGTGCTAGGCCATTCACTTATGTCACTATTAAGCTCAGTAAGTACATTCAATCAGAGTATAACTTGAATTTTGGAAAATGGGTTTAATCAGAAAGTTATCCTGCCTTGATGCAACCAAAACGAGATGGAAAACCCATCCTTCTGTTTGTGCTTGTTCCAGTGGTTAATCACTCTCACTAGTATAAATGTGTCTTTTTACTGTAATTAGTTTCGCTTTAGGTTCAATCCAGTGCTTTTACTCTCTTCTGCTAGATTAAAAACCTCTCTGAATCTGGCATTTCCTTCCCAGAGTGACTTCTCAGTCCTGTTGATATGATGAACAGATTGAGGTCTTAATGATTCCAACTGTAAAACATTTCTTCAGCTCTCCTATCCTTTTTGTCCATCTTCTTGCTCTGTTTTTTTCTGAAACTTTACAAATGTGACCAGCTGGAGTGTCTTCGGCATTGTAGCACTGCCGCCACTAATGTCACTTGAAAAGCAGAGTTACTCTTTGGTCCTGCTGCTTCCTTGTTTGCATACCTCTACTTTTTGCTGATCATTATACAGGGGGTCCTGCAGTGTTTGTTGCTTACACCTTGTTGATCTGTTTCCTGGGTACTTCAGGAAAAGCATAATTGGTGTTTTCCAGCATGGGTTCTGTAAGTATGGCAGGTATTTTTTGATCACAGATGTCTTAACTTTGTGTTTTGTTATGAAACGTGTTATGTTTGAATAGACCCAGTTTACCTGTTGTGTCTGGTCCTGCGACTTCCTTCTTAGATTTTATTGTTTCATCAGTCTTTCTCCAGATTTGTTTTACTTTCTGATCATTGATAAAAATATGGCATGGCACTTGGCATAATAAGATCCATACCAAGGGAAATACAAACTTCTGGAAATCCAGTCTCAAACTATCTGTGAACTTGGTGAAAGTGGGAAGTGCACTGGGAATTAATTGCATTTGTTAACCTGTCCTTCCAAGTTAGCCCAGGGAGCTATGAAATCTCCTGATAAGCATACATAGCGAAAGATGCTTTTTTCTTTAATGTATTAAAGTTGCTATTCTCTAGCTGAAGTCAGTGTGGCATTTTACACTCTCTTAGCTACGGACAGACACTTAATTTTTGTAACAATTTAGAGGTGGGAGAACTGGGCAGCATTTGCAGATGTGGCAGATAAGAGTAGAGACAAAAAAAACCCACCTCACAAACCCACAAACTTGATAGCTATTGTTTGCTTAAAACCTCTCCCATGTAGTGAGGAGCAAGGCTGGCTGTGCATAGAGAGGCCTCTGAAGGAGGAGGAAGTCGGGCTGTACCCTTACCAGTTAGGCCTGTAGCACACAGTGGAGAGTTAACTGACTTTTTAAATTCCCCTAGGACAAATTTCACTTTAAAGTGATAAGGTGAGTGGTCAGAAGTCAGTTCTGTTCAGTACCCTTTTTGGGATCAGAAATACACTGATTGTAAACTTCCAATGAAATGCAAGAGGTGTTTACTGACCTGCACAAATATTTTGGACTTCTACATACATTCATTTGTCTAAGTGATAGGTAGTAGAATCTGCTGACATTCATGATAATAAGGAGGTATGCTGAGGCACAGATAACTGTAAAGATCCAACTGTGCTGAGTCCAGTGGAATTTCTACTTTAATTTAAAAATGACCAGTATTAAGGGTCAAAAAGAAGTTTTCAACTGAATTGCATGATTCCTGTTATTTGGAAGGTAATCTTTGCAGAGAAAAATGGTAAATAATCCAGTATTGGCAGCATTAGTTAGTTAGGCTTTATCTGTATGTGAAAGCAAAATGATGCAGGAATTTATTTGTCTTTCAGTTCTTCTACAGTGTTGCATTTAAAAAAAGTTTTCTGTTCATCTGCTTCTCACTTTATCTTGCAGAACTTGCAGGAGTTAAGTATGCAGTCAGAGCCGTAGCTTTTGTTCAGACCTGAGCCCTCCTGCACACACTTAGCCTGAGGCTTTCAATTGACTTTCAGATCTATAAACACTTCCTACTCCTATTGCAAAGATGGGAGAGTTGGGAAATAACTGATGTAAAAGGAGCTCAGCAGTCACAAGTTATATACAAGCCACCAGCCCTTGTAAAGATGCAGAGGCTTGGCGCGTGAAGAAACTTGAGGACTTGTGTGGTCTTATATATGTGGTAACATTTCCAACACTCTCTGTTGAATGAAGGACACGTCTGCTGAATTCAGCAGGTGGCACTGCTGTCAGGCCTCTCCAGAGACCCCTTGAATTGCATGACGGGAAATGAAATGTGTAGCAGCTCAGC
>JAVKLA010000214.1:0-13596 GCA_034782735.1 Sagittarius serpentarius
GCTCACCGCAGGGGGGTTGGACTAGATGGCCTTTGATGGTCCCTTCCAACCCAAGCCATTCTATGATTCTATGATTTCCATGCCCTGTTGCTCCATTCAGTGAGAATCAAAGTGTAAGTGACCTGTCCCTCTCCCCTTCAGCTTCTCCTCCACCCCAGAGAGGGCCCAGCAAAGGGCCATGTCCTTTAGATGCGGTACAGATGCTCAAGGAGGGTGGCTCAGCGCAGATAGCGGCAGCTTGAACTTTTGGCTTTGCTTTTTGACCACAGCGCCTGTAACTTCAGGAAAGCAGGTTTCCTCCTCTCCGCTGCTGCTTGATTTCAGTTCAAAAAAGTGACATGGCCCTGGTGCTGGCCACTCTACTCAGAGGCACGAGGAACAGTGATGGTGTATCACCCCATAGCATGTTCAGTGGCCGATCTCCAGGGGAGCCCTGTGGGTAGAAGATCTGGGCTTGCCTCCTGAATTGCTTTGGTCAGCAGCAACAGGGACCGAGGTGATCATCAGCCTGAGGGGCAGGGCTCTGTCCCAGAGGGAGCACCCCAGGCGGGTTTCGATGGTGAAGGAGCCCGGCAGCACCTGTCTCCGGCTGCCCCAAGAGGAGGGCAGCCTGCCCCGTGGGGCTGTCCACCACCCTGTGGGGAATTCAGCGCCCAGCACCCACTGGGTAGGTTTTGTGCGCACTCCCAGGGACAAACACCCCAGTGCCAGGAGATGCTGGTCCCCCCAGCACAGCAGAGAATGCTGCCTGTGCCCCAGCTTGTGGGGAGCAGCCTGCCCTCCCAGGCGCCGCGCAGAGCATGGCATGCCAGTACCCAGCGTCCCCCGGCTCCGGCTCCCTGCGAGAGGAAGGCAGCTGCAGGCTGCATTGCAAAATTATGCGTGGGCAGCTTCTTGGCTACTCACAGGATAAGCAGCTACTGCTTCAGCTCCCTCAGGCTTTCACTGCAAAGCCTGTGCCAGGGGCAGCTCCATTTGCTGTCCTCAACTCCTCGGCTTCACAGGCCATGCAGGGGAGGAACCGGCTGCAGGGAAGACGGCTGTGCGGGGGCTGCCAGTGGATTTCCCCGTTATCTTTCCTCCACATGGTGTCTCAACAACTGGCTGAAAGGACACTTGGCACTTCCAGTACCTGCTGCGGGGCAGAGCTGCCCTGTCCCTGTTATGCAGGGGCCAGTGAGACCACATCCCCATGCTCACCAAGCAAAAGCAGCTGTCGCAGGACCAGCTCAGAGGTGCCTGGGATGCCCCAGGAAAGCAGCTGTGCCTGGAAGACAGGACAGCTACAAACGCCCTTTCTTTCCCAACCTATGAAGCGAGGTGGGCATTGCACCCCATTTGCTGCATGAGACCCAGGCCAAGAGCTTGGGACAGCATTTGGCTTCAGCTGCCAACCCACTACTGCTTTGCCCATAGAGGGACCAAAGCCATTAGCATCCCCCAGGCCCTTCCAACGGCCTCCTGCAGCATCCTAGCCTCAGCTTCTGCCATAGTGGAGCTGCCCAGTCCTTCCCCAGGTGATCTCCATGGGATGCTGCATGAGCTGATTAGACACCCCCTTGGGCACACAGCTCCTGTGCAAGGTGATCAGATGGACTCTGTCGTACCAGTTTTCCCCGCAGGAGTCCACCACAAAGGGCCGGGGGGAAGGAACAGGCACCCTCCCCACAGGTGGGCTTGGGTGCTGCTGAGCTTTTGCCGTAAGAGCTGGGCCAAATCAAGTGTCAGCACCGTTTGGAGAGTGGGGCGCTCCCTGGAACTGATGTTTTACCCCCTTCAGCTCACAGCTCATCATGGACAGCTTTTCACATCATCTAGCACCTCCTTGCTGACATCTCCAGGGAATGCACACCACCTCATCCTCACACAGCATCATCTGAGGTACCTTCACACAGCAGCAAATGCACTGTTCATAAGGGTTGTTTATCAGACCTTCTGACAGCAGCCACCACCCTCACTAACATGGGGCCTCTGAACCGATGGGTTTCCAGCTCCATCTGCCAGCAGTGGGAGGTGCAAACACCCACCACCAGTACAGCAAGGGTCAAGGAGTCAAGGGCTGGACAACCAACGCGTGAGACAACCACGCAAGGAAAATGCTCTGCAAGTGTCTCCCACGTCCCTGCAGCCTGGTTCTGACATGCCAGCCTGGAGTACTGAGCAGAAGCCACTCACCTTCCCCATCCCAGCAGTCCCAAGGTGAAGCCAGAGCCCCCCCACGCTGAGCAGCAGGGCAGGGGCAGCCCCAGCCAGCGTCGCCTGTGGCGCAAGCTGAGTCACCGCTGCCGCTCAGCACCGCTCGCCCACGCGCCTCGTCCCTGCAGGAAAGGCAACACCAGTGCCAGCAGCATCAAGGGCTCGTTGGCACCGGAGACGGGGTAAAAGCATCACGCAAGCCCTGTGATGGGCTGTGCAGCTTCTCCTTTGGGCACGTGCTCCGACCTAGGGACATGTTGGCTGCACCAGACCCTGCTCCGCAGGCAGGGTTTGAGTTCAGCTGGCTGCCAACGGCTGCGTGGGACCGGTCAGGTCTGGGACACTGAGGCCACCACTCCCAGCCCATGCCGCAGGGACAGAAATTCAGGCATGGGGAAGAGGCAACTGGTGGAGCAGCTGCCAACACGTGCGCACATCACCAAACAGGGAGCGTGACATGCTTATAAAACATGTTGCAGGAAACCCAAGCACAGGCAGGAGAGAAACGCAGGCAGGTACAGGCAAGAGCCCTGCAGGGCCATCTGCGGCCAGCAGCCCCCGAGACTCACCTCACTTTTCACAGGCTGGGGTCTCTTCCCAAGCTTCACCTCCAGGAACTGGAGTGGTGAGATCATGGCCCCGATGTTGCGGATGTCAGCGTACTTCAGCTCCTCGGTGGTCAGGGCTGTGCTAGGTAGTCCTGTCAAGGGGCCGAGCCCAGGCAGCGCACCAGCCGTCAGGGACGGGTCGGGGATCTGCCCTGGCATCATAGCAGGGGAAACAGCTTCTAAGGCTGGAGGGAGAGTGAGACACAGCCCATTACAACCCAGCTACAAGGCCTCACGACACAGCACAAACCAAATTTATTCTACAGTCCCATCACCTAACAGGGTGCCAACGAGGGAAAGCAGCCGCTCTTCCTCAGGGATGGCAAAGGCAAAGACTAAGCAGAACCTGGGTGACAGAAACCGAAATATATGAATCCTGCTAAGAAGGATATGCTACTGGTGTGTAGATCAGGAAGGGAAGAGACCTGAGAGGCAAAGCACCAGAAGAACAGGAGCTAGCTGCAATGACAGTGATGTTGTCCCATGGACTACCGGTTTTGGCACACTTTTCTCTGGAGTGCAGAAGATCAAGGTTTGTTCTTAACTGAGTTTTGATTAATGTGCAGGTTATTAGGACAAGAAGAAAATGGCACAAAGAAGACCATAATGTGCCTTAGGCTGGATTTCTTCTGGGCAGGTTCAGCCCGCTGGTCAGGGCTGGGACACGGCACATGGGGACCAGAGGTAAAACCGTGAGAGAAAAACTTGCCACTGAACAAACATCTCCCAGCACAGACACAAGGAAGCAAAGGCTGGAGGGGAGGGGAAATGGAGCAAGGTGCAAATGGCTTCTTCTATCAGGAAAGAAAAGAAAATTGCAGCGCAAGTGAGAATAGGATTGGGATAAACTTTGGCAAGTCACTTATAGACAGAAGAAAAGGAGTTACCAGGAAACATGAAGAACAAACGGCTAAGAGACAAAGAAATAATATTTTACCTAAAATGGGAAGCCCATAGAGCTGGAGCTGTTCTATCAGCCAAAAAGCAAAGGGAGCAGGTGGTTGTCGGCTACAGCGCAAGTACATCCCTGCTTGTGTAACTGGCCTGGGACACTCACAAGCGACCCAGTTACAACATGCAGAGTCAACTTCTGTCCACACAGCAACCATTTCCCCCCATCCTCAACTCAACCACACGTCCCAGTGCTCGTGCACCGCTCTCCTTGCTCTGTCCAGCCAGACTGGTCCCAGCACACTCCAGGACCCTCCAGGCATCCACCCCATCCTGCCCCTGCGCCAGGAGGCACCCACGGGGCGGGGAGAGCGACCAGCGATGTCAGTAAAGAGAAAGAGCCTAATGGAGTGGACCCAACATCTCACTGAGCAGCCTCCCGCAACCACTAGAGCCAGTCACAAGGCAGGATTCAACGAGCAGTTGGGCAAACCCATGGAAGAGGTGTCCCCAAAGGACCATCAGTCTGCACAAACTCCTGGAAGCTCTGACAGCACCAACTGCCACAGTGAGGAGGTGCATTAATTGAGGGATAACATGCATGTGCCCTGCTCTTTCCAAAGCATCCTCTCTCAGCCGCTCAGAGACCAGGGAACAGGCAATGCAGACTTTTGGTCCAGGCAATACAGCTGTGCTAAGCAGAGGCACACACACATTGTCAAGCCAGCTGCCACAGTTGCTCAGCACTTGCCATCCTGGGGTGCAAATCTACATCAGTACCAGCCTGAAAACTCGAGTAAAGCTGCATGTCAGATAGGACTGTTGGATCACAGAGACACAGAACAGCTGAGGTGGGGAGGGAGCTCTGGAGATTGCCTGGTCCAACCCCCCTGCTCAAGCAGGGTCAGTGGGAGCGGGATGAACAGGCTTAATCATGACAAGCAGAGAAGTTAAGGATTTCTTGGCACTGGCAGATCTCTTTACCCAGGATATTGTTTGGTGTATTTGTTAATGTGAAGGAACAGCAGATGAGCAGCGGAAGGAAAGGAAAGCCAATCATACAGGTTAGTCAAGGGTAGAGAGGCTAATGCAAGCTCCACAGCTCCCAGCACAGGTACTGTGCAAGCCATACTGGCATGACAGACAACGGGATTTGCATCGGAGAGGACCTACAAGCTGCAATACGCTGTGAGCTGTCATACACTCTCATCTGCCATCGAAGAGGTCGAGGTGTCAGCACGAGATGTCCCCTGGCAGAGTTTGCTCAACAGACAGCAGTGGTGACCAATGGAGCTTGAGAAAGAGCATGGAAAGCAAATGCAGGAAGACCATGACCGTAAAGAGGTGGTGAGCAGGAATCAAGCCCTCTGCTCCGGTCATCCTTCAGGAGGAGAGACCAGAAAGAAGAGAGTGGGCCAGTGCTCAGCAGTGCTGGTATGCAGTGGGAGGAAGCTGGGGGAGGTGATCTGCACAAGGACATTAAAGCCTGAAAAGGAGAGGATGGGAAAGACAGGAGAGATCAGTAAATTCTGAAGTGAAATGATACTACCTGATGAAATTGAGTTCCGCCCATTTGGTGACAGAGAGAAAAAGAAAATACTTGGTAATGATACTTGACCTCAGAAAAGACTATGCATCAAATCGTTGAGATTGCAAGGACTTAAACTGATCCAAAGTATTCATTCTTCCATAGCGACCTCTAAACCAGACAGCTGTAATTCCACATCTGCAGCGATTGTCTTGTACCATGTCAGGAGATGCCCACTCACAGCACGGCTCTGAAGCTGCACGCTACCCCTCTCCCCTTCCTTCAGGCCCATACACAGCTAAGATGCTTCACTCCTCCAGAAACCAGGCACCATTCTACCCTAGGCAGCACTCCAGACAAAAAAAAGTTATTTGGGGACTGTGCCTAAATCCCTACCATCTTCCTCAGAGACTGTCCCGCTCCAGCAGGAAAGCACCGGCTCAGTGAGGTGGCAAGGCAAAGGAGATGTGACTCCAGAAGCTCTTCCCAGGACATACTGCCACGAGGCTCAGCTGCATGAAGTTAAATTCAGTCTACCATTTTGGGATAGCTGCATGCACTGCAGAGCTAGCGACTTCCCAGCCGCTGCCACTAAGACGACGTGCTGCGACACTGGGGAAGAAGCCTGCCAGCAGCAGTGCGCCCTGGGCCAGCTGCTGCACACCCCCTCACCAGCAATCCCACAAACGTCTATCCCCAGCTTAAACAGTTTGAGCTTAAGTAAAAAAAAACAACAAAAAAAAAAAAATCAGTAGCTAAAGTATATGAACACCCTCTTGAAGTCTCCCTCCTGCTAATACCACGGGTGAGCTGCTATGGCACACACTGATTTGGGGCCCTGACCCACCCTTTCACAGGCTTCAGGCTGGGAACTGACTTGAGCCCAGCACTGGATGCCTAAATCCATTCTGGACTTGGGGGACCTGGTTTTAGTTTGTTGTCTTCCATCACGACACGTAGCTGACAGCACCCAGATGCTGGGCTGGACAGTCCAGGTCCTCAGCTAGAATGAATTCAGGGTCACTGTGATTTTAAGGAGGGAGGAGAAATCTGTTCTCCAGACTGTGGGACTACCTGGCCACCGAGCACCCCCTCTGCATTCCTGAGCCTGGGGCAGCTCCCCAGGGACAACTGGCTAAAGATTTGAGAAAATACTGTGTTTTCTCTGGCTCACTTTTTCCCTCTACCTCTTTGATCTGGTAGCTTAATATGCCTTGACATAGCCTCTGAACCACTGTGACATCAGGCACAGGCTGGAGTGAAGGAGCTGGCCCAGTACTTACGATGCTCTAAAAACTTATTCTAGATCCAGGGACTGCATTGCCAAAGCCCACATCATAGCTGCATCAGTGTAAACTAAACCTAAACCTAAAGCTGTTCAGACCAAAGCACCAGGAGCCACCTGGAAGAACATGAACGTGCACATTAAGATGAGCCGAGAACTAGGTGGCAAGGGAGAAAGGGACTTCTACGAGCGAGATCTTGCTCAGGCGTCAGGAGGCTCAGGAGCACATGGAGAACTGCCAAGAGTCAAGCTGAGTTAGACCTTGGAGAGGAACGTAAAACTGTTCCCAGCAGGGTTATAACCACGGAAATGAGAAGGGAATGAGGAGAGATGCCATCCCTCTCTGCAGAGCAGGGGTGCAGTGACAGATCACCCTGCCCAGCCCTCGATGCCCCTCAGCCCCAGGCACTGTCACTCCCTGCTGATCGGAGGGACTCTCTTGTTCCACTCCTTTTGCCTCTTCCTCCTGTAAGAGGATTTCCTTTCATGCCAAGTCCCAGATACTTTCACCTTCTTTTCTAGTTAATGCTAGAGGTAAGAAGTTGTACTTCAATCGTGTCAAAAAAGCCAAGGCATGTAATTCTATTTAATACTTTGGTCTTCTTCCCAAGGCCGTTACCCTGGAAGACTTTGACATGCCTGCCTACAGCTCCAGCACATCTCTACGATATTTGCATGGTAGGGCAGAAATAACTTTGAAGTTCAAGAACTGAGTTTGACTTTTAAGTTGCAGTTTTTCAATAGCCATATCTTGCTGGATGGGGTGAATATGGCTGGTGCCTTGCCAATCCCTAATTCCTTTCTGGATATTCCCTTGCAGTGTTTATTATTCCTAAGGCACATGAACCAACTCACCTCTGTATTCCTTCACTTTCTAACACAGCGCTTTAGCTGGGATTCTTAATTATCAGTTATGAAAAGAAAAAATCTAATAACACAGTCTTTTTCCCTCAACGCTAGGCAGTCTTTCAACGTCTTCTTACATGAGCTGAGAAACATTGTGTCTTCAGTAAAACCTAGCTTTCTGGTGTCCTGCGGCGAACCACACAATTCCTGCATTGTATCAGCTATGCTTTTTCACATAATGAAGCCAACAGCAAAGCAAAGCAGTGAGGGGAAAGAGAACGTGCAGTCTTACATCTGACACCGGGATCTGCATGATGCCAGCTGCTCAAGTTTACATTCGCCGTAGCTGTGGCTTCTGCGCTGATGCTATTCATCATTTCATGCCACGACATCAAGATGCTCCAGAGTGAATTAAGAGACAGAGAAGGCTTTCTTATAACTTTCAGTTCAGCGATTAGCAGCTTGTGTCATTCAATGCTCTCTTCAGCAACTATCCTCGCAGCAAAAATCTGGTCAACACGTGATTTCATGGGTCAACATTCAGTTTGCATTTCCTTAGCTTTGCCTCTACACTCCCCTTGTTCTGGTTCAAATACTGTAACACAAGACTTGACCTTTTGCTGAAATGTCTGTAAACGCTCCTAATTATTGCAGTCACTTTTGCATCCTCACTTTGGCACTGTTCTTGTTGTGGTGTCGGTCAGCCTTGGGTCAAGCTCAGTTATTTTATCAGCAGTCTCATCCCCAAAAAGCTGACAACAGTACAGCTTCCTTTGCTCACCTTGGTTTTGCTGCATCTTTCCCATGAGCGACAAGTGTTTCTGTGCTTTGTCCCCCAGTTATGTCCTTATGGTCAGCAGTCTGTGACACTGGTTGATTTAGTGTTTCTTACAGGCAGCGCCCATTACTCATAGTTTTTCTCCTGTTGCCAGGGTCTGTTATCTTCTGGAGCCCACAACCTACTGGGAAGAAGCTTTACCAAGTTGTTACCATCCCATACAGTTGCTCAGCTTCCTCGGTGAAACTGTACCTGCATACACCCTCCTACTTTTTCTCCTGCAGTTCTAATATTCGTTTGCTTGGGTTTTTTTTTTTCCTTCCCCTACTGATTTTGCTGTAGCTTTTCCTGGGGACGCTTTTTGTTTCGTTTGTTTTTTGTTTGTTTTTTTTTTTGAAGAAGCTCATGTTTGCACAGCAGTTATGGCATAAATCTAACGTGCATAGGCATAATCCACATAACCCAGTGTCCCCGGGGGCTTGTACTTTGGTTGCTAGCCTGTATTCACACCCCTCCTGCCACCTCTTCAGTGCTATTCTTACGCACAGACTAAAACTGGCACAGGAATGCCTACCTGTGTTGAAACCATACATTCATTTCCCTGTGCAGAAACGGCCTTAGTTTGTAGCCACTGTTTCCCCAGGACCATCCTATGCATCCTCGCTTATGCAGAGGTGCTGTCTGCTTCTTTATAAACCCGATGCAGTTGCTGCTGCTGTGCCAACAGCATCACCGTGCAGAGAGGACCACAACAGCCCAAAGCAGGCTCTGACAGGCACACTTCAATTTAAATTGCCATTCCTGTCTTATCTCTGCTGTCAGCTTCCGTGGCAAGAGTGAGGGCTGTTTGCAACCTTATTTTCAATTTTGCTGTCTATAAATCATGGTTTCTTCCAACATAAGCTATTTTACACAGTCTGACATCTGCAATGGTTGATCCAAGTACCCTTCCAATGCTCAGAGAGCCAGTCTAGCACCTAATATTGCCAGCCAGCAGATTCCGACACTCTGTAAATACCAGCATGTTTCTCTTTTGCCCATGTTAAGCGCCGTGCTAAGGCAAAGTCTGTCCTACCAGCCCTTCTCCATGCTGCTTGCAAAACCAAGGCCGTGCTTGCCTGTTGTACTCTCACTCCAGGCTCGACCTGGGTGCCTGCCATTACTTGTCAGCTGCCACGCATCGGAGCACCGTCACCATACAAGCAGTCTTTGGTCTCTTCATCAGTGTGTTAGCACTTAACATACTATCGCCATTTGTATGTACTCTCTTGGAGCACCTAAGTCACAGCAATGGGCCTTTCATCTGCTCCTGGCCAACAGGCAATAATTCTGCTGTGGGGATCAGAAGTAGTGCTACCATCCATGAGAAGCAACTTCTGGTTCCTTAGATTTTACTACAGCTTCATTGTCATTTTTTACTTTTTTTAGCTCCTGGCTATCAAGTTCACTCTGCCTGTATGTCATACACTGCATCTTTCTAGTTCCTTCTGCTGGCAGAAGGATGATTTATATGAAAGCCCTTTCCTGACATCCCAACTTCTCATGCCCCAAGAATGTAACTTCCTAAACAAAGACGGGGCAGTTGGCTATCACTCCTCTGAAGCACAGAGCCACTTGCTTTTTTCCATCTGGACTCTTCTGGCTGGGGAGACTGCAGGGTACTGAGGGTCACTGGAGCCTACAGATCTTCTTCCACTGCAAGGTTCTGCCCCCAGTGAGTGCCAAGTTAAGCACGATGAAGTTGAAGGCAGAAAGCCACTACCCCATATTCCCAGTGCCACAAGTACCTAGCCATGCAATTACAGTTTTCTTCTGTTGTCTAAAATGCGATACTCTTCCATTCCCACACAAGCGCTATCTGCTCTAGATGCGTCCAGTGCATCTAGTTTTGAGCAGTACCTTACAGCAGGTCACCCCATCTCCTGTCTAGCTTCTTCTGGTCTGCATTTTTAAAAGTAGTAACTTGCAGTGCCAGTGCCAAAGGCCACACTGATCAGCATCAAAGTTATTTGCCAACCATCAGAACACAGCAGCAGCCAAGCCCTTTGGTTGTAACCAGTCTTTTCAGATAGCCATGCAGTACTGCTGGCAAACATGGACTTCAACAACAGCCACTCTGCGTTCATTCATTCATTCATCTACCAAACCTGTTGATGCCAAGGAACCCACCACCTGTAGTGTACTGAAGAGCTGCAGTGACATCCACTGGGAAAAAACTGTGCATGCCCCCTCTTTACCAAGGACCTAACATAACTTAGTGTTTTATGGCATCAGGGAGATTCCCCTTTATTTAAAGGCCAGTTTAAGGCATGATCACAGCATGGCTTACCAAGTGCAGAGCTGCAGCATGCCACCTCAGTATGCTAGACAGCATAGTACTTCACTACCTCCGCACTCCACTTCCATCCCAAGAGGGAGAGACAGCTCCTACAACCAGGCCCTGAGTTTGCAGGGCCAAAGAATCATCTGTGCCCTTCCCGCAGACACCCCCAGCTGCTGCCCTTGCTGTTCCCTTCCTCCCATGGGCAACCCTGTGTGGTGGGAGAAGAGCTGCAGGGTTTGTGAACACCTGTATGTATGATGTCCCATCCCTAACTCCCAAGCTTCAGTGAATGGACTGCAGGGCCACAATGCTGAAGAGAGGAAGGAGCTGTGAAGGACAGTTCCTCAGGATGTGTAAGTCTAAACCCTTTTCATGAGTGGGAACAGTCTGGCTCAGTCCTACACATCTAGTTTCACGCAGATGGCAGGAGGAACATCCAGCTCACTCACTGACAGAAGGCTATGAAAAGCTTTCTGAAATGCTTTCTGGAATGCAGAGAGCCTTGCTGCCTCCCTCTTCTCCATCAGGGAGGCACACAGCTCCCTACACTGTACCCACAGGGCAGCCCAGAGCAGACAGCCTCTCCTTGGCAGAACTGCAGTCTTGCAGCCCCCCACCCAACTGAGTCCCACCATCAGGCCCCCACACTTGCCTGTCTGATGTTTTCACTCCTCATCCCCATTACGAGGAAGGGGGATACTGGTCCTCCAGCCCTCAGCTTTAGAAATACCCCCCCCTTTGCCATTAGCAAAGCAGTCAGCTCACAGTCCTTTTTCCCTGAGCATTTTCTTCCATGCCTTCACAGGGTAGTAAAAAGCTCTAGTTTAGCATTACACTGCCCCCACCACTGCAATGCAGCGATTGACTTGTAAGCAACCTGTGACAGCGGGGTTTTCTACAGCACCTAGCATAGCAAGGCTCCTCTATTGCAATAATTAACTGCAATAACTGCAAACAATTGCAATTAATTCTCACAGTATTATTATTAGAGATTGCAATTAATTCTTTATGGCAGACATTTCATAACGCTGCACCACCCACTGGACGGCAGTACAGAGCAGGAAGGTAAAAGCTATCCTCTTGCTGCCTGAAGCAGCTCAAAGGGATTTGAGGAGGAAGGAGTATCCTGGTCTGAGCTAGGCTGCAGCTCAGACACTGAGGTTAGTGACTGACTTGTTGAAATCCCCCAGGACCTTCCATGACCACATGTGGTCAGGGCTGGAATCTTCTTCAAGAAGACAACCCTACTCCAGCACAGAGCTCTGCCCTGAGGGGCCAAGGATAGCCTCAGAGATGAGAGGCCCCCTCCCTACAAATTCCTCAAAATTATGCCCTGAATGCCAGGGTCATCCACAAAGACCTCTAATCCATATAAAGACCACCTCTGGCTAGTTTGCAACAGCCCTGCTCAGCTGAGAGGCCCATATGAACCTTCAGCTCCCTGGCTGCATGTTAAAATAGCCTGCAATGTTTGGATTGATACTCTGGACAGTCCAAGTGACTGAGAAATCCATGCAAGCAGCCAAAGATAGATGGCATCAAGTTTGCCGTGCCCCCTCCTTGCCGCACTGGCACTGCAGGACACATGTAGGCTGGCAAGGGGCTCACGCCACACACCATGACTCTGCCTCCCTTGCTCTTGGGGCCGGGTCCACTGGGAACAGCCTACTGCAGTGAAAAGAGCCTCTCAACAGCTTCACACTCAAGACGCTGCGTGCTGCCAACTACCTGGCCCAGGCAATGCAGCTGAAGTAGCAGACACTAGCACGGGGAAGAAGACAGCAGAGCAGATGCTCAGTGCTGCCTGCGCTTGAGCAGCCTAGTTGGACACACTGCTCAGATGGAGAGGGCAGGAGGCAAGAGGTGTGAGGGAGTATCTACTTTTCCTTGGCAGTGACAGCAGCACAGAGACCTTTGCATCCTGTAAGGAGGGAAACGCTCAACAGTCAGCCATGAAGAGGAGGGAGAAGCATCCATAGCTGTCTCAGCAAGGAGACAGAGGCAGCAGCCTGCATGTTAACTCTCAGCGGATCTTGTTAATCCCCCAGACCCCAGGAACCTGGGACAACCAATCGCTGCTTGACACAGGGACGGTTTGGACGGTGGCTCCTGTACACACCCACTCATCCCCCAAATGGGCAGGTTTTTGCTTTTTTTAAATCACTAGGAGTCATACTAAGAATTTGAACTCCAATGACTGGCATTCCCAGATGTCCCCACGCAAGCACTCTCAGTGCAGACTCTGGCAACAGCCTCCAGATAGAGTTTTTAATGCAAGTTTTCTCGAAACTAGCTAAAAAATCCTGGTCTGAGCTGCAGAAGCATTTGCTTCTGCTGAGCTCTCAGAGTCCAAACACACACACACGCACACACACACAGTTTGGCAGTGGTTGTGTTCCAGGGCTGGTAATACAAGCCATGGAGCAGGCTGCCAAGACAAGCAAGAGAACGAGCCAGGCCCCGTTTCATTGGCCACCATACGCTGCATATGGCCCTGGAACCAGCCAGCACAGTGTTCTCACCCTCCTTGAAGGCATAGGAGACCCTGTGTTTTCAAATACACCTCCACAGGGCCTTCATTAAAGGAAAATGGAAACATAATGTGGCTCTTGCTCTCTTGGTATTTCTCCCTTTCCCCCAATTTGCTCTCAAACCTATTTCCCTCCCATGGAAAAAGAAAAGTGCCTCCTGGAGCAGAGCATGCAAAAGAATGCAACTTCCATTCAACTCCATGCCTGACTGCTAAAGCGGACTTGGGACGGAGGGGTGGGGGAACCTCCGGGCCCCCTTTCCTGCCCAGGGCCCCGCGGGCTGGAGGCACGGCTCGTCGCAACCCCCGCCCCCCCCCTCCCCCCCCCGCCGCGGCACAAACACGGGGGCCGGAGGGACTCCGGACCCCTCACCTGCGCGCCCGGCCGACAGGTGAAGCGGAGGCAAGGGAGGGCACCCGAAAGCGGGGAGAGGCCGCTCCCCACCGCCCCTGCCGCAGATCAGTGCGGGGGTAGCAGCCCCGCGCCCGGTACCCCCGAAAGGCAGCCCTAGCCCCCGCGCAGAGCTGGGTGCGGGGTAGCAGCCCTGCCCCGAGCCGCCTGTGCCGCTCTGCCCGCCCCCCCACCCCGGAGGGTCTCCCCACACCTCCGC
>JAVKLA010000215.1:0-13576 GCA_034782735.1 Sagittarius serpentarius
CGCGGCCAGGAGAGCTGACCCAAACTGGCCAAAGGGGTATTCCATACCAAGGGTCGTCATGCTCAGCAATAAAAGCTGGGGGTGGGGGGAAAGAGGAGGAGGGCTGGGGCATTTGTTATTAAGGCGTTTGCCTTCTGAAGCAACTGCTATTGGTACTGAGGCCCTCCTTCCCGGGAGGTGGCTGGACACCTCCTGCTGATGGGAAGTAGAGAAAAACTTTGGTTTTTTTTTTCTTTTTTTGGTTTGTTTCTGTGCACAGCCTTTGATTTCTTTCCTTAAACTGCCTTTATCTTGACCCACAAGATTTTCATCTTATTTTCTCCCCCGGTGCTGCTGAGGAGGGGGAGTAAGAAAGCAGCTGAGTGGGCACCTGGCAGCCAGCCAAGGTCAACCCACCACCTTTACTTAAAAACCAGGTCCAGTACTCTGGAGTCAAAATAAAGGCCAGGAATGACCCTTCATGCCCTTCGCATATTTGGGAAAATCTGTGTTATTAGCAAGAGAATCAAAATGAAACTGAACATAGACACAGAAAGAAATTAAGATACGATGAGATTTTTAATGGTAAAATCGTGTTTGAATTTACCCTTAATATATGAGGGTGAAGATGTTTTAGGGGGTGGAGGAGTATCCAGATATGCAGTGGGCAGCGTGAAAGAGGATGAATGAGTCAGAAATCATCTTTGCAATGAATGAAGTGATAAAATTTTCAATGACTCCTGTGGGATGAGAATTTTGTGCTGGTTTATTTTCTTAAATTTCCCCCAAGTAACTATAAGTTTCTCTGGAAAATCACCAGTTCTGAATACTTTTGTACATTCATAAAATAGATTGATATTTAATGTTTTGGGGAAAATGCATCTGTTAACATTTTCTGCAAAACATTAGTGAAAAGTATTTCCCAATTAAAGTCAGAAGTTTTCAGAAGAAGTAATGGAGGCACCATAGACATTTTCCAGAGAGTAGAAATCTCAGCAGGTGGAAAATGTTTGTTTTGTAATTAACATTATGTGGTTATTGTTAAGGGATGTGATTTTTTTTTTTTTTTTTTAAAGCTGACAATTGCAATTCTATATTTCCGTTTAAATTTTCTACTGGGAAAAAAATATTGAAGACTAAAAATGGATAGTTAGATAGATAATGATTTATTTCTCATCAAGTGTATACACTTTTCCTTTCTTTAGGCCAGTGATAATGTATGTCTGAGATGTCCTCTTTTTTTATACCATGACCCATCCTATTTTGGTACTTGTTCCCATCCCCCTCCATTATTTGTTCTCCACACAAGTCCTTGCTGCATTTTTACCAGTCTGTTCCCAAATGTAAACTAAACTTACTCTAGTAGAGTATGAGAAAATGTCCAAAAATAGCATGTCAAAATTCCCAAACACTGATATACATTATCAAAAGATGAAATTAAAAGAACCATTTCTCCCTCAGCAGCTCCAGGCAATGATGGACAACTGAAACACGTTTCTGTGTTTTCAGCAGAATCAAGTATGGCTGCATTTTTTGAGATTCAGATATTTACTTCATACATTCCTTAAATAATTATACCTATTTTTTAATGTTTTGACAGATAGTCATGAACTTGAGTTTTGCTTTTTTTTTTCTTTTTAGCCAGCATATTACTCAATGGCAGCATTATTCTGATGTATCAACTATAATATTGGTTCAAAGTATTTGCAATATTTACTTAGAAATGTGAGACAATCCTTCCAGGAATATTTATATATATATTTAAGTAAAGTTCTATTATTATTTGCTTGGCTGTGTCCTATCTTCTATCATCCCATGCCCGTGTCCCTCTACACCAAATCCTGAGTCTCTGCTTCTCAAGGCTTCCATGATTTTACCAGGCATGTATTTCTTTACACTACTTCATTGCATTAGAGACATAAATATCTCATTTTACATAGGACAACTGCTTCTTACTGCTACCTATACAAAATCATGTTTGTGCCACAAAAAGAAAAGCAAAAGTGAATAAAACTAGCCACAGACACCTAGCCGATTTAGGAAACTGCTGTCACAGCTAAATCAAGTAAAACAAAACTGATGAAAATCTTCTACATGTTTGAATACTAGCAGCTAATATCTACTGGGTTACACTGAGTTTTTGTCACATAACTCTTATTAAATTCAAATAAAGTTGTATGGCTTAATTTCCATATTGCGCTTTAAATATGTATAAGGGTTAAAAGATTATCTATGTATTTAACTCTAAGTACCCATAAGCTGATAACTTCTTTTGAGCAACAACGCTATGCAGTTCCTGTGAAAAGCCTCTTCTTATTAACGTTTTTTTTTAGAATTTGCCTTTAAAGTACTCTCAGAAAAATATCACCCTTGAAAAAGGAATTTCACCTGGTTTCCCAATCAGATAAGGTAGATGTGATAAAGATTGCAGTTACAACCTCCAAGACTGACTGATTTTCCTTATGTGGATGATGGCAGCCAACCAGGGGATCCTGAGTGGTTTACTGAGAGTAGTTTAGTCTTTAAAGGGAGAAAACTAAGCACTTCACCTGAAACTATGGTCAGGGATTTGCTTAAAAGACTGAAAATGTGAGAGCAATGGGCTTGCTGTGCTCTAAACCCTGCATTTACTAATGGGCTTAGTCATACGTACTCCACGATCGCTGGAAGAAATGACAAAGAGAGAGGTTAAGAGTATGGTCAAATTGCCTGCCATAACATTGAAACAGTTAAACAAATTCAAAGATGATTTGAGAAGCAGATTATACATAATTCTATAGAGTGAAAGAAAAAAAACCAAAGCACAAAATACAGTCATTGCTAATTTGATCTGATCCTGAGTAAAATTTGTTGTTGGCCCAAAATCTCAAGGCATATGAATTTTTGACACTGATGTCTGGTTTAAAGCATTCCTAACAATTTTTTAGTATTTTCTTTGGAGGAGGAAGAATATATTAACAATTATAACTACTTAAATTTCCCCAGAATTTGACCTTTGCTGCAGTCAAAAGTATTTTTCTGGAGGAAAGGGAACAGGCCATTCAGGCAGAGAAAAGACCATTGTGAATCTATTTAAAATCTTAATAGTCTCATCAAAATCACAGAATCATAGAATGGTTTGGATTGGAAGACACCTTTAAAGACCATCTAGTTCAATCCCGCTGCCATGGGCAGGGACATGTTTCACGAGATCAAGTTGCTCAAAGCCACATCCAACCTGGCCTTGAGCACTTCCAATGATGGTGCTTCCACAGCTTCTCTGGGAAACCTCTTGCAGTGTCTCACCACCCTCGTTGTAAAAAATTTCTTTCTTATGACCAATCTAAACCTACCCTCTTTCAGTTTAAAACCATTGCTCCTTGTCCTGTCAGTAGAGGCCTTCGTAAAAAGTGTTTCTCCATCTTTCTTATAAACCCTCATTATATGTTGAAAGGCTGCAATAAGGTCTCCCTGGAACCTTCTCTTCTCTAGGCTGAACAACCCCACCTCTCTCAGCCTTTCTTCACAAGAGAGGCGTTCCATCCATCTGATCATTTTCACGGCCTTTATCTGGATCTGCTCCAAGAGGTCTATGTTTTTCTTGTACTGGGAACCCCAGAGCTGGATGCAGTACTCCAGGTGAGGTCTCATGAGAGCGGTGTAAAGGGGCAGAATGACCTCCCTCAACCTGCTGGCCATACTTCTTTTTATGCAGCCTAGGATATGGTTGGCTTTCTGGGCTGCAAGAGCCCATTGCTGGCTCATGTCCATTTTTTCATCTACAAGTATACCCAAGTCTTTCCCTACAGGGCTGCTCTCAATCCCTTCATCCCTCAGTCTGTGTTGATATTGGGAATTGCCCTGACCCAGATGCAGGACCTTGCACTTGACCTTGTTGAACTTCATGAGATTTGCAAGGGCCCAGCCCATTCCTCCAGCCTGTCAAGATCCCTCTGGATGGCATCCTTTCCCTCTGCGTGTCAACTGCACCACTCATGTCATCGGCAAACTTGCAGAAAATACAACAAAAATGTATATAGAAAATATAGAACAAAGTTATAATTCCATTTATGTAGAAAATATACAACAAAATGTAGAGAAAATTGCATGTGTTTATCAAATTATGCTATGAATGATTCTGTGCCTGGTTTTCTTTGGAGGTCCTGTTTAATCTACAGTCCTCCCTGACTTGGAATTTTATCATCAAAGCCAAGGATGTTCTTTCACTTATAATCTCTCAACTCTGTCATACTAAATGGGTCCTTATTCCAGTTTTCTTACAATTGAAGTTATGATACTAGCCTCCACTTTGTTAGTACTAATACAAATATCTCAGGAGGCTCAACTGTGATTAGTTTCAAAGAGGGTTTATACCTTTGAGTGACACTATAGTAGAAGGTAATTAAATAACTGCTTTCTCTTCCCCCCCACCACTTTTTTCCCTTTCTTCTTTTCTTGTTTCAGACTTCTATGTCACCCCCCCAAATAATTATTTAAAATGGTAATGTCCCACAAAAAGTAGAAATTATCGTTGTTTAAAATTTTAAAATTTAAAAGTTCCTATAAGAACATTTCTTTGGCTAAACTTGGTGGTTTTATGCATAATTCTTTCAGGTCCTAGACATTTTGCTGGGAAAACAGCCCTGCCTGATTTGCAGTGTGCTCAGTTTTTCTCAATTACCTCAGCCTTTCAAGAGACTGATAAATTTTGATCTCACATCTCCGCATTTGCAGAACAATACTCCTAGAAGGGTGGGAGCTAGAAAGACTCTGTTCATAGCCGTGAGCTACACGGCCCGTCACTTCACTCTTTTACTTTGTTGATAGGGGTTTTTTTTTAACATATTTGAAACACACAAAAGGATTCTGTTGACTTAATTTTATGCCTTCAGGCAGGCAGAAATATAGAACTGAGTAAAAAGGTCACAGATAATATTAATTAAAATTTAATACAGGCATTTTCCCAGCTCTTCACAGGGCGCTTCTTTTATAAGGATGAACAAGGAAATTCTCAATAAGAAGAGTCTTCAGCTCTTCTGTAGTTTCTCCTTATGGTAGCATATGAAAGCCTAGAATGTTTAATAATTATCTGGTACTGGAAAAGCCATGTGTATTTTTTATTAGTTGGTACAGTACACATTAAGATGCCGATAAATAGAAGGTTGCAGCTAATAAGCTTTTGTAGTCTATCCTTCTTCATAGCATTGAAATTTTTTAATGTATAAAAAAATGAGGAGGGTTTTCCAACATATGAATGGAACAGAGCAATGAAACATGTAGAGTTTTCAAACATAACTGAAATAAGATAAGATTCAGAAACTAGATAAAGCAAACCCATATTTAACAAAGTGATTTTAACATGTTAACAGCATTTATTTTGATAAATATACATCTTAAAATAGTACCAAGTTTTGATATGAGTGAGAGTACATAATAAAATGGAAAACTAATGTCTTTTTTCAAATTGCAATTACTCTATTTTAGTTGAATAAATAGTATTAAACACAAATACACAAGGTGGGAGCATACGATATTACATATGGCTCTAAAAGTTAAAGTAAAAATTGAAAAAGGCATCACCTTAGTGTTTTCTGGATGCCTGTAGAACAAGCAAAAGGAACCATTAGAGAAGGCAAAGTTCTGAAGTTATCCACCCTGTAAGTGGAGGGACACTTATTCTTTGCCAAAATTAAAAGAAATACCTGTTTACTTTGGTTAATCTACCTTTTCCCTAGACACTCTGTTGCACCCTACCGCTGAGTAAGGCATATACATGACTAATTCTAGAAAAGTTAAAGACAGTAACTTTCGTCTTCCTATAATTCTCAGTGAATCTAAGCTCTAAGCTTAGAAGAAAAACTTCCAGAGATTGCTGCAGGCCTAGTGGAGATAAAAAAAGCAGAACTACATCATCTATGGAAAATAAGAAAATAATACAAGTCATTAAACAGCTGTGATAGAAATAAACCAAGAAATATCTCATAACACTTCTACTTATACGCTGTTCAACTTCAATTTCTATGTAAATGATAAGAAACCTGCATGAGGTAGTTACAGATGTGGAAACATGCATCATTGAAGAGTCTGTGAGGAATCAAAATGATAACAATATACCTAATGTGTTTCAACCTCCAAATCCTTCCATTACTAGACCATAAAACCTACCACAGCCAAAACTCTGTCAGTATGACCATCCTAAATGAAATACGTTGTATGATCACAGTGTTCCCAGGTTTACTAAACCAGCCCTTTCAGACAGTACATGTATATGTGTATACTTATTTTTGTGTGCTGTCGCTCATGAGCAAGTCGTGAGCAGCTCTTAAGTTACTGTTTATTGTTCCATTGGCCTCAGAAAGGACTGAAAAACAGATCTTAACTCAGTTACCATTTTTTTCAGTGATTTCATTTTTCAACACGTGCATCCTTTGACTTATTTGGTTTGTGTGACCTTTATCCAAATTCTTTACTAAACTATCCTTCTAAATTTCCGTTGCTTGGACTTTGATGTTTCATGTGTAGGCTGCTGCTTTTCTGAAATTTCCTGATTGGCTGCTTTTTACTTAAGTTATCTAACTTGTATAAACAAGAGTACATGAAAAAAATGAGGAATTCTCTAGATGTCTTGAGGACATAAGTGAAACAATCTTTTCAGAGAGAAATTAATCTTTACTATCTTGTGAAGTATTTTGGTTGAAAGTGTAGAGACTCCAGACTGAGGTATTCCACATTTAGTACTGAAAAGAGAATGAAAAGAGTTTCAAAAGGTTGGAAAGAAGGCATGAAAAATAAGCCATTGTGACTTGTAACACAACTTGTAATCATAGAAATATCCAAAACCAAAGAAAGGCATGAATAAAGGATTAAGACAAATCAGCAGTGGAAAGTATGATACTGACAATGATTATGAACAGAGTGCCCCAAAGAGAATACATCATAAGACAGTTCTGCTAAAACTGTTTTGGGGATTTTGTGCTACATTTGGAATTGCTCTAAATTTTCTGTCATCTATGTGATTTAGGACTGCAGCTTTTCCATCTTACCTTCCTCACTATTTGCCACATTGCCATCACTGTGACCATCGTCATCGTATTGAATCACACTGTGAACTGGTGTGCTTTGTTCTTTCAGTAATGATAAAAATTTCAGAGAGGCTATAGAATCATAGAGTCATAGAATTGCCTAGATTGGAAAAGACCTGTGAGATCATCTAGTCCAATCGTTTAACCCAGCACTGACAAGTCCCCCACTAAACCACGTCCCTAAGCACTACATCTACACGACTTTTAAAAACATCCAGTCAGTCCATAACAGGTTGTTTCTGCCATTCCTTTCTCCTCCTTCTCTTCTCCTTCTTTTCTGCTGCTCCAGTGTAGGGTTCTTCCCACAGAGTACAGTCCTCCACAAAATTCTCCCGTGTGGGTCCTTCCCATGGGGCTGCAGTTCTTCAGGCACAGACTGCTCCAGTGTCGGTCCCCCGTGGGGTCACAGGTCCCGACAGCAAACCCGCTCCAGCCTGGACTCTCCACGGGCTGCAGCTTCCTTCAGGGAACATGCACCTACTCCAGCACGGGGTCCTCCACAGGCTGCAGGCTGGGTATCTGCTCCACCGTGGAGGGGAGAACCTGCATCACCGTGGTCCTCTCCACAGACTCTGCTGCCTCTAGGAGCACCTCCTCCTCCTCCTTCTTCACTGACCTTGGTGTCTGCAGAGTGGTTTCTCTCACATATTCTCACTGCTCTCTCCCAGCTGCCGTTGCACAGCATTTTTTACCCTTTGTTAAATATGGTATCAAAGAGGTGCAACCAACATCATTGACTGGCTGAGCTTTGGCCAACGATAGGTCCATCCTGGAGCTGGCTGGATCTGGCTGTGTCTGACACGGGGGCAGCTTCTGGTGTTTTCTCACAGAAACCACCCCTGCCACTCTCCCCACCCCCAGCTACCAAAACCTTGCCACCTAAACCCAATAAAACAGTTCTGAAAAAAACTTCTTTTTTTTTTTTCTGTTTTTTGAGAAAAAATCCCAAACTGTAAGTCTTAAACTCTATTTAACTCATCTTGAAGTCTTTTTCTTGCAGCTTGCTAAATAATTAAAAAATATTAACTGTCAAGGAATGTTGTTAACAAAATGTTCAATGCAATTATAAATATTTGCAAATTAAAAACTCTGGAAGAATTTGGAATCTTATTTCCCTGCCCTTTTTTACTTCCTATTCTTCTTTTTTAACTGTCTGTTCCTGCTTCATATATCTTTATGTGTTGATTTTCAGAAATATTTGTAAATGAAAGAAAAAAAGCCACAATCAGTATAGTGAATATACTGTATATTTGTTAAATGCATTATGCATTTGTTAAAACCAGTTCAGTCTGAAAATAATTTTATTTTCCTCACAGTCAGCTTATGCAGAGATACAGACTGTAACTACACAGATGGTGCAAATATATCATAGCAAACTTAATTATTTATGAGCTTCTGCAAAGAAAAAGTTAACCAAATAAATCTGACAAAATTTGAAATAAATGTGGATTTTGGCTACTTTTTGTTGGCTTATTTGAATTAAATATTTCATTACACTATGGTATTTCTAGAGAGTGGCAAAATTACCCATAATTTGGAGAGCCTAGAAATGTTCAAGTAAAAGTGGCAACAAGATAAAATTGGTCCCTTATCTCATATTTCATAGCATTTTTGTTGTTAAAGCCAGAACAGTAACAATATTTTAACACCCTTTTTTCACTATATGTATAATATATATATGACAAGAATGAGCAAACTTTGTCTTTGACATATGGATCTCTAGGATATATATTTTCCCTGATAAAAAATGTGGGCAATGATTCTCAATTAAATATTCATAACTTTATAAAATAAATAAATTATATATGATACAGTATTTACAGAATTCATATAGTGAAAATCTTTTATTTTTAGGGTTATTGTTAGAAAAATCAAGTGACTAAATAATGAATGTTCCCATCTTCATTTCACTGTGCTTTTTACTGATTACCTCAATGCAGCATTTTGGTACCACTGATAGTTTTTTAATAACAATGATTTCTAGCTGGTCCTTAGAACATTCTTTTCAAGCGCAAAACAGCATTTAGTGACAGTACAATGTATTTCCTCCTTGCAATATAACGGCTGTAGTATTTAGCTTAGAAACTGTAAGACAGAATGTGGTATCATTGTATCTCTCATTTGCAGTGTAGGTTATTGGAGTGAATTACAAGATACTTCTATATAACAGAGGCAGAAAAAGAGCTTGTGTGTGAAGACTGACATATCTATTAGATTTTCAAGGTTACATTTAACCTTACCCCAGTCCTGATAAATTTGACCTTAGTGAAGGCTGTTAGTTACTTGCAGCTTTTAAAAATTAAAGTTCAAAATAGGCTTTCTTCATGTGCCTAAATATAGATTTAGAAGCATGTCTGGGCAGACACTGGTGTTTTACTGCTACCCGTGAATTGAGTAAGAACCACCTCAGTTCTGAAAAGTATTTGTATTCATAAAATGTGACTGTACTCATTTATAAGTCCTCCTTACTCTAAGAAGTCCAGAACACTAGTGGCTACTACTATAGCTACACAGATTCTGTAAATTTTTCTTTAGTTAAGGTCAAGAGTACAAATATTACAACTCTGAAAGTTTTAGAATCACAGAATAATTTAGGCTAGAGCAGATCTTCAGAGGTCATTTTATCCAACCCCTTGCTCAAAGCTGACCCAATTTCAGCAGCCTGCTCAGACCCACGTCCAGCTGAGTTTTGAATATCTCGAGGGATGGAGACTCCTCAACCTCTCTGGGCAACCTGTGCCAGTGTTTGACCACTCTCATGGTGACAAAGGGTTTCATAATGTCTATTTGTAATTGCCTGTGTTCCAGCTGGGGTCTGTTGCCTCTTGTCCTATCACTGTGCACCCTTCAGAAGAGCCTCACTTCGTCTTCTCTGCACCCTTCTATTAGATAGCTGCAGATAACAATAAACAGCAAGAAGATCCCATCTCAGCCTTCTGTTTTCCAGGTTGAACAGACACAGTTCCTTCAGCCCTCTTGTACGTCATTATTATAGTATTGTATTGATTATATTTATTATATTATACAATATATTACATATTATTACATATTATTATATTTATTATATTATTATTTTTGTGATGCCAATTCTAACAAAATATGGGAAAATTTGTGTATGATACCCAACACTGATTAAACTTCGTATGCCTTTCATTGTATGTTGTTGAGTTAAGCACATTAAAATCATCTCTCCCCTTTCAGAATGATTCTCTTATTAATGTTCATGTTCGGAATTGTACTATCATTACCAAATTACTTAATGAGTAAAAATTTGGTATACCAGCTTATATCTTCAATGGAATGACAAAATGAGACAGTAACTGGTAGTTAGTTAATGTGGATTTTGCACACTTTCAATAAATTTTTCTAATGATTTTTGCTATTTGGGTTTTGTGGAATCTATTTTAATAATTCTGATGCAGAATATTTCTGATTGAGGAGATGCACAAACTGAGTTTTTATTAATATTCTTTAAGTTTCTGGCCATTGGCTATAAAGATTTACTGGTTATACAACTGAAACTAGCCTAAATTGTTTGCGTACAGGAAATGCTGATTAGGACATTTACAAACACATCATTTTCCTATTGTATTGCAGAATTTGCATCACAAACATTGTTTCATATTTATATGAAGGAGTGTTTGAACTGACTGCACCCAAACTTTCAAGTACATTTGAGAGACTAGTTCTCTAACCTTGATTTTTTAAAATTTAAAGCTCTCATGTTAGATACTGAACATTAACGTAAATGCTATTGACCACAGAAATAGATAAAAAGTAGTCAGTCACCTGTTCATCTAGTGGGCCTCACCTTATCTAGCAGTCTTTTATCTTTCATTCAAATGTTAATTCTATTGTTCGGACCAATTTTCAGATGTGATCCACTCAGATGATACAGTTTGTTATAAACCCATCAACCAACAAAAGAATTCTGAAGGAAACAGTGTATTTTAAATGAACTTCTGTAAATATAACCTACGATAAGATTGCCTTGCTTATTACATGCATTTCAGAACCTTTTTTTAATACGTCTAACGATTTGCAAGTTCCTCTGAAATATATGCAGTGAATAAGTGTAGAGAAGAAGAGAAGAGGAGAAGAGGGGGTCAAAGTTTTCCTGACATTTTAATACATAGCCTGCCTGAGCTGTAACACTAGGAGAAGCAACTTTAACTGTCATTAAAACAGAGTTTCATAGCTGTTCCCATACTAGACAATCCAGTGCTTTCCTGTGCTATCCTAAAAGCAAACACTCTGTGAACAACTCGGTTATCAACAAAAAAAGGCAGCCAGTGACATAACCCAAGTTTTATCTTTTTAAAACTGTTTACCAGAAACAAATTTAAAACTTTTCTTTTTAAGTTAAAAGTTGGATCATTTAATTTGGAAACTTTTTTCCCTTATTTACTTTTAATTGAAATAGTTCAGTGAGATCATGGATATGGCCTAGAGGATCAATAAGGTTTGTACATCTGCTAGTGGTGTTCTGTGAGTTTTTGTGAAATTCATTTTATGAAACTAATAATGAGACATCTAGGCTAAGTTTATCATTCACATTCTGCCTATAGCTAATGGACAGGGATGAACAGCCCTCTGGTAGAACCTGTCACTTTGTAAGATGGCAGAGTAAATCCAGACAGGTAGTTTGTACTTGTTCTTTTTCCTCCAACAAAAAAAGGACTAGAAGTTACCGACCTTTGAGAACAACTTGCAAAAAGAGTTTTGTAAGAACTAGGTGTATTACACCATTTAGATTAAACCAAATATCCAGTTAAGTCAAAAAGTTCCAACCATCTCCACTCTTTATTTTGATGCCCAAATGGACCCATGTCCACATGTTTCATACGCAGGATGGCATGAAGAGATTTCTGTCAGCGAAAATACCCATTATTTGTGGAAACCTCCAGACCAGATCTGCCTTTATGATGCTATATAACTATACTGGATCAAAGAGAACAACTGCCCAAGTACGACAATTATTGAATAGCAAAATGATAAAGAAAGCATTTCTAATATGTTTCTGTGGAAAAATTGTTGTGAGCAGCTTTTCTTTTTTTTCATTTGTTTCCCAGAACATTTCATTTGTATCTGAAGAGCGCTAACATTGAAATACGTAAGTGGCATTACGAGGCAGTGAGTGTTGAAGGACGTTTATCAAGCTTTGAAACTTTAGAATGCTTGAATATTTCTTCTGGGAAAATTTCTATGAATAACAGATTGTAAAATTAAGGTCACTCATTCCAAAGAGCAACAACAAAGAAAGTGATGATTTATATAGTACCAAATGCATTTTTCTTATATAAATGACAACTTTGTACATTAAATGTGCAATAGTTAACAAAGGCAGGCAAAGGTGATGTTTACTCAGGTAGGCCTTGTTGAAACCTTCGTATTTTGACTAATAAAGGCATAAAGAGATGACATGGCTGCTGAACTCTTAGACAATAGTTGAACCTTTGGTCTGTCTGATGGAGAGTATGTTTGGTTACAATGCTGGGCTGTCTATTATGACTGTAGGTAAATAAAAGTATATTGTTTGATCAGGATAATTTATTTGCAATCAAAGATATTAATAGCAGCTAATTAGGAAAGCAGTTTGAGTAGTGAGAAAAGCAGAAGATTAAGGATAACTGAAAAATTTAGGCATCACCTCAGAAAATGTAGAGTAAAATTCACGGATTAAATTCACTAATATTTTTCAGTTGACCAGTGCTTCAAGCCCTCGGTTTAATTAAGCAATGGTCAGTATTTTGCAGAACTTTCCTGTTAACGTAGTGATAAAAAATCAACGTGTTTCATTTTGTTCTAAACCAAGATGAATTTCATGTTTATCTCCCCTGCCCACCCACCCTGGCTTTTTTTCTGTTCCTTAAACCTTGCCCGTTCTCTACTGGGAAAAAGCAACTGGTTTATGTCTTGAATACTTTTAGGTTGCCTGGTACAAGCCATATCTGATAGGATATTGAAGCTATATGTCAAAACAGGATTTAAGTTTTTATTGCAGTTAGGTGGGATTCTTTTTTAGTTTCCTTAAATTGTATTTGTGGAGAATTACAAACTCGTATGTTATACTTCAAAGATGTGTATTATAGCACAAACTACATAGTGTTCCCTGCAAGTCCCTACTTGCACTGCTGAGTGTGCAAACAAGGTAAACCAATAGACCCAAAGTATTTTTAACTTATTTGACAGTGCTACTTGTATGTAAGTAAAGTCTCCAGGCACGTTCAGTGACAGAGCATGAGTGCATCCCCCCTGGCTTGGGAGTTTGGCTACTGAGCTTGTGGGCTGGATCAGAGATGAAGGGCCATGGAGGGCAGCCAACCCCACCCCAACTACATCCCCGTCCCCCAGAAGATGCTTTCAGCTGGACCCCACCATGGGCCCAGCCCGAGCTGCAGCCCCACCACATCCCAGCCAGACCATGAGCCAACAGCCCAGCCTGTCCCCGTCCCCGGAGGGCACTGCTAGGAGGTCACGTCCCTGCCCGGCTCCCGGCCTCAGGGCTCCCGCCACCTGCCCAGGGCCCAGGGCCC
>JAVKLA010000216.1:0-13407 GCA_034782735.1 Sagittarius serpentarius
CGCTGATGGGCTCGGCCTTGGCCAGCGGTGGGTCCGACTTGGAGCTGGGGAAGCTTCTGGCAGCTTCTCACAGGAGCAGCCCCTGCAGCCCCTCCCCCGCTACCAAAACCCCGCCACTCAAACCTAAAACACGAGTGAAATGGTTCTGGCTGATTAGTGGAATACACTGACTATATTGACTGGAATTACTCTGACTGGCTTGTTCATTCACAAGTAGACACACATTTGGAGAGACATCATGTTTTATGTCCTAACCTGGAGTTGAAGATGTCCTGTAGAGGCTGTGACTGTGTTAAAAGAGCCCTCTAGTTTGTAGCTTATAACTCAAATGGGTATCATATCTACAGAGGAACAGTCATACAAGAAAGAAAGATCTGCTTACCGTTTATAGAGATCTGTTTGTGTCGCTCTTTGTTAGATGGTCAGCACTGACTGACATGAACCACTGCTACTGTTGCGAGTTAAGCTATTTCTGCCTATTTAGGAGTTAGTTACCCCACAGGATGTGGATACAGGAAAACACTGAGGTACTTCTGTAACTTGTTAATTCTCTCATGTACCTTCTGCCTTTTGGAACAATTTGGAGATTTGAATTGCTGCTACCACTGCTTACTTCCTTCCCCACCATGACCCTGAAGCTAAATCCTAGATATTTCCATCTTCCAGTTCCCATGACCTGATCTACACCCTATACCTTGTACAGATCAAATAAATACCCAGGAATGATTGCCATACTGTTAGTAAGCAATGAGTATTACCTGCTGATAGAGGTGTGAAGAACCAATGTTTCAAGCCCCCTTAACATATAAACCTAAACTAGCTTCTCTGCTTGAGACAGTAATTTTAAAACTGTGAACTTTTGGAATACCCTAGAATTCCGCTGCTCTCTCAAACAGCAACAAAAAGGACACCCATGCTCTCCATACTCTAGATTCTAGATTTCCATTCATTTTAGATCTTCCCTGTTCCACAGGCAAAATTCCTTTCAGAATGAAAGCTGCAAGAATTTGCACATTGGCTCCATATGCAAATTATGCAAAGCACACATACAAACCAAGGACTTGAATGGGATCCTTCAGCTTCTGATTGCCCTTAAGAGATATTTAGACTTTCAAGCCATCCTTTCCACCACAGACATTAGTAATTCTCTCCTACCTGCCATCCTGAGGTTCCTCTTTCAGGGAGAAGGCAGTAACAGCAGAAACTGTGGAACCTGTGCATATTTACCCCGACTTGGTGTCACCTTTAAATGGGTAGCTGATTTTTTTTTTTTTGTCTTGGCCAGGGTTCTGATATTCAACAGTGAATGTGAGAAACTTGTCTGTAGGACCTTTTAGATATTTGCAGCTCATTGTTGAATAATAACATATCATTTAATGCAAAACATGTTGCAAAGCAATTATATGACAAAAAATGTTGTAATGAAACATCATTTATATAACACTGTGTTGTATTATAGCCCATTGTGAGATACTTAATTATTTATTGAACATAGGAAGGTGTATAGACAGCTGGATACCTTTCCGTGTAAGTCTTCTTTATATACAGGTTACATTTTGAAAAGCTCATATTTTATGAATTACAATTGCTATATCTTGTTTACGAAATATTTAAGCATATGTTCTTGTAGCCACAGTCTCACCATCTGAAATATTGCATGTCTCTGACTTACCCTGAAGTTAAACAGAAAATATAATGCAAATTAAAAATCCATAATTTGCTCATGATTACCCGCAATTGCACATAGCTGAGAACAAGAACCGTTTTTTTGCAAGTTCTCTAAATTTCTATTGTAAAAGTTCAAAAAAAGAAAATGAAATGGATATCTAATAAAATAAGTTCTCCATTACTTTATTCTCTGTCTTCTTAGTCTTTAGCTGTCACCATCTTCTCAATATATAACTTCTGAAAGTTTCACTCTTCAGGATAATTCCCAAGTGATCACCCTGAATTTATGATGATCTGTAAGACACATTAAATTATGTACTCTAAGGAGAATTTTATGTCCGGATAATACTTTTTTCCCCCCTCTGCTCTGACAGTGATCATCTTCGAAAAGAAATTAGCTTGAAATTAGTATTTTATAAAGAAAAAAAATGAAAATTTTATTAAGGGAAATTAGGTTGGGAAATATATGAAGTTTGCATGTTCCATGTTTTATCTAATGGAGCATGATGTGATGGATTTGTAATAAGGGGAAAGGGGCTGTTGTTAATTAGTTAGCATAGATAGAATTGGGTAACTTTAAACAGGTAGTATGTGATAAAGACATAGTTTGCTTGATATCAAACAGATCAGTAAAGATATCACTAGTCACCAAACAACAGTTTATGTGTCAACCACCAGAACTACACTGCAATTAGTTTTGCAATCAACTCAGATAATTCTCCCAACTGTGATCTGCAGCTCACCTAGATGTTATGTTCTCATTGAGTGCACAAGACTTGCTTGTGTACTAGGATTTGTCAGGCATATATCTTCCATCTTTTCATGAATATTGATTTTCTTTCTTTAGATGTAATAAAAGTGCCAACAGAGGAGAAAAAATCAAACATTTCCAAATAGTTGGTCCCCTTGGACTTTTGCCTAGCATGTGAACTTCTGTGAGTTATCTGTGGAGCTGCATCATGGAATTTCCCACTCTGACCACATCCTTGTATGGGGGAGCTCTGGGCATTGCTTGCTGGCTCGCTGTCTGGCCACTGTGAAGTACAACTGGAAGTGGCTTGAATGTTATTTTAGATCTCTCTCAGCTCTCATTCTTAAGGAGAGAGCACACGCTTAATAAGCACAACATAAGACATCTTTATATTATAAAGATATGCTGAAGGGAAGGGATGCCATCTAGAGGGACCTTGACAGGCTTGAGAGATGGGCCTGTGTGAACCTCATGAAGTTCAACAAGGCCAAGTGCAAGGTCCTGCACATGGGTCGGAGCAATCCCAAGCACAAATACAGGCTGGGTAACGAATGGATTGAGAGCAGCCCTGAGGAGAAGGACTAGGAGGTCTTGGTTGACAAGAAGCTCAACATGAGCCAGCAAGGTGTGTTTGCAGCCCAGAAATCCAACCGTGTCCTGGGCTGCATCACCAGCAGCATGACCAGCAGGTCGAGGGAGGGGATTCTGCCCCTCTGCTCCACTCTGGTGAGACCCCACCTGCAGTGCTGCGTCCAGCTCTGGGGCCCCAAACATAACAAGGACATGGACCTGTTGGAGAGAGTCCAGAGGAGGCCACAAAAATGATGAGGGAGCTGGAGCACCTCTCCTATGAAGTCAGGCTGAGAGAGTTGGGGCTGTTCAGCCTGGAGAAGAGAAGGCTCCAGGGAGACCTTATAGCAGCCTTCCAGTACCTAAAGAGGGCCTACAGGAAAGCCGGAGGGGGACTTTTTACAAGTGCAGGTAGCGATAGGACATGGGGTAATGGCTTTAAACCGAAAGGGAGTAGATTTAGACTAGATGTAAGGAAGGAGTTCTTCCCTGTGAGGGTGGTGAGGTGCTGGAACAGGCTGCCCAGAGAAGCTGTGGGAGCCCCCTCCCTGGCAGTGTCCAAGGCCAGGCTGGATGGGGCTTTGAGCAGCCTGGTCTAGTGGAAGGTGTCCCTGCCCATGGCAAGGGGCATTGGAACTAGATGGTCTTTAAGGTCCCTTCCAGCCCAAACCATTCTATGATTCAATGTTTCTATATTAAATGATGGCCTTTGTCCATGTCATCATTTATAACAGCTACACTGGTCCTGCAGCTTTCTGTAAAATGGACTATTCTTGTACTCTGACATGAACTGCCTATTTTGGTGTCCATCCTCAAAAGGTCTTCTGTCTCTCTTTATACATTAGATTGCTTGTTTTGTCTTTAGATTTTGTCTTGTTGTTTAGAACAACTATTTTCAGTAGAGGAAAACAAAAGATAATTAAGTCTTTCACATCCTCTTGTCTTGCAGTCTTGACTGTTGTCTCCCTTATTTTTCACTCTAAGGCACCCAACTTACAAGTGAATGAAGAGTTTTATCCTGTGTTTCACTGTCCATTAGGATTTTTAGGTATGTGACTACTAATCCTGCTCAGCTTGCTAGTGTCAAATCATCTACATAAAAACCTATTACATTTCCTGGGCATTGAGACAGGGGTCCATTTACATAACTCCATTTGCATGGCATGATATATTGTATGGCTATTAAAAATTCTGTTTACAGTTTGGATTAAACAAATAAAATGATAATTCAAAAGATCAAAATTAATTTAAAATAGCTTCATCATTTCAGAAGACGAGTTCTTTATAACTTGTTTGTAGATACTGGCTATCTTACGTAGTTTTATTTTTTTCCTTTTATTTTTAAATTCATTTAAACATTCATTAGGAGATATTTAGGGCCAATTGGCATAATTAAACTACAGATTAGATTTCATGTGCTGTTTTTAATTCCTCAGTTAGCAACAAATAACTTTGCTGTAAGTCTTTTCAGTTTCTGATATGCAATTCTATACGCTCTGCATCTTCCATTTTGTCATAGGTTAAGGATTCACAAAAGTTACCTATCACATTCTCAGTTCTAGGAAGAACTCAGAATTTGTTCTGTCTGAAAACATCCAGGGAAATGCTCTTCTGTTGCATCTACATGGGCCCTACTGTGTTCCTCAGCTAGGAAACTACTACTCATTTTACAAAGCAAACTGCTTCTCACTGAAGTCTGTAGTTTCTGTTGGTCAGTATTTGGTAGTTAAAAATGAGGAGGTGGTCTCAGATTTCAGTAGTGCAATAAAGAACTCCTATTTTTTTCTTTAGCAGATTAAAAACCTTGAAACTGGTAATAGTATTTCTCTTGCAGAAAGCCAGCAAGAATAATAAAGTTGTTGGGGAGGTGAATTTTGTTAGTAGGAACACTGACTGGTTAACAGGAGAATACAGTGATACAAAAGGAAAGACCAGAGGATATCAGTGGTAATAAAAAGTTACAGGAAAATGTTTCCCACTAAGAGTAAAGATTAACTGGGAACCTGGAGCACTAATTTTTTCCAGCTTAACATGTTCCCTTAAAATGATCTCAAAACTTGTTTGTTCTGAGGCTTTGGAAGTCTCAGAAATTTAGAGTCTGTTTCTGACCTTGGGTATTTTATGACTGTTTTCAGTGGAAAAAGGATTTCATCCATAGGGCACAAGTTTGAAAATAATAGTACATTCCCTTAATATCTTTCCCCCACTCTTCCAATTCTGAGGATTTTCCAAGGAAAAGATCTCAGGAGCAGTACACCAAAAGAGGAAAACAACTGTCAACACTAAAAAACCCTCTTCATCAGAACCCTAGGATCTGTATCAAGATCTTCATTCATTCACTTAGCTGCGAGGGAGAGCTGAAGGTCTAAGATATCCTGCTTTTCTTTGGGAACTGAAAACAAAAACACTTTACAAGGGAAGGAGATGAACATAAATTATATAAATATACATATGTATATCAGAGCTGAGAGGGAAGAAATGTGTTGAATACAGTCACAAACACATGTACACAATAACTCCCAAATGGCATCCTCTGATATATCATCAGGTTGCATCTGCATGAAATAATTATGAATCAGAATGAGAAAATTTATTGACACAGTATAATACCAAAAATATTAGAAAGACTGGGAAAAAATTACGTTTGGATTACACACTTTGTCTGTACAGCTGCACTTAACAACAAAATGGCTTTCCAGCTGTTCAGTACAAACTCACATAAAGTGTATGCATGCAAGTGCACATGTACGTGTGGTTTGGCAAATAAACATACATCTGTGATACGTATGTTTTTATGTATGTTATAGATAAAGCTTTTTACTTCAGCTCATTCAACATTTACATGTGAGTCTTCACATGTCCAAATTGGTGTGGGAGGTTGGGGAACTATACATCCCATGGTAATTAGATAACGGTGGCAAACGTAAACTGCTGATGCCAATATTCATTATGTTATATTTAGGAGAAATAATTTAATAACAACAACAATTTACTGAATCAATTGCAGGTAAGTTTTTAATTTCCCAGGCTACTGAAAATGAACGGTTCTGCTGTCAATCGTCATATTCACAATAAGCAAGTCTTATCTTCTTCTCCAATTCAAATCCTGTGACACCAGAATCATGATTTCTCTATGTAATTGAATCACCTTGAGAACTCTCACTTTTTTTGTTTCTTTATTTGTTTTCTTTTGTTTTGTTTTTAACTTGTGGATATGTTTTTTGTACATTACTAGGTTTGTGCAGGTTTGTTTATCTCAATCCTGGGATAGCAACTAAACTTCGTTTATATGTCTTTGAACTCTTTATTTTCATACAGAGAAGTATGATTACTCTAATTAGCACTCTTTCATTAATATTGATGGAAATGACGTGCTATTCACTTGCACTGTTAAAACAGAATCTGATAAGTATTAAATAACTTTGCAATTAAAAATAAATAGGAAAACAAAAAGTTTTTCTTGATCATAATTATTGTGAATTCAACCTAAGCCATCATTCCAGTAAAGCCTTTAAAATACTACGAGTTCCATAAAGTGAATGGTTTTCTTGAGGGTTTTGCAGCATCAAACTAACAAAAATGCTTCTATAAATGATATAGTAAATCTTTATTAAAGCAGAAATGTTTCTCTGCTTTTAGATTTGCATTTTTCTGTAAATCCATTCATAAGCACATGCAACTATATTTAATCTAATTTATATGCTATTGGGGATATTCTACATACATGTGTTCATAAACGACCAAAACTCAGTGACTTTATTCAGGTGAATTAATTTCCTTTGGTCAAAGAATTTGAAAGTGTTGACAAGAATGACAGACTCATGTAAAAAAGCCATTTTATTTCATATTATGGCCTAATTCAGCTGTTGCTGTTATAAATATAAATCCTTTCATTGAATCAGAATTGGCTGTAAATAGTCTGGCAAATAAGCCTCAGGCACAGTTTGTATTTATTTACTGTTCTTCCAATGCTGTCTACAGTCTAAAACATTCTCAAATCTGAAACAACAGGGAAATGATTATATGTAGATAAAGGAACATTAATAAGTAATAGAAGTTCTTAATCTAGAAATATTATACATTTGGTTGACACAGCTTTCAGAAAGGCATACTTCAGTGTATAGGTATGCAGTCTAGGAATTCATGTCTTTTTAAAACAGAACAAGGATTTTTCAGAAAACTAAATCTTGGACTTCTTCTGTACTTAGGCTTAGATTGATTTAATATCTTTATTAAATGCACCATATTAAACATTTTATTAAAGCATTTAAACTGGGGGCATAGTAACTGTAGACTCTAGGTACACTTGTGGTGATCTGGCTCTCAAAATCTTGTAGGGCGACCCATCTTTTTTAATTTTCATGTATGGGATCTAGGCGATCTATGCTTCTAATTTCGATGCCACAAAAACTTAGCATGCATAAGTATTTTTAAATGTTTCCATTCTTCTCCTTCCTAACATTACTAATTACTATTCTTTGCAAGAAGTTAACACAAAGGACGCATATGGTAGATCTTGACAAAAGCAACCTGAAAACCGGATAATGTTGTCTGTTAAGTCAGAAATAATACCTTTTTGATCTTGGCTTGAGTAACCACAGCTTCCTATTACCTAGAAAAGAACTTCAGGAAGAGTAAGTCAACAGAGAATACAGTTAATATTTGTAAGTGATGGAAAAGCACTTTTCTTGAAATGAAAGTGTTTTTCAACTGTAAAAACTTCTGTTGCTATAAAATACTCAAAGACACAACCAGAGTGTGGAATGTGCTCATCAGAAACAGAGAACAGCCTCCCACATAATGAAAAGTCTTTTAAAGAATTACTTATATTAGTTTATGAAAAGGCAAAAGTTTTGTGCTTTCAGTGTAAGAAGCTGTGAAAATAAAATAAAATTCAATGCTATTCATTGCATTAGAATTAATCTAAAAGATGGATCAAGTAGTTGGAGGCAGAAAAGTTTTACACTGGAGTTGCAGAAGTAACATACTTAACACGAGAGAACATACACTCAAATGCATTGGTGATATACAGGGAATCCAACAGAAAGAGTACCTTACCGCAGACTCTTCATTGATGTTCATCAGCCTCCTCATGGATGTTTAAACATGTTTTTAACAGTTTATTAAGAGTATATTAATTTAACAATATCCTTTGGTCTTTTCTTAAGCATGTTTTACCTCTAAATTCAAATTAAAGACTGGCTTGTATTAATGATATATAGTTTCTGAAAAGGAAAAAAACATTTTTTTAGAATGGTATTGATATACTCCATTTCAGATGCCTGCATGGTACCTAGTTATCGTCTGTTGCTTGAATGGTCAATGAGAGAAAACTGGCACTTCTAAAGGATGATTCACCTGATCTATCCTACACATGTATTTTAGAAGAAGGTTTAACATCTGTTTTGGATTTGAGTGGTGGGGTTTTTGTAGCAAGGGAGGAGCTGCAGGGGCTGCTCCTGTGAGAAGCTGCCAGAAGCTTCCCCAGCTCCAAGTTAGACCCACGCTGGCCAAGGCCGAGCCCATCAGCGATGGCGGCAGCGCCTCTGGGATAACAGATTTAAGAGGGGGAACCTGCCACGGGGGAGGAGATGGGGGTGTGAGAGAAACCCCTACCCAGACCCCGAGGTCAGTGAGGAAGGCGGGGAGGAGGTGGGCCGGGGGAGGGGATGGCCCTGCGGCCCCCGGGGAGAGGGCCGGAAATATGAATGTGGATGCTTTAATCTTGAACTGAATCCAAACTGGATGTGATTCACCTGCCTAAAACCAGACATGTAGTGCCATTTCAGTATCCTATCTAGCTTCCGGTTGCAACTTCAGAGGGAAATTTATCTGATCAGGACCTGTGTCACATCTGTCATTGTCTCATGGCTCTCATACACCTTTAAGTGTGCCAGTACACCCCTGTATCTTTAGCATCTTATGTGAAGAAGGAAGAAAAAGCAAATACAAGGAAAACAGTTATAGGTTGCTCTAGAGCAAATTCTGGTAACAAATAAATGAGAAAAGTAATATGGTAAGTAAAGTAAAATTAGAATAGTCTGAGCATGACTATATTAGGTATCATAGTAGTTGCAGGAAGTGCTCTAGAATGATTTGTGAAGTTCCTGCTGTGTTTCTTGCTCTCAGATAAAAGGAAATTTAATGTTGTGATCAGCATATTTAAATAGTTTATGTAATTTTTAAATATTACAGAATAAACACATCTATTGTTTATTGTCTGATATTAATAATACAGGTCTTTTGAAGCTTCTTAATTGTCACTAGTAATAGTGAATGACATACAGTTGGTATAAGACATTATTTTATTTAGAATTCCATTGAGAATTTTGTGTTTAAAGCTCTTAGAAACTGTGTTACGATTACAATCAATGCTGTATTAAAGCACAAGTACAAGGCAGTGTTACGAGCTCTTAAAAAGTACAGACACTATTGTTAGTAGATAAATTATGCATGCTCGATGATACTCTACATCTGTTGATTTGCCAAATAGCTAACTAAAATGCTTTAAAGCCATTATGCTGTTTAAGGCACATTTTGTGATTTCATAAAGTGTCATTTATCTGGTGAGAGCCATGCTTGTTTGAAAATGCATTCCACAAAGCGACAAGGACATAGTTTCTGCATGCAAATGAATCTCTCAGGAAAGATGCCTCAAACTAGTTTGACCTATAGTGGACAAGAGAGTGATTTACTTCTACCTACAATAAAAACCATTATAACGAGACAAATTCCAATGATGTATTCAATATGGCTTAAGAAAAAAAGAAAGGCGGGGGGGGAAAGAACATTTGTTTACATTTACCTAGAAGCCTTTATGTTCCAGATGATGGGAAATTCAATTATGCTGTGAAACACTTTCTACTTTCAGGAAAAAAAAAAAAAGAAGAAGAAGAAAAAGCCTACAAACAACAAATTGAAACAGTTTAAAAAAAAGAAAACATCCACATTCATCCAACAGAATGTAGCTTATGTTTTCAGGAAGAACATTTATATGATAATACTTTCCTTCATGTAGTATTTTAATCTTCAGAGGATTGCAACAACAATAACTAATTAATCTTCTAAGTAATCTTGGGAATTAGAAATTGACTTCTCCATTCCAGATGTGCAGAGTCAAGTAGCTTAATTTGCTGAAACTGCAGCAACCTACACAAAGATGAATTTGGCCAGAAAAGATCAAGAGCCAGACTGTCAAAGGGCTGTAGGAACTATGACATGCAACACCACAGTATATAAAAAATAAGCATCTAGTTCTGGAAGGACATTTCACAGTACAGAAGTAGAAACCTCTAGGGAAAAGCTGAAGAGAGATTCACAGAACACAGAATGAAAAATGAGAATGTGCAAATAGGAACCGAACATACAGGAAAAACTAACTGTCTGATGTTAACTACCTGAACCCTATTCCTGCAGGGAGCAGCTGCCCGATTTGGCAAAACAGCCTCTTGATTACAGAATTTGGCTGGGAAGTGGAAACCTGAGTAAATCTTAGTCTGAAGAGATTTGGACTGATGGCCAGCAGTGTGCTCTAATGTAAGCCAAAACTAGAATAAAATTAAACTCCTTCCTCTTAGCTGATACACAGCACTCTGCAACCAGAAATGCAAAATTCATAGGAGTTTAAAGTGAATAATAATAGACATTCTGATACTACAGTCCAGCAATGAGGACGATTTTTTGTTTGGATGTCAGGTTAGCTTAGCTAGTCCCCACAAAGTTGAAATTGTGGGATTTGAAATGGTCCTACCTGAAGAGCTCTGATCCCAACGCTCATGATTACAAGACAATACGTGTCTATTTTACAGATTACAAAATTGCCTTTGACTGAGACAGCTGTTTATCTGACACACAGGGTGGGATTTAGTTACAAATTAAAATACCGAATTTTAGGAGTCTACATATAAGTGCCTATACATGTTCTAAATATCCAGGCTTCTAATGGAATTAGTACATGCTTAGTTAACACAAGAAATTAGCTCCCTCTAAAATAAACACCTCTATCTTCACTCAACTCCTGAAAGACAGGCATCTGTTCCCAAATAGAACTCAATAGGACAGTTAAGGCATTAATATAGTTCTGGTAGGAATGACACAGAACCTATTTGAGAACATGTCTTCATGGAATGACAGCTGGAAGAACATAAGTCACATCAAATACTATTAATATGCCCACATAATCAAGTCCATAGTGGTTAGTCAGATTCATATTTTTTTTAGAAATTTAGTCATTGTTGACTAGATTGATTAGATTCTACTGACTGTAACAGAAGCTTAGTCACCTAGGATGACATTGAAGCCTGTTGTTAAACACTTATTTTTAGGCAATACAATTTGTCTTCCTGGTAGCTGGTACAGCGCTGTGTTTTGGGTTTAGTACCAGAAGAATGTTGACAACACCCTGCTGTTTTCAGTTGTTGCTAAGTCAGGTTTAGACTAAGTCAAGGACTTTTCAGCTTCTCCTGCCCAGCCAGCAAGAAGGCTGGAGGGGCACCGGAAAGGTGGGAGGGGACACAGCCAGGACAGCTGACCCAAACTGGCCAAAGGGGTATTCCATACCATGGGACGTCATGCCCAGTATAGAAACTGGGGGGGGAGTTGGCCAGGGGGAGTGGATCACTGCTCGGGAATTAACTGGCCATCAGTCAGCGAGTGGTGAGCAATTGCACTGTGCATCACTTGTTTTGTGTATTCCAATCCTTTTATTATTGTCATTTTATTATGGTTATTATTATAATTATTATTTTCTTCCTTTCTGTCCTATTAAACTGTTCTTATCTCAACCCACAAGTTTTACTTTTTTTTTTTTTCCCCGGATTCTCTCTCCTATCCCGGTGGGTGGGGGGCAAGTGAGTGAGTGGCTGCGTGGTGCTGAGTTGCTGCCTGGGGTTAAACTACAACAGTGTGTAAGGAAATTTTTGGAAAAAAATTAACAATTAAGTGCAGTATCTGTGCATAGAGTTTGGCACCTATAACGCTTTATGGATCTGAACCTTAGCTTTACCAAAAAGCAGTAGTAAGTTGTTGCTGGGAAAAACTGCTCAGCAGTTCAATTTAAACTCACTTCATGGAGTTTAGATCTAATCAGGGTTGATTCATCCATTTGTTAATGACATAGAATTAACTGGCAATCAATGAACTATATATTCAGATTCAATATCAATAATACAGCAGATAATCAGCAGTACTTTCACTTACAAAATGCTAATAAACACGTATGGTTTGCTAAACACCCTTATATAGCTAATCCTGGAAGATTACAGTCACACACAGACACACACACACACACGCACATTTATATGCAAACCCGACTAATGTGCGTTACACATTTCCCCTACCCCGGCATGTGGGTGCAGGTTCTCCACGTGTAGACCCTCCTGGGGAGATGTGGGTGCTCCAACTGAGCATGCATCCTTGCCACTGCCTGTGCTCAGCTAAAGGACCAGTCATGGGCAGGGGCTCCACGCAGCCCCGCATGCACCCCGGGAAGCTGTGCACCCCTGCTGCTCCTGCGCACAGGGTCACTGGCTGGGTGAAGGCTGCTCCTGCACCCCACAGGGAGGTGCTGGGCCTGGCCCAGGCAGGAATATGGATGCCACAGGGAGACACCTGGCAGTGTCCAATCACTGCTCCTCATCCCACCCCAAGACCTCTCACCCCAGCTTTTACAAATTTCCAAGTTTATTTTCAGGTTCACTCATTTTTTGCGTCTCTTTGGAATCCCCTGGTTAACATTTAATATGACTGTGGTGGATCGACGTTGACCGGCTGCCAGGTGCCCACCCAGCCTCTCTCTCCTTTTTCTCAGTGGGACAAGGGGAGAAAATAAGATGGAAAAGGTCCTGGGTTGAGATAAAGACAGGGAGATCACTTACCAATTACTGTCCTGGGCAAAACAGACTCAGTTTGAGGAAAATTAATTTAATTTATTGAAAATTAAAATAGACTTGGATGTTGAGAAACAAAGACAAGATTAAAACAACACTTTCCTCCATACTCCCCTTTTCCAGGCTCAAATTCACTCCTTCATTCCAGACTCCTCTACCTCCTCCCCACTCCCCAAGCAGCGCAGGGGGATGGGGAATGGGGGTTATGGTTAGACCGTACGTTTGTCTCTTCCTCCTCATGTTTTTCCCTGCTCCAGCATGGGGTCTCCACAGGCTGCAGTTTCCTTCTAGGAATAACTACCTTCCCAAGTGTCAGGCCCTGAATGGGCTGCAGTGTCGATATCTGCTCAGGCACCTGCAGCACCTTCTCCCCCTCCTCCTTCTCTTGGTGTTCACAGGGCTGTTTCTCGCAGTTGTGTTTTGTGGTTTGGGGTAGTGGTTTTTCTCCCTCAGTCCTCTCTCTGCTCTGGTATTTTCTGTGCTTTCTGACATAGGTTGTCCCCGAGGCCCCACCGCCGGGGCCGGGGGGCT